>JANRMT010062806.1:81539965-81560773 GCA_026402145.1 Polypterus bichir lapradei
TATCTATCTATCTATCTATCTATCTATCTATCTATCTATCTATCTATCTATCTATCTATCTATCTATCTATCTAAATACTGATTAAACAAGCCAGCACTCATGGCTACCTGAACTTCAACCTTTTGGCACTGTAACTTTCTTAAACAACTCGTGAAACTCATTCATTTCAACTCTTAAATCTCAATGCATACCTTAATGCATAAACAAGCCATAATTCTACCTGCTAAAATCTTTATTTGATATTTTGTATCTTTTAGCTAATATTAATGTAGACTGCTAGACATTAAGTTACAAGACTTTGAATCTTGTAATTGATCAGAATCTTTCTCTCGCATCTTTGTGAAAATGGCATCCACCTTTCAATGGCGTGTTGTCAGATGATGGAAAGTGGATAACACCTTTCAAGTGGTGGGAGGTGAGTTTTGCTGTCAGACAGATGTCATCTTTGCACTTGTAGCAGGACAAAGGCAGTTTTGCTACACAGAGATTAGCACTTTTTCTGAGGTGGTATGATTTATTTATAGATTTTATTTATTTTTTATAAAGTTTTTCTTCTAAATTGTGCAATATGTCTGCATAATGCCTCACTTTGACTGGCAACTCAGAACTTTTCTTTCTTTTTAATTTTTTAGTTTTATAGTCATTCCACTGTGAGATCAGACCAAACTGCGTATGTTTATTCATTTAAACAGGTTCTATAATAAGCGAAATTTTCCCCTGGGGAACAATAAAGTTCTATCAAGTCAAGTCTTAACTTTTTCATAAAGTTTTCTTCTAATAATTTGTTATGGTTATAGGTTTTGAAAATTCAGAATACCAAACATTGTATCTCTTCATTTAGACTTGATTAATAAAATTTATTGTTATTTCTTTGTAATTTTGCACATCACCATTTTGTTTTCAGTTCCTTTCCCCTTGGTTTAGCACAATAACAGGGTGCTCCTGGGCACATCTTGGAAGTTGTAATTTATAATCTGGCACTGCATGTTCCTTTTTGTCCAGAAATGTGGATTTTTTAATAAATGTTAATGTGTGTTCTTGTATTTTCTTATCAGATCTCAGAATTTTATTCTTCACTTTGATTCTTGCTTAATGTTTTAGTTTTGGCAATTTGACTGGTTGGCCTTCTAGTTTTGGCCATTCTTTATTTACATTTTCATTTCTTGTTCCCTTACTCCTTGCCTGTGTGGCCTACCAATGTAATAGCTCTGGAAGTATAGAAGGTTGGGAAGAAAGAAGGCATTGTGTCCTTGGGCCTCATGCATAACGCCATGCATAGAATTCACACTAAAACATGGCGTAAGGACAAAAGCGGAAATGTGCATATGCACAAAAAAATCCAGATGCATAAATCTGTGCGAATGCCAACTTTCACGTTCCTCCACTCCATAAATCCCGAAAAGTAATGCACATGCACGTGCCTGCTGCCCCACCCAAACTCCTCCCAGAATTACGCCTCTTTGAATATGCAAATCAGTATAAATAGCCCTTAAGCTCAGCGTTCTGTGAAAAGGCAATAGCAAAAGCATGGGGAAAATAGAAGAATTTCAGCGAATACCAAGTGGAGGCAAGGAAAAATTTACTATTTGTTGGTTTAAACAGTGGTATAAACAACAAAAGGAAGTTGATCGAGTGACACAGAATGTCGGAGAAACTCGAAAGCTCACACAATCACACAGTGCCTGAAATAAAAAAGAAGTTGTCAGATATCAAAGTCGCCATGAAAAGGCGAGTCGTAGCCCACCTTCTGAGTGTCATATGAAAGCTTATTAGGGTACAGAGAAAAGAAAAAAAAATATGGACACAGTGAGAAAAAAGCTTGAAATGTCAACTTTAATCTCGAAATTTCCACTTTAATCATGTAGTTTATTTTGCCATTAAAGTAGAACATCATACACTTAATTTTAATATCGTACTTTTTCTCAAATACCATTGTAACTAAAGCAGCACATTAAATGCTTTGTTTTATATATGTTCTTTTCTGTGGTCTATGTGTGTGAATTACTATGTGCTTCTTAAACAGGCTTTCTTATCCTCCGACTGAACACAGAATCCATTAAATTTGTGATATTACAGCTCTCTGAATAATTGAAATATGAAGATGTATACTTGATATAATTTTGATGATGATAGGAGTTAAAGCATGTTATTAAACATGGGAACATGGTGGCACAGTGATAGTGACAAGCTGGTACCCCGTCCAGAGATTTTTCCTGCCTCACTCAAGATGTTTGTTGTGCCAAGTGCAACCTTCGATGAAATGATTTATTGCAGCAGTACTGTCTCTTTCAAACGTACTAACCTCCAATTCCTGTCCTTCCTTTTCTTTCTCCAAGTAACCAATCACCACACAATCACCTCTGTAATAGATGTTAAGCCATCAGTAAGCTTAGAATGCCGATTCTTCAAAACATTTAAGGAATATTGAGATATCTTCATAATACATGTTTAATTATTCCATCCATCTATCCTTCCATGGTCGCACCAGCCCCAGCAAGAATACAGCGCGAGGCAGTAATAATTCCTGAACGGGCGCCAGCTCCTTGCTAGTGCTGCGACACCGTGTCCTCACATGTTTAATTATTAACAATATAGATTATTTAAATAATGTTAACATTTTATCTGTTGTGATGGATGGCCGGCCGTTTATCCCGGCCAATATCCCCAAGCCACCAGGTGGAGCCCTCCTTGCAGTATGGAGGTCCCCAGAAGACCAGCAGGGCATCATGGACAATGTAGTTTTTATACGCAGCCCTGCTGGATGCCATGGGGGCCACTAGGGGATGCTGCAGGGAGGAATAATGAGTATTTTCCCTACACCCCGGAAGCACACGTGGACAGAAGGAATGACGTGCTTCCGGGGTGAAGAAAAGAACTTGTACCTGACCCGGAAGTGATTGAGAGTCACATGGACTGGGGATTAGGAACACTTCCTAGTCAGGAGATATAAAAGGACTGTGGTAGCTCCCAGATGGCGAGCTGAGCTCGGTGGAAGAGTGGCAACGCATCTGGGAGTGGAGGATTGTATTATTGTGATTAGTGTATTGGTTTATGAATATAGTGGAGGAGAGGGTGATTTGTGCACTGTGGCGATTTAATAAAGTCGAATTTTGGACTTGGTGTCTGGAGTCATGGACAGGGGTTCAAGGGAGCAAGAGCGCCCCCTATCTGTCACACTGTATAATGTAATAAACATATTTTGCTGCATTTCATCTTAATAATGATATCATCATTGTATGTAAATACACTCTTTATAAAGTGGCACAGGTTGTGCAATATTATAACTGTAATGCAAGTTTACAGTGAGGTAATTGTACTAATAAGTACAAACAGTTCTACAAGGGGCATTTGATGGACTGATTTAGTGCATTTCTAGTTCTTGGGATGAAACTGTTTCTGAAGCTTTTGCTGTTTGAGACTAGTTCAATAAATAGCATGGCTGAGGCAGCGTGTGCTTGATGCTGTATACCGATAATTCTTTTTCTGATCAGATTGCACACTCTGATACAGTGGGATAACTAGTCTGAGTGGTACATTGAGAGTAACAACGCTAAAGCACCTATGGTTTTTGGAATAGTTTGGCCATTCTGTGGACCATTATATTTTTGCAGGTTAATTACAATCAGATATCTTAAACTAAAAAACAATATGCGGTTAATTTCAGCGTATTTGATAAAACTGCGTCAGGGATGTGGATCTAAAAAAGAAAGGAAAATCACACTGGAACAAAATCATTGCTTTTATGCTGGGTGCCTCCAGTTTGCAAAACCGAGCGGAGAACTTGCGTATGCCAAGCATTTAGCTAGTGTGAAAATGTGCGTACGCACCGTTTATACATGAGGCCCCTGGTGTTTCCCAATGATCTCTGGGAGAACCCTGTAAATTGTCTTATACTGTAAAATGGTCACTCGACTAGGGATGTTAGCTCTCAAGATTAGTTTGTCTTTCTTGGCTACATAGTTTTAGACCTGATGTTAATTATAATCGGTGTTAGGCTGTGATAATTCAGTAATGAGTTCACCTATAGATTTGCATCACTTCAGTTTTATAACAGACCATAGTTTAACTAAAAGATCTAAAAAAGCAGTATAAGCGTGAATAACTAATTTACCATTTCAAACTGCCCTAACAGTACGATACAGCTGTGCTCTTCAGAGACCTTAAATGTGCCATTAATAAATATTAGCGTTTTTTACATTAACAATCTTATTAGAGACAGAAAAATAGACTTTCTTACTTTGACTGGAGCATGGCTAAAAGAGCGACAGCACAGCAGTGTTAACTGAAGCAGCACAACCAAATTACAATTTTGTTCATTTAGTTTGCCAATTAGGTAAAAAGGTGACAATGTAATGAATATTTGTTGAACTGGTTAAATTGTAAAAAACACACTTTTGGTACTTTTGTGACTTTCGAGCATCATGCCATGGTTATTCATATTGACCATTTATATACCTCTAAAATATAATGCATCTTTTAGAAATTCTCAGACTTTGTATCTATAATATAATAATAACTAACTTTGACAGATTCTTAATTGTAGACAATTTCAATTTTCATGTGGATAACAAGTGTGACCCTAAAGCAAGAAAATTTATTAACACTCTGCACTCTTTTGATCTAAGCCATCATGTCAGCCAGCATACGCATAAGGGAGGATGCATCCTGGATTTAGTTATTTCAAAAGGACTAATAACTGACGTGATTCAGGTCATGGATATATCTGACCATTTCTGCATTTTACTGGATGTAGAAATACTAGTAACTAGAACTAAAGAACAGTGTATTGTTGAAAATTGTTATTTTGATGACCAAGCAACATCTAGGTTTACTAATATTCTGAATTATCAGTCCAAATTAAGTGTTTGTTAAAATTTCAATGCTAAGGTGAGATCTTCAGCTGACAAAGCCCCTGAAAAAAATTAAGAAATCCTCCAACACTAAATACCTTGGAAGTCTTACAGAGTGTCCAAACTATAGAAGAAATGCCAGAGAACTGAGTTTAAATGGAGGAAAACTGAAATAACCATTCATTATCAAATATTTATGGCACATACGCTATATGGAAAAACACATTGAGACACACTTCTTAATTATTGAACTCAGGTTTTTCAATCAGACCCATTGCCACATGTGTATAAAATCAAGCACATAGCTGTGCCGTCTCCATTTACAAACATTTATAAAACAAAATGGGTCATTCTGAAGAGCTCACTGACTTCAAGTGTGGTACTGTGATAGGATGCCACCTTTGCAATAAGACGGTTTGTGAAATTTCATCCCTGCTGGATATTCTACGGTCAACTGTATGTGGTATTACTGGAAAGTGGAAGCTTTTAGAAACAACAGTGGGATCAACGACTGCTAAGGTGATTCCATAGCTGAAGAGTTCCAAACTTCCACTGGCATTAATGTTAGCACATGGAATAGGTTTCCATGCCCAAGCAGCTGCATGCAAGCCTCACGTCACCAAGTCCAATACTAAGCATCGAAATTAGTGGTGTAAAGCATACCGCCACTGGATTGTGAAGCAGTCGAAATGTGTTCCATTGAGTGACGCTTCTCTGTTTGACAATCAAATGGGTGAGTTTGGGTTTGGCGAATGCCGTGAGAACATTACCTGCCAGACAGCATTGTGCAACTGTGAATCTTGGTTGGTGTTGTTTTTCAGGGTTTGGGCTAGGCCCCTTACTTCCAGTGAAGGGCAATCTTAATGCTTCAGCATACCAAGACCTTTTGGATAACACTATACTTCCAACCTTGTGCAAAGAGTTTGGGGTAGGCCTTTTTCTTTTCCAGCATGACCGTGCCCCAATGCATAAAGCAAGGTCCATAAAGACACAGTTGGATGAGTTTGGTGTGGAAGAGCTTCACTTTTGGATGTACTGGAATGGAGATTGAAAGTCAGGCCTTCTCGTCCAACATATGGTCTGTTTTGGTCCTAGTTATGGTTCTTGTTGCCATATTTTAAATTAACTGTACAGCAGTAGGCAAATGATTCAAACAGCTTGGCCATGAAGCATTGCAGTGGTCAATTCTGCTTGTGACAACTGAATGAACTAACTTTTGAAGATCTTGCAGCTTTAAAAAAACTCTCTTAATTTAACATTTTAAGGTAGAGAAACAGGTCTTAAAAATGCAGGAATGTAAAATTTGCAAGTGAAAGTAAAGTGAAAGTAAATCTTTGTCTAATACTTACATTTCAGATAGATTCAGCTAACAAAAAAATTCAAGGCTTGATCTTAATGGTGCTATATTTATTATTGCCTTCTTATTTACTGAACTACTAGTGACTAAAGTTTAAATGTAAATGATTATCATTCGCCTACTGATTTAGATCAATATATAGAACAAGAAATCAGGCAAGCAAAAACTTGCTCGAGGCTGCAGGAGATTTGGGATTTGGGTAAGATTAGTCTTCCCACAGGACAATGACATAAGTATACAGCGAAAGCCTCATGGGAGTGACCACGTTAAAATCTACATTTCAATCCAACTGAAATGGTTAGGCAGGAGCTAAACGCTGCTGTTCAGCAATGGTCCTTATCAAGCTTGGAGGTAGTTTAACCACTCTGCCAAGAAGAACAGCAAAACCTACAGTCAAGAAGCTCAAAGCTGTGGGAGATAAATCCACAGTTCAGGTGTTACCATTAGAAATTGTGCCAAAAGGAACCTCTGTGAAGATTACCTCAAAAGGAAGTAAGCACTTATGCACCTGGTTAATTTCTAAAAAGCACCTATAGAATTCAAATTTTCTTTGCCCAGATGCTCTCTATAGGGTTGTTTCCCACCTTGCACCCAGTGCTGCCAGGATGGACTCCAGTCCCTCACGAACTTGAATAGGATTAAGGATTAAGTTTGGAAATGAAAAAATGGTTAGTTATCCACTTTTTCATGTTGATCAATGCGTCAAAATTTTTTGAGTACCTTAAAATTATTAAAACTGCTAACTGTTGTCAGAAGTGCATGTCTAGGGGTGTCTTTGAGGCTCTGAAGACTCTTGTAATTCTCCTCCCAAGAGACTGTGTGCGCTATCACTTAGCTCCTCTTCTTTTCACCTGCAGACTTGACTGCACTAGACTGGAACATTTCTGATGTCACTTCCATAATGGGACTAAAGACCTGTCCCTTCTAACAATTGTTTTTTAACGTTGACGAACCTTTAGGTCACCATTCATTTGCTTTACACATGTGTAGTTGGAGCTTTTCGATCATCCAGATGTGCTTTAGAGTGAAGATCTCTTGTTACAACTATAACAGACTTGCCTGTTAAACAGGGCGTATCACCATAGGAATGAAAAAATCAAAAAAGGGATCTCCTTAATATCTTTTTTGGTTTCTCCTAGACATCTGAAAGAAATAAAATGGAGACATATTAATCTGTCTAATTTTTCTCAAATTTTTTTCCTGAGAAAAAATATGCTGGTATTGTCACAAGTCCATCCATCCATTATCCAACCCGGCTATATCCTTACCACAGGGTCACGGGGGTCTGCTGGAGCCAATCCCAGCCAACACAGGGTGCAAGGCAGGAAATAAACCCCAGGCAGGGCGCCAGCCCACCACAGTATTGTCACAAGTGTTTTCTGATTTACAGAAGACAAAAAAGATACCAGTTATGGAACTGTGTGATCATCCTTCTATATAAAAGCGGTCGGGATTGTCCTTCCGTCCCGTGAGTGCTACGCACGCGCGGAGTTTCACACACGCCCCGTCCATTTTGCAATGCACGATGGGATTTGTAGTTTCGTTTTTCCAGGTAAAAGATGATTTTCTACTCCAGACTGTGCGATATCTTCTTCTTCTTTCTTACTATATAAAAGCGGTCGGGATTGTCCTTCTGTCCCGTGAGTGGAAAGCGTAGCGGTATTCCGCTTATCACAGACTTACTACTTGCAGCTTGCGGTACAAAGCGACATGATGTGAGCAGAGTTCTGGTGCTCCCATCATTCCCTTGCTTTTGTGCGCGATGCGCTGGAAAAATAGACAAAATTATGTCTCTGGAAATAATTAATGTTGATAGAGTACAAATGCCTCACCACGTAGTAAATATCAGGAGGGTTCAAAAGGGCGACTTCAATATAGAAAAAAAGTTTAAATTTCATCACAAAAATAACAGAAACTACGAGTATTAAAGTAATACTGCTCAAATGCAATATAACCAAATTAATGAGTTTGTATAAAATATCAAATTGATCTACATATTGAATTGCCTTAAGAAGTGGTCAACTTAAAAGTCGTCGCCTTAAAAGGCGGGTCAGCCTAGTCACCTATAAAGAATTACAAGAGCGTCTGAAACCAGGTCAGGCTGACATCTCTCAAATGGATTCAGGTCTGTAACAATGAGCTTGAGAATGTATCCAGTTTTGGATAATGGTCAATGGTGGAGCGCTTTCTGAGCAATAGCCTAAAATGAACATTATCATCTACACTGCTAAAGCATCAGAATTTGCATCAAGTTCTGAACAGAGACTGACCATTATGGTGGATCATCAGAACCCTTACAAGGCTAGTTCGACCAAATGCTGGAAGGACCAGGTGGAGAGCTTGTATTGGGCATTACCTCCCCCGGATCGCTACATGGTAGCCCCCCCTGGGTTGCAGTGGTGCCTCAGATTCCCACAGAGCTCTATGGGAACTGAAATTTGGCACAGCCCTGTTGGGTCCCATGGGTGCTGCCAGGGGGTGCTGCAGGGACTGCGGAGCCCTACTTTGTTGGATTTCTGCCTCATGCCAAAGTCCTTTCAGACCACGCTAATGTGTCCTCCGAAGTACTCCTGAGTGCAGGATAAAAGGAGCCCGCCACCACCGTTCCAGGAACCAGATATTCCGAGGAACAGGATGATACTTGACAGAAGAGAAGTGAAGGTGGAAACAGAGGAAGACAGAGAAATAAAGAGAAGAAAAGTGCTGTGTCCTGTTTCACTGTGCTGTATTGGTGTTCTATCCATTCATCCATTATCCAACCCGCTATATCCAAACTGCAGGGTCACGGGGTTCTGCTGGAGCCAATCCCAGCCAACACTGTGCTTTATTGTGGGAAACAATTGGGAAGAGTTTCCCACAGCCAAACAAAAAGCCTTTGTGTGTTCTGGACTTGTGTCTTTCTTTTTTTATTTTTTACAATTTGAAAGCATTTGCATTGCATCCTCAGTAATAAATGGTGAAATGTATGGAGATCTGTTTGTCGTAATAAGACACTTCATTTGATTTAAAAAACTTTAAACTTTGCTTCTAAAAAAATACTATTACTTGCTCTAATTTATATTGCTTTGCTTCAATTAGATCAAACTCATTCTGGAAGAAACAGCAGGCAGTGTGTTATAGTGGTTAAGACTTTGGACTTCAATCCATGGGTTCAAATCCCACTACTGACACAAAAGCAAGTCACTTTATCTGCATGTGTCCAATTGGAAGAACAAAAGAAATGAATCCAACTGCATTTCAAATGGTACTTGGATAAAAGCATCAGTCCAATAATATGTAAAAAATACGAAGTCTTGAAAGAGATTAAAACAAGACTAGAAAGAGATTTCCCCAAATATCCATCCATCCATTATCCAACCCGCTGCAACTGAACACAGGGTCATGGGGGTGTGCTGGAGCCAATCCCAGCCAACACAGGGCAGGAAGCCAACCCACCGCAGGACACACACAAACACACCAGGGCCAATTTAGAATCGCCAATCCACCTAACCTGCATGTCTTTGGACTGTGGGAGGAAACCCATGCAGACATGGGGAGAACATGCAAACTCCATGCAGGACCTGGGAAGCGAACCCGGGTCTCCTAACTGTGAGGCAGCAGCACTACCACTGCGCCACCATGCTGCCCCTCCCCAAATATAACATGCTTTTTTTCCAAACTAAATTCTTAATTTTGACTTATTTTACCTCAATTGTATCTCATGTTTCATTTTTGTCTAAAAGCTATTTCTCCTAAAGACTTTTAATAGAAACATCTGTGACGTCTTAAATGAAACATAAATGAGATTCTCTTTTAGGTCTCATGAACCATCAAAGATCAACCTTTGAGCAGTAAACTTGGCCTATGGGCCTGGCTGGTACCCCAACACTTTGACATGTGCCTCTGTTACCTTTTACTTGATGAAGACTAAATACTTTTCTAGTAGGGTGACCAAATGGGTTCGGCTATAAAGGAGGACACCGACAGTCAAAAAGGAGGACAAAAATTACCAAATATATTTTCCAACTCCAATCAACTGCTAACCGCTGTCCATTGCGCCGTCGGGCGGAAATAGAATATAAAACAGTGTTGCCGCTACTTGATGTTACAATTATTGATAACGTGATAATGTAACGTAATGTCACGCGGTGACGCGGATGAATGGAGGATGGCCGAAGGCTGCTCATTCTCGGTATATATCATATGTAATTAGTCAAAAACGGTCAACTCTGTGATTCTGTGAAAGGAGGACATTTTATTGAATTTTTGGAATGCCTGGAGGACGGAGGAAACCATGTTAAAAAAGAGGACATGTCCTCCTTTTGGGTGACGTCTGGTCACCCTATTTTCTAGCCACAACCTTTTCAGTGTAAATGCTAGTGCCTAGCCAGACTTTTTTCCTTCACAGCGAAAGCAAAGGTTTGCATTTATTTGTTATTACCATTGTTTTTTTCCTCCTCACAAGCCTGAATTGAAATAAAAAAAGTTAAATAATGACTGGATTATCTTTCCTCCTACCAGCAAGTCGGTTCACCGACAAAAGCGCGATAGACATATGCGCCCCGACAAAACCGCGACGGACGAATGAGCGCCGACAAAACCCGCTAAATGGTTTTCGACAAATGCGCGCCGACAAAATCGCGAGAGAGGCCAAGTGAGTGGGACGCACTTGCTGCAATATGCAGGGCGTGAGCTTAAGGACTATCTGCGTGCCGTGCTGATGGCATGCCGCGTCTCATAATATTGACTTCTAAAATAAACATTATTATATATGCTTTAAACTAGTAATTCATATTTAATGAAACTTTCGTGATTTTGTCGGGGCGATTTTGACGGCGCGTTTTAATCGGCGCTATTTTGTCGGAGCGCATATGTCTATCGCGCAAATGTCGGGTCACAGTTTTGGTTTATTGATCAGTCAGCTATTTTAAATATAGAGCTTCTCACAATGCACATATTCTCCATATGCAGGTTATGGCAGCACAGACAATATTTACCCTCTGTTCATAGGTACACTTTATCCTTGGCTGCATCACATAAAGAGAGGATTCAGTGGTCTTTGCTACCCATACTAGTTGTGCAAACCGTTAAGCTTTTTTTCATGAGCTTAGATGGTTCTTGTTTCCTGAAGGTGCCACCCTATTAATGTTTGGTTGAAATCTAATGCTACATCATGTTAATGCAATGGGTTGTTTCATATTATTAAGTACATGGATGGGAAATCATTTGTGAAATGCCTGATGTGATGGATCTCACAGTGAAAGGAACTATAATATGAAAAGCTTCATTTCAGGGACAAGTAAGAGGATGACGAACTTACCCCAAAACTCTCAAACTTCTATTCGATGCTTTTCAATTGTATGGTGTGTGTGTGTGTGTGTGTGTGTGTATGAGTGCTGTTCCAAAGGATATACTAATACGAGTAAAACTGATTTGTGCGGCTCCATCAGACCCTGTCTGCTGACTGGCATGCATTACGTAACCCTTTGTTACTTTTCCTAATGTTTCAAAAAAGTCGTGACCCCCTCCCATCCCGATCCAGCTCATTTCAGTGAAATTAACCGCAGCATCCTTATTATCATTTATATTATTTTTCAGTCTTTCGCTGCCTGCCGGTCGCTATCACAGATACATCATGGGGTTCCTTCTGTGTTAAAAGCTTGAGTTATTAAATATGATTACTATGTGCAAAAGCAATTTTCTGTTGAACATGAGCTATTTTCATGAGGGTTTAATGAAATGAGCATCACTTGGCTGTTTTGCTAATAACTGACTTTACATCTTACACAGCAGCAGCATCCTTGACAACATTGTTCATCACATTTATGGCAGCAAGATGGTGAAAAGCAAAAGAAATCCACTTGGGTAAAAGTGTGGTTGTGCAGCCGACGGCTGCTCCAGTCTCTCCAGACTCCTGGCATGTTGTTTAGCTCTCTGCTGATTAATGCTACATTTGAGGATTAATCCTTTCAGAATTAGAATGATCATTTAAGATTATGGAGTGGACTGGATGTTGTTGTAGTCACATAGCTCATGAAGATGTCACATACAGTAAGTCATGCCAGGACAGGATGAAGTGCCAGGACTCTTAAAGATTCGGGTGGGTTATAAATGACTCCTTATGATTCAATACAGTGATTAGCACAGTTGTTGCAGATATCTGACTTCTGGGTTTGAATCCCGTATCTGCTTGTGGAGTGTATGGAGTTTGCAGGCTCTCCCTGTGTCTCCTTGTTTTTTTTTCCACTAGACACTCTGACATGCAGATTTAATTAATTGGTAGATCTAAATTAGCCCTATGGGGGTTTGTGTGCGTGTGAGTGGTCTTGAAGTCAATTGGGACCATGTCCAGAGTTAGTTCCTGTCTTGAGCCCAATTCTGCCTGGAGCCTGAATTAGTTTTAGCAAGTTTCAATAATGTTACGTCGTTTCACAAGTTTTTCCACATTTACAGTTGGATACAAAATTCTTCTAAGATATTTAATTTTAGAAAGCTGTCCCAAATCCATGACTCTGTCAGTCACATCCACCTCCTGTCCTGGGTTTAATCACACCACATCTCAGAGGTCATTCTTCTAATGCTGCCCCAGCACTTGCTGCAGAGTCATTTATTCATTTCCAGAGATACAGTATGACTCCAAATGGACTGTAATCGGACACAGAACTATGTGTAGTGTAGGTTATTATCCTTGACTGGAAGCAATAGTGGCATTGACTACAGCTGAGTGTAATGGTTATTACCCCGGCTTATACAAGCACATGGTCACACTTTAATGGCAAGGTCAGTCATACACTAAAATGGATGCTGGATGTTTCTAGTTCAAAACTGGGGAAAAACAGTAAAGATTTATAATAGTTTCAGCATCACTCTGAATCATTTACATTATCAGTATCATTGTGAGCTGCATTTAATAACAATTGCTGTATGGGAATGAGTGCAGTCTTCATTATTGCTTAAAAGTGGATGTAAAATCTGTTACTGTTCAGGACAGAATTTAGGAGTGAACAGTATCAAAGATGGGATGAAGTGCTGGCCACACGTATAGCGTCATTAATATTTAGGACTGCAATGTCTAGTACTAGTGTCATACGGTTCTGGATACAAGATCGGTCACTTTTTACTTTCATTCAGCGTGAAGGACTGGATGCAGACTCAGTGAGAATTTAGGAAAAAAAGAAGTTTCTGGTTAGAATTAGATGCAATGTCAGCCACTGTTCAGCAGATCTGACCAAATGAAGTGTCATTTCCTGCTCAGGACTTGTAACACCGGCAGCCATTGTGTGGAAATGAATACAGGGTCTGGTTCTGTGAGTCCTGTCTCTCACAGCATTCGGTTCTGTGGGTCTTGTGTCTCCAAGGGTCAAGTTCTGTGAGTCCCGTGTCTCTCCAGGTCTGAATGTAGTGTTAATCGGTAGGACTGGATGCAAGATCTGCCCCATTTTGTGACTAGCTGCATCGCATCAGTGTGGATTTGGGAACACGGTCAGTTACTGTCAATCATTTGTAATATTTGTAGTGGTTTCAGAGACTGGATGTGGTGTCTATCACTAAATGTACAGTCAGTCATTAAGAATATGTGTGTGTTATGGGATCAAATGTGTCTATGTACTGCATGTTGGTGTTGTTTTTGAGTGGTTATGTCTTTAATTTTGAAATATTTTCAGTTTTGTTAATGCCTGTGTGCTGTCCTTTAAATGTTCTTGTGCTCCATGTATTTCATTCTCTCGTCACCACTCCTGGGCTCCCTCTCAGGCTTTGTAACCGAGCTGAGAAGGCCTAGGAATGGGAATCATTCATCATTGTGGGAATTTCTTTTAAGTATTGTGTTTTTGTGTTTGGATTTTCTGGTATGTCAAGTATTTTTCACTTCATTTCAAGGATTCTGATTATTGTTTCAGGCAATTCATGTTTTTTTTCATATTTTTTTGCTTCTTTCGCTCTGCTGAGTTTTTACTTTATTTTTCTTTTTTTGTAATAAATCTTTAATTTATAAAGATTGTTTCTTTGCTCTGTTATTACAAGCTGAGGTTTGCTGGTTATCCTTTCACTCATGGCACTTTCACTGTATTTTAGAATAGTTATAGTTATTTGCCTGCACCCCATTTTGAAGGCCTCAGCCATTTTTACCGAAACTCCATGTCATGACAGTATGTAAAGTTAGCCATTTTTTATGACTGGACATAATGCCAGTTACAATGCATGAATAGATGTTGTTTTATTATCTTGTGGTGACTAGAGGCAACAGCATTCTCTGTTCAAGTCAGTCACTGTTTAGGACTGGTTATACTGTAGTCTCTATCATTCTCTAGGACTGGAGGCCATGTCAATCTAAAGGAATGGATAAAGACCCAACCAATTTCTGAGATTTCTGAGTTTAATTGACTATGTAGGACTAGATGCAGTGTCAGTCATTAGAAATAAATTCTGTTTTCATCCCTGATTGGAAGGGCGGCACGGTGGCGCAGTGGTAGCGCTGCTGCCTCGCAGTTAGGAGACCCAGGTTCGCTTCCCAGGTCCTCTCTGTGTGGAGTTTGCATGTTCTCCCTGTGTCTACGTGGGTTTCCTCCGGGCTCTCCGGTTTCCTCCCACAGTCCAAAGACATGCAGTTTAGGTGAATTGGCGGTTCTAAATTGGCCTTGGTGTGTTTGTGTGTGTCCTGTGGTGGGTTGGCACCCTGCCCTGGATTGGTTCCTGCCTTGTGCCCTGTGTTGGCTGGGATTGGCTCCAGCAGACCCCCGTGACCCTGTGTTTGGATTCAGTGAGTTGGAAAATGGATGGATGGATCCCTGATTAGAAACAGAAGAAGTAACAGGTAATAATTAGGAGAAGGGTCAGTGTCTGTGTAGAACAGGTTCTAGCACTTGTCATTGTCCAGGTCTAGCTGAAGTATCAGTCAGTATGATGGCATATAGGGTCTGTCACATGTTAAGACTGAAAACAGAGACTTTTTCTGTTTAGTAATGAATGCAGAGTCAGCCACTTTTCCAGACTTGAGTTAGACACCATGGTCAGATGCAACATCGCATACAGTATCAGTCAATGCGTATGGGCAGATGCAATCTGAGCTCATCTTCACAGCTCAATGCAGTGTCTCACAATGTTCAGGATTGCGTGCAATATGAGACACTGGACAGGATTGCTTGCAGTGTCAGTCACTAGGAATGGTTGTAAGGTAAGTCATTATTTGAAGTAAGATGCAATTTTTCATTTTGCAAGAATGGATGCAATATCAGTCATTATTTAGGAATAAACACTAGAAGCAGTGTATTGAGCCAGTCACTGAACGTGGATGGAGGCATTATCAGCTCCTTTTCAGTTTTTTTTTGTTTTTTCTGTCCGCCATGACCATCAGACCTTACTCTTATTCTATGTTAATTAATGTTGACTTATTTTATTTTCTTACTGTGTCTTTTATTTTTCTATTCTTCATTTTGTAAAGCACTTTGAGCTACATTTTTTTGTATGAAAATGTGCTATATAAATAAATGTTGTTGTTGTTGTTGTTCCTGTGTATAATTATATACTGTGTTAATCAATATACAGATCTGATTGCAATGTCAGCCATTTTTTGAGATTGGATAGATGGTGTGGCCACAAGGGGATGCCCCAGCTCCCCAAACCCGACACAGACAGACACAAGGCACAAGCCCAGCGCACACAGAGGCTTTCTGTTTGGCTGTGGGAAACTCTTCCCAATCGTTTCCCATAATAAAGCACAGTTAAAAACACCACTACAGCACAATGAAACAGGACACAGCACTTTTCTTCTCTTTCTTTCTTCTTCTTCTTCTGTTTCCACCTCCACTCCTCCTTTGGCAAGCGCCATTCTCTTCCTCCCAAATATGGCTCCTGGAGCAGTGGCGGCAGGTTCCTTTTACCCTGCACTCTGGAGTACTTCCGGGGATACATTAGCATGGTGTGACAACACTTTGGCATGAGGTGGAAGGCCAACAAAGTATGGCTCCACAGTCCCTGCATCACCCCCTGGCAGCATCCATTGGACCCAACAAGGCTGTGCTGAATTTCAATTGCAGTGAAAGGTAATGCCCCATGCAAGTTCTCCCCCTGGTCCTTCCAACATATAGGGTCCTGGCAATGTAAGGGTTCTGAACTTGATGCAAATTCTGATGCTTTAGCAGTGTAGATGATAATGTTCATTTTAGGCTATCGCACAGGAATGGCTTCACCATTGACCATTGTCCAAAACTGGATACATTCTCAAGCCCATTTGTTACAGACCCGAAGCCATTTTAGAGATGTCAGCTTGACCTGGCTTCAGATGCTTTTATAATTATTTATAGGTGCTGACCGCACAATTCCACAACTGGTATCTTTTTTGTCCTCTGTAAATCAGCCAATATTTGTTGCATTTTTGTAAATAATCAAAAAAGTTGCATCCACATGTGATAGCTACAAAAAAGACTGAAAATGAAATCTGAAGAGACTGAATATGCAAAAAAAAAAAAAAAAAAGATTCACTAATGCCTAAAAAGATAGCATGGACAACGATGAAGAAGACTGATCAGGAAGCAAGTAACTGTAAAAGCTTTTATGAGCTTTGAGGGAAGAACCAAGCAGGATGTGACCACATTAATATTCTACATTAGGATATGGATTGCCAGCACCTGTCTCATATCTGTATGCCTTGTCATATATAATCTATTAGATGTGTTTATAAATATAAAAATCTGGGAAGTACTGGCAGTAATAAAAAAAATAATCCATACATCCCAAAACGCAATGCCCCTGAAAAATAAGTGCACTTGGCATCCTCTATATCAGAACTTAATTCATTGTTACAAAAGAAGGGAAGATACTTCCTTCATGTTATATCTTCATTTCAAAAATGCAATGTCCCATTTTTATAGATAAATTAGCCAGCAGTCTTTATTAAGGTATATCAGATTCAAATATCAGCACAGCAGGTGCTTCTCTTGTAAAATGCTACCCCAACGATTTAGTCACATTCAGTCTTCTTGTAAATTGCTGTGAGGGTGGATGTGTCACAAATGGAGAAACAGATATGATTCAGAATGCTAAAAGTCCATTAAAATGAAATTAGACCCTACAAACCCATACTCATTGAGGTAATTGTGCTTCATTGAGAAATGCCTACTAGTCACAGGCACTTGGTTGTCCTGAACGCTCTCCACCAAAAGATAAAGAAACAAGAATGAAAGCTTCAGTTCTAAGAAGGTATCCCGCCTTCTTGACATCCCAAATGCATGACAGTAACAAGCAGCGGAAAAATGAGTCGCATGGTGTGAGGCTCTGAGGCTCCATTGAGTGTCTCTAGACAAGGATCTGAAAACAGAAAGATGAAGAGCGCTGACCTGGCAATTGACAACTACAGGGTGGTCCAGATCTAATTATGCAGATCCAGATCATCTGGATGACTTTGATTTATGCGGGAACGATTCTAGTTCGGGGCGAAGACGATTCTTCATGTCGTCAGTTTGCACACTTCTCGATGGTCCGGGTATTTTTCGGGTGATTTTCTATGTAATAAACTTAATGAGTTATAACGTAATGAAAATTGCATAATTAGATCTGGACCACCCTGTAGAATTCCACAATCTGCATGCTGGTGCAAATCTTCTTCTCATTTTTGCTTTCCCCAATACCCCCACCACTCTCTCAAACCAAATGAGTTCAGGAAAAAGCTGTCCATTAGAATGATCCTTTGAGCAGTTTTAAACAGAGCCTCTGATCCCTGCTTCCTGTAATTTGCAGAGATGACCTTGTCCACATCTTTTTAAGCTGGTTCAGTATTTATCTCAGTTAAGTCAATGACTGATTTTGTTTTTCCTAATTTAGACCAAAAGAGGTCCTTGCAAGCTGCAAGATGTCTCTTGAAGCTTATGTCTATTTTTCTGAAGAAACATGTGAGAAATGTTTGCAATATACTATGGCACCTCAAAAATATGAATATGAATATGAAGTATACTATATGTAATAGCACAATGAGCACAGCTTGTATGCTCTATATAATGCAAATAACATATATTTCCGCTTTCTTTCTTTCTTTCTTTCTTTCTTTCTTTCTTTCTTTTATTTAAATAGTATCTATAGACATTTCTTAATTAGGTCATTGTTGTCATTTTCTAACCCACTTCATCCACACCAGGGCACAAGGCAAGAATAAACTCTAGACAGTGTGCCAGCCCATCACTGACAATGAAGACACATGAATTTTGTATTTAGATCTTTATTTGAAAACAAACAAACAGAAAAACAACAGTCAATCAATCAATCAATCAATCAATCAAAATCTTTATTGTCATTGTATCAACGAGACATTGTACAATGAAATTTAGGTGCAATTTTCCAATGCAAAAATAAAATAAAAACACAATCACTCAAATTAAAACTAAAATAAAAAAGGGAATAAAATAAGTACCAAAATAGTTCATAACAGCCGAACACTGTTTTCCATTCTTACATACTGTACGTCATATTGCACTTGTCTCTTAGTCATGAACCTTCCGTTTCATTTTCTATTACCACCATGTACATTTTGTCTGAGCACTACACCTTTAGTTCTGACACAACTAGTGGCCTAAAACAATATGCTCAGTGATGTGAAATGGCTCCCCTCCTCTCTGGCTTTGCTTTTCAACTGTTATTAGCTTCTCAACCGCCCATCTGTAACATTTACTATACGACAGTCATAGGGTGGATGCTATGAACTAAAGAGTTCCCAAGCATACAAGTTCAAAAGATCTCAAAATACCCATTAGACAGGGTAAATCCATCAAAACCTGGCAAGTCACACAAAGGACAACAAAGAATCTTCATAAATAAAAAGATGTATTATTCAAAAAAGGCTCTGTTTAATAAGAGTTTTCAAAATGAACAGAAAAACACAGAAGACAATTCTCCTTCAAAACAGGCAATACCAAGCACACACAGTCCAAATGTGAATTCTGTGAAAAAGCAGCGCAAATGCTTCCTCAAAAAGCCAAAAAAAACCAGAGTAATTAAAAAAAGCAACTCACCACTGCTGTGATCGCATTCACAATGAACCGCAAGGGACTGTGGGTTTTCCTCAGCCTTTATAGGGTTTAGGACAGTCCTCTTGGGGGAAAAACACACAAAACACACAGAACATAAAATAAGATATGTAAGTATAGAGAAACTAAATGACTGACAACATTAACACAAACAAAGGAATCAAAATTGAACATGAAGTACATAAAAATGGCACTTGAACCCCAGCAAGGGGAGGAACCTTGGCTTTTAATGCAACAGTGTAAAGGCAAAGAAATAAAATGGAGCACAATCTGTGGACCGTGCTCTAAAAATTTTGCTTTATTTCCATTTAATATTCATAATCTTTATATTTGATTTGAATAAATTATATAATTCAGGCATTTAAATTCTTGAATTTTTACCTTTCAATAGTTTTTTAGATTCCTTTCCTTGTGTTTTGTCTACAAGCTAATGTTTAAGCTTTTACTTGATCCTCACCTTAATTTTTGCCTTATAAGAATACATTGTTACTTTATTTTATCTTCATTTCTTCATTTGTGTATCAGTAATAGTTCATTTTCTTGGGTTTGTTTAGGGTTAGTGTCTTTGAATGAAATTCATTATTACCCCAACTCTCTTTGTTTCACATCCTCACATTGACTGACTGGCCATGAACTCAGAGTCTCCAAGTCAGTAATTCAATTCTTATCTATCTGAGCTAAAAGATCACTTCCAGTGAATGTTGTACCACTAGAAGAAGATGCACCACGAGGACAAGAGAAACAAAACAGGAAAAAAAGAGAGCAAATGGTCAGAATAAACTGAAAATCAGAAACCAAATAGTTGTCTAGTTAAACTTCAGATTTTTTTGAGTAACCTCAATCTCAGACTATTGGGAAATCAGAGCCTGATTTTTCTGCTGTTTGACCTGCAATGTTACACAGCACAACTCCAGGTGTCACTCCAGAGTAACCACATAGCAACTGCTACACAAAACCCGCACAGAAGGCTACCTGAAATTATTTCAACAACTGTAAAACAACAGAATTCAGGAATGGATTCAGTGAGCCAGAAAAGGTTCAAGGGGAAAAAAATTGAAAGACAACAGCTTTTATTTTGCAATAAACACAGATCAAATCAATGGATTCTTTCAGCTAAGGAGTCTGTTACACAACAGCAGGCTCTCTCAGGCTTACTTCACTTGACCTTCCTATTACACTTGGACACTGATAAATGAAAAATGTACAAACTCCTCAAATAATGGAACTGGATCTGATGCGCATCATTGATAACCTTGTACCACCTTCACTACACAACAGTCAAACTAAATCCTCAAGCCAGTGAAAACAAATTGTGTTGAAATTATTCTGAAGCAAGGTCAGATTACAATGGACCACAATATCATTAACAACACAAGCCTTTCTTGTGTAACAGGGGTGAAAGCCCGGCTAAATCATTTTTATTTAAGATAAGAGTAATGAACACACTTTCTTTTCTATGACTGGATATCTGAAAAGCTGTTGAAAGTTCTGTGAAGCTGGACCTGATCCTGGCATTTGCAGTCTCAAGATATTTCTGCCCTACATAGATAGATAGATAGATAGATAGATAGATAGATAGATAGATAGATAGATAGATAGATAGATAGA
>JANRMT010062806.1:81562320-81589742 GCA_026402145.1 Polypterus bichir lapradei
TAGATAGATAGATAGATAGATAGATAGATAGATAGATAGATAGATAGATAGATAGATAGATATCTGTCCTCAGGAGCCCCTAACATTCCTTTACTTTAATATTTGTTAAGAAACAGCTTTTCACTTTCTGCTTGCTGGGGTGACTAAGCCCAGGCATATGTTTCGAGTTTTTAAAGCTGAGGTTTCCCGATGACTTGGATGATTGGAGTATAACACTAGACCTTTTGCAGAGGTGACATCGTGCACTGCAAGGCTTTGACTTAAATTAGCACTCTCAGCTAGAACAGTGACTTAAAATTGGTCACCTAAGGTTTCGTAGCTGGCGTTATCATTTTTTCATTTGTGTCCTTGTGTGAGTGTGTGTGTATTTAAGCTGCTAGGCTTCACACCACTGCGTCCTGCAATATGCTGGCAACCAGGAGAGTTCTGTGTGAATTAAACTAAAGATTAAAGCCACAGGCCTTCTGTTAGCCATTTCAAATCAGAAAACAGGGAATGTTCAAAAGCTGAGCAGGCAGCCTTCTCAAACGTGAAGGGAATAAATTGTAAAAACTGCAGTGCCTTGAACGGAGATATCATGAGTGACCACATCACTGTTTTTTTCCTTCTTGTTCAACAGAAAATGACATTTGAAGTTAAGCTTTGGTGAGGTGGTGTTGGGGGTAGTGGAGCAAAGAACTCAGCTTGGAGAAAAATAAGGCAGGAGAATATGGCATTTATCTATCTACCTTGCAGCACTAGCAGTACAGATTTTTTTTTTTATCTTTTCTTTCTTTTTCTGTGTTTTAGTAAATCAAAGAAAGAACCATATGGGCCAGTTAAGGATTAGTGGTTAAAAAGGAAAGTGATGCCTCGAGGTTTTTCTTTTTTTAGATTTTATTTTATTTATTTTGGAATACATGTGCGTTACTCACGTTACCACATTTTTGCAATCATGCAAGGTTTATGCAGATAAAAGTGTGTTGACCTGTAAAAATAGCAAAGACCGTTTTCATTCCTGTGACGGCTGTGAGGTCATTATGCAGATTTTAAAAGATCTCAGAATATACCAGGCCTGAATTATTTTTCAGGTTGTGGGGAAACACTTTTTGATTCATTTTAAATTATGAATAATACAATACCCTTGTGTGCAAAGCCCTAATAGTTTATGCACGCTTTAATATTTAAGCAAAGACGGCTTTGCCCTTTGTCTTCTGTTCACTTATTTAATTTTATTTTGATTTGATACATTGATAGTAGACAGCCATCCCATTTTTCTGCTCCTGCCTTGTGCCTAATGCTACTCGATAGGGTCCTGGCACCTAGGTCCCTGAATTTGATTTAACATGGTTTGAAAATGAATGGATGGGTTGATGAATGGTATATTGACAATATTTTTATGACCTACTGTGCCCTCCATAATGTCTGAGACAAAGACACATCTTCTTCTTGATTTCCCCCTTTGCTCCACAGTTTAAAATTACAAATCAAACAATTCAGATGTGATTAAAGTGCACATTGCAGACTTTCCTTTAAGAGGATTTACATACATTTTGATCACACCATGAAGAAATAACAACATTTTTTCTATATGGTCCCTCCACTTCAGGGTACCATAATGTTTGGGACATAGCAATTGCAGGTCCACTAAAGCCGTCATATTTAGTACTTTGCTACTTGTCCCTTGCATGCAATGACTGCTTGACATCTGCGATTCATAGACATCACCAGGTGCTGAGGATCTTCTCTGGTGATGATCTGCCGAGCCTCAAATACAGCCATCTTCAGCACCTGCTTGTTTGGGGGAATGTCCCCTTAAGTTTTCTCTTCAGTGTATGGAAGGCCTGCTCAATTTAGATTTAAAATGGGTGACTAGGTTGGCCATTCAAGAATTTTCCAGCTTTGAAAAATCCTGTGTTGCCTTAGCAGTATGCTTGGATCATTATCTCGTTGTAGAATGAAGTGCCATTCCAGTGAGTTTGAAGGCATTTAGAGGAACTTGAGCAGATCAGATATTTTTTATACACCTCAGAATTTTTTGTGCCACTGCCATCAACAGTTACATCATCAATGAAGATAAGTGGGTCAGTACCTGTGGCAACCATAGATGCCCAAGCCATAATACCCCCAGCATCATATTTAACAGTTAAGGTGGTATGCTTTAGATGTTGGGCAGTTCCTTTTCGTCTCCATACTTTGTTCTTGTCATTGCTCTGGCACAGATTCATCTTTGTCTCATCTGTCCACAAGACAAGACCTTTGTCCAGAATTCTGCTGGCTCTTTTAAGTACTTTCTCACAAACCCTAACTTGGCCATTCTATTTTTGTGGCTTGGTTTGAATCTTTCAGTGTGATCTCTGTATTTCTGCTCATGAAGTTTTCTGCAAATAGTCATCTCTGATGCATTCACATCTGCCTTCTGAAGATTGTTTCTAATCTGTCTGACAGGCATCTGAGGCTTTTCTTTACCATAGTGAGGATTCTTCTGTCATCAGCAGTGGAGATCTTCCTTGGCATACAAGTTCCAGTGATTACTGAGCCCCCCAGTGCATGCTTTCTTCTTATTGATATTCCAGACAGTTGATTTAGGTAATCGTGAGGTTTAACCGATGTCTTAAATGGTTTTATTCTTGATTTTTAGAATGATAGTGGCTTCTTTGACTTTCATTGGTGCAGCTCTTGTTGAACAATGGCAACTAAAGACTCCAAATGGCAGAAGCAGGCCAAGATATCTTATGGCTGCACTAATGAAGCAATGAGACACACTGGAGTGATCACAGACCTCTGGGATGGGAAACATTATGGTACCCTGAAAGGTGGGGACCATGTAGAAAAAGTGTTGTCATTTCTATATGGTGTGACTGAAATGTATGCAAATCCCCTTAAATAAAAGTCCACAAAGTACAATTTACTTGCATGAGAATTGTTTGATTTGTAATTTTAAACTGTGGAACAGAGGGGTAAATCAAGAAGAAGATGTGTCTTTGTCTCAGACATTATGGAGGACACAGTAGGCCATTAAAATATTGTCAATATACCATTCATCAATCCATAATGGGGTGGAAAGTAGTAGTTAGTAGTTTGAGAAAGTGTATATTATGAAAAATGCTGCATAAATAAGGCTTAAGAGATTGATTCAATGATTAGGATTACAAATTTACATTCTTATTTATCATGACAGCAAAAAGTGGTGACATGTTGGAAACTGGACATAAAAGTAAGGATTTCATTGTGCTCTGTACATGTGACATTACTGCTACTGCTACTATTACTGTATGGGCATTCAGACCTATTCCTACTTGAAATAGTGCATGTCAGATGGAGAGGAATGATTGGAGCATTGGAATAGAAGGTCAATTAATGATAAAAATAAAAGATGGATTTTAGCGAGATCAGTATTTGCAAGTCAGCTGCTTTGCAACAGCAGTAGAACAACCAAAGAATCACATTGACTACACTCCTTCAATCAAATCTTTTTAACAGGGAATGTATAGTTAAAACAGGGAGTAGAAGGGTGCATATATATATATATATATATATATATATATATCCTTATATATAATTTGATAATATCCGTACGTATGGTGTTCGTATCAATACCCCGTATGTAAGGTGTTTGCGTCAATACCTCGACTCAATACAAGTTGGAAACCGGGCAGTGGGACTCTGCCTCTGTAGTTAGAACATAACGTGGCAAACGTGGACGCAGTATTGCATGATTGGTTAAGAATGTTTGAATGCTTCAGTGACACCACTGGACGACCGAGTATAGTAAGTCGGTGTTGGTTCGAGCAGATACAGTAAGTTTGGTTGGTTTTTGGAACATTGGTTTGGTGGGGCGTACTTTCCAGGTCTAACATCATTGACTAACATAAACCCTTCAACAGCTCCGGAACCGTAAGTAATTTAGAACGTATCGCCATTTGCTTGGTACGTCGAAATCTATCTTTGGGCAGTTCAGTTTTGGCATCCGTCCTTCTGACATCTATTGACAAACTGAGTAATGATGGCTGGGTATTAACAACAGTCATTGTTTAAATTTTAGTCGATCTCAGATCTAAAATGACCACGCCAACATAATTATTACTCTGACCCTGATTAGAGTCGTAAAATACGGTTTGTTTTGAAAATTTGTTTGCCGGAAAAAATCAAATGAGGTGCGCCGAAGAGCTGAGTTCACATCTTGCAGTCCCATTTAAACAGGAAGCTCTTCATTACATCGGCTGAAAAGGTCTATTTTAAGCAAAATCAGTGCCATGATAACAAAATCATTTCAAGGACTTAAAAAAACAAATAATTCTTTGCAGAGAAAGTATGTTCACAAACGTAGAATTTGTAGCCCGATTCGATTGGGCTCCCAGTCGCTAGTATATATATATTGTGGAGCACGCAGGGGCACACTGCTGGCCAAAATCAACACAGACAGGGGTGTGACACAAGTTCAAGACACACACCTTTTTATTATTTTTTCTCATGGGAAACATCTTCTCCCATTTTCCACAAGCACAACACAGTTGCCAAGCACAGCACAATACAACTCTTCTTTCCCTTCTCTCTTTCAACCTCCACTCCTCTGGACAAGCTTTGTCTACTCCCACCTGACTCTGGCTCCCGGAGTAGTGGCTGCTGGCTCCTTTTATAAGGCACCTGGAAGTGCCCCAGGAGCTTGGTGACCTAATTCTTGCAGCACTTCCATTAGGGTTCAGCAGCAGCTGCAGCACCCACTGATGGCACCCACAGATCCCAACAGGGCTGTATCAAACTCCAACTCCCATGGAGCCCTGCGGGAGTCTGGGGAACCGTTGCAACCCAGGGGGGCTGCTACCTAGCACTCTGGGGGAGATAATGCTCTGGATTTGCTCCCTCCTCCAGTCCTTCCAGCGTGAAGGCATCCCAGCCGTACACCACAATATATATTTCCTCTTTGTTACAAATAGCCATGAGCTCCATCACTAGCGATTGCTATGGCTCAAAAAATGACCTCCTTCTGCCGGATCGCTGGTATGTAAAGGTCCTTGCTCTGAAGGGGAGGGGCTTAGTGTGTCCTCCACGGGCAGGGCTAGGCAATGTCTCCAGGAAGCTATTCTGAGCTGTAGAGGAGAACATTAGAACATTAGAACATTAGAACATTCTAGACGAGAACAGGCCATTCAGCCCAACAAAGCTCGCCAGTCCTATCCTCTTATTTCCTCCAAGAAAACATCAAGTCGAGTTTTGAAAGTTCCTAACGTCTTACTGTCTACCACACTACTTGGTAGCTTATTCCAAGTGTCTATTGTTCTTTGTGTAAAGAAAAACTTCCTAATGTTTGTGCGAAATTTACCCTTAACAAGTTTCCAACTGTGTCCCCGTGTTCTTGATGAACTCATTTTAAAATACAAGTCTCGATCCACTGTACTAATTCCCTTCATAATTTTAAACACTTCAATCATGTCATCTCTTAATCTTCTTTTGCTTAAACTGTAAAGGCTCAGCTCTTTTAATCTTTCCTCATAATTCAACCCCTGTAGTCCTGGAATCAGCCTAGTCGCTCTTCTCTGGACCTTTTCTAGTGCTGCTATGTCCTTTTTGTAGCCTGGAGACCAAAACTGCACATAGTACTAAAGATGAGGCCTCACCAGTGCATTATAAAGGTTGAGCAGAACCTCGTTGGACTTGCACTCCACACATCGTGCTATATAACCTAACATTCTGTTAGCCTTCTTAATGGCTTCTGAACACTGTTGGGAAGTTGATAGTTTAGAGTCCACTATGACTCCTAAATCCTTCTCATAAGGTGTACTCTCGATTTTCCGACTGTCCATTGTGTATTCAAACCCAATATTTTTACTTCCTATGTGTAATACTTTACATTTACTGACATTAAATTTCATCTGCCACAAATCTGCCCAAGCCTGTATGCTATCCAAGTCCTTCTGTAATGATATAACAGATTCCAAATTATCTGCTAATCCACCTATCTTGGTATCATCTGCAAACTTAACCAGTTTGTTACTTATATTCCTATCTAAATCATTTATATATATTAAAAATAGCAGCGGCCCTAGCACTGACCCCTGTGGAACACCACTCTTAACATCGGCCAGTTCTGATGAGGTTCCTCGCACCATCACCCTCTGCTTTCTGTGTCTGAGCCAATTGTGCACCCATCTAAAAACATCACCCTAAACTCCCACTTCTTTTAACTTGATGCCCAACCTCTCATGTGGCACCTTATCAAATGCATTCTGAAAGTCCAGATAAATAATATCATAAGCTCCACTTTGATCGAATGCTTTTGTTGCAACCTCATAGAATTCCAACATGTTAGTAAAGCACGATCTCCCTCTTCTGAACCCATGCTGACTGGTCAGAATAACTCCTGTCCTTGCCATGTGCTGCTCAATCTTATCCTTAATAATTCCTTCCATTAATTTTCCTGTGATGCATGTTAAGCTTACTGGCCTATAGTTGCTTGGATCTGCCCTGTCACCCTTTTTATATAATGGAATGATATTTGCCATTTTCCAGTCCTTCGGAATCTCTCCAGTGCTCAGTGACTTCCTAAAAATATGTGTCAGAAAAGAGAGATGATTAACTCACAATGGTATTCTTAGTCTTACCTAAGTCTTTAAGGTGGTCCCTACATGCACATTCATGACAACATCATAACGCTCTGTACAAACACCTAAATATACAGTGCATCTGGAAAGTATTCACAGTGGATCACTTTTTCCACATTTTGCTATGTTACAGCCTTATTCCAAAATAGATTAAATTCATTTTTTTTCCTCAGAATTCTACACACAACACTCCATAATGACAATGTGAACAAAGTTCACTTTTGGTTTTTGCAAATTTATTAAAAATAAAAAAAACTGAGAAATCACATGTACATAAGTATTCACAGCCTTTGCTCAATACTTTGTCGATGCACCTTTGGCAGCAATTACAGCCTCAAGTCTTTTTGAATATGATGCCACAAGCTTGGCACACCTATCCTTGGCCAGTTTCGCCTATTCCTCTTTGCTGCACCTCTCAAGCTCCATCAGGTTGGATGGGAAGCATCGGTGCACAGCCATTTTAAGATCTCTCCAGAGATGTTCAATTGGATTCAAGTCTGGGCTCTGGCTGGGCCACTCAAGGACATTCACAGAGTTGTCCTGAAGCCACTCCTTTGATATCTTGGCTGTGTGCTTAGGGTTGTTGTCCTGCTGAAAGATGAACCGTCGCCCCAGTCTGAGGTCAAGAGCGCTCTGGAGCAGGTTTTCATCCAGGATGTCTTTGTAGATTGCTGCAGTCATCTTTCCCTTTATCCTGACTAGTCTTCCAGTTCCAGTCGCTGAAAAACATCCCCACAGCATGATGCTGCCACCACCATGCTTCACTGTAGGGATGGTATTGGCCTGGTGATGAGCGGTGCCTGGTTTCCTCCAAACGTGACGCCTGGCATTCACACCAAAGAGTTCAATCGTTGTCTCATCAGATCAGAGAATTTTGTTTCTCATGATCTGAGAGTCCTTCAGGTGCCTTTTGGCAAACTCCAGGCGGGCTGCCATGTGCCTTTTACTAAGGAGTGGCTTCCGTCTGGCCACTCTACCATACAGACCTGATTGGTGGATTGCTGCAGAGATGGTTGTCCTTCTGGAAGGTTTTCCTCTTTCCACAAAGGACCTCTGGAGCTCTGACAGAGTGACCATCTGGTTCTTGGTCACCTCCTTGACTAAGGCCCTTCTCCCCCGATCACTCAGTTTAGATGGCCGGCCAGCTCTAGGAAGAGTCCTGGTGGTTTCGATCTTCTTCCACTTACAGATGATGGAGGCCACTGTGCTCATTGGGACCTTCAAAGCAGCAGAAATTTTTCTGTAACCTTCCCCAGATTTGTGCCTTGAGACAATCCTGTCTCGGAGGTCTACAGACAATTCCTTTGACTTCATGCTTGGTTTGTGCTCTGACATGAACTGTCAACTGTGAGACCTTATATAGGCAGATGTGTGCCTTTCCAAATCATGTCCAATAAACTGAATTTACCACATGTGGACTCCAATTAAGCTGCAGAAACATCTCAAGGATGATCAGGGGAAACAGGATGCACCTGAGCTCAATTTTGAGCTTCATGGCAAAGGCTGTGAATACTTATGTACGTGTGCTTTCTCAATTTTTTTATTTTTAATATATTTGCAAAAATGTCAAGTAAACTTTTTTCACATTGTCATTATGGGGTGTTGTGTGTAGAATTCTGAGGAAAAAAATTAATTTAATCCATTTTGGAATAAGGCTGTAACATAACAAAATGTGGAAAAAGTGATGCGCTGTGAATACTTTCCAGATGCATTGTAATTTCAAAATTGGAAAAAAACATACAATTCAGCATTAATAAGATGGCTATAAAGGTTCAGTAGACAGAGAACCTAGCAAAGATATGCATCCCTTTTCACATTTTATTAATATATGCAGTTTTCACATTTTATTAATGTATAACATAAATGCAAAAGTGAGGATTTATAAAAGAAAATATACTGGGAGAACTACATGTATTTATTGCAATTCTAATCCATTTACATTTACTTATTTGGCTGATGCCTTTGTCCAAAGTGAATTACAAAATTTGTGACACAATTGGTTACATTTCTTTTGGTTTTCCAATTGGAGCACAGGCAGGTCAAGTGACTTGTTCATGGTCACTCAGTGTCAGTAGCAGGATTTGACTCATAACCTCAGGGTTTGCAGTCCAAAGCTTCAACCACTGCACCACATTCAGCCGTGTGTATGGAACATCTTAGAGAAACTGGAAAATGAGGACACCCTTAATCAGGTAGGGAAATGCAGCCAAACCAGCTAAATGACAACTCATGCGTAAAATTCATATCGCTGAGCCATTATTATAATGTGCATTGATGTAACAAACATATTAAAGTGACTTACAAAATTTATGACACAATTGGTTACATTTCTTTTGCTTACTGTGCTGGAAGTCATTGAACAGCTGACAAGGCATTACATTTATTGCAGTTTTCATATGGTTTGGGGGTACATACATAAAATGTAACATGTTCTTGCTAACATAAAAAATTGACAACATAAAAAAGTAACTTGTAGCAGTGTTTGGATTTCCTAAGGTAATCGAGGCATGTGGCTACACTAATTTTGCAATAAGGGCACCTAGCGAGAATGAAGCTGCTTTTGTTAACCATAAGCCATGACATTCCCTTAATGTACAAGTCATCTGTGACACCCAGGTGATACTGACTGGTGGCCTCGGTCAACCCTTGACACATTTAATTTGAGGCAAAGTAGCGTTGGCAGATGACTTGCTGCTGGTGTTGTATGTGATGGATGGCTTGTTGGTAAGGTAACTGGCTGAACTCACAGTTTTTCATTTGGTCAATTAATGATATACTATTAATTGAAATAGCTATTATGTCAATTTATGTGCCAGGTGACTGTGGCTGCCCACTCAGAGGCTAGTGCATTATGCCTTTCCCTGACCCCCAGATTGCAGAGGAGAGCTGGTACAATTATGCTCTCATTGGTACTCCCGGTTGTGCAGTGCATTCAATTGCAGGTGGCACTGTCTACATTCGTTAGGCATCAGGCTGCTCTGCCAGACAACGAAGGTCTGCAGCATCGTGATTACATATGTACTATACGAGGCTAATCAGCATGATCCACATATGGTTGCATCAGGGTGGCATCCAGGAGAGGTTTGAGGAACTTTCATATACACACATTTAAATGTGATTGTGATTTATAAAGGACTAGCAGAATACCCGCGCTTCGCAGCGGAGAAGTAGTGTGTTAAAGAAGTTATGAAAAAGAAAAGGAAATATTTTAAAAATAACGTAACATGATTGTTAATGTAATTGTTTTATCACTGATATGAGTGTTGTTGTCATATCTCTCTCTCTCTCTCTCTCTCTCTTTATATATATATATACATAGCAAAATACCCATGTTTGGCAGCAGAGAAGTAAAAAGAAAAGGAAACATTTTAATAATAATGTAACATGATTGACAATGTAATTGTTTTGTCATTGTCATGAGTGTTGCTGGCATATATATATATATATATATAATATAATATAATATAATATAATATAATATAATATAAAATATATATATATATATACTCACACACACACACACACATATATAAACATATATATATACACATCATATATATATATATATACATATACATATAAATATATATACATATATACACATATATATACACATATACATATCTACATATATACTGTATATACACATTGTGGTCCCCGGCCGGGGCTGGAGCCCGGTCGGGACGCCTTGGAGGACCGGAGGAGGGCGTGTGCCTCCTCCAGACCGAGCGGGGGTGTCCGTCCTGGTTATGCAGGGGGCCTCGGGTACAGGGCTTGGAAGCCCAGCCCTGTAGGGACCCGTGGCCACCGCCAGGCGGCGCCCCAGTGCCTAATTATCCCGGGAGCCCGGCACTTCCGCCACACCAGGAAGTGCCGGGGGGAAGACGACAAGGGACACACGGACGGCTTCCAGGTGCGCAGCCGGCACTTCCGCCACACAGGGGTGTGGCCAATGCTAAGTGCCGGGAAGCAGCTGGAGCCCATCCGGGTTCCCATAAAAGGGGCCGCCTCTCTCCAGTCATCGGTGGAAGTCGGGAGGTAGCAGACGGAACTGGAGAGAGAGGACGGGAGGCGGCCAGGAAGGCACAAGGACTGTGAGCCCTGGACATTGGGGGAATCAGTGCTGGAGGCACTGGGGTTGTGAGTGCACGTGACTGTAAATATTGTATAGTGTAAATAAACGGTGTGTGGGTGCAAAAATGTTGTCCGTCTGTCTGTGCCGGGGCCAGCATTCACAACATATATATATACAAATCTACATATATATCTACATATATATATTAGGGGTGGGACTCGATTAAAAAAATTAATCCAATTAATTAGAGGCTGTGTAATAATTAATCTTGATTAATCGTATGTAATCGCACACGTAAATTTGCCCCAAATCGCAAATGTGTTTTTTTAATTTAAAAGGGTTTTAGTGGGCGACAGAATCAAATAATAGACATGGACATGAATATTGTAAACTCAAGCTCTTTTAATTTCTGAAAAAACAAATGCTTTTAAACTGCATTTGAATTCAAAACAGAAACAAAAATATCATCCCTGGTTAAAATTGGGCAGACTTAAAAATAAAGTGGTAGTTTAAGTACTTTAAGTACATTTTCAGAATGGTATTGTCTTTAAATAATAATAATCAAAATTTCAACATAAAGTGCAGTTTTTCTTCTTAAAAAAATAAGTCAGAAACATAAAAGGTAATTTGACCAACTTAATCTTTAAACTCTGAGTAACCTTAGCCAAAATTATTTTGTACATTAAGCTAAAACAGTGTGATCATTGAACATTTTGTAATTAGATGTAATTAGAATTACTAACGGTCACGGAGGTCCAATGATCCCCAGTAAGAGCCACAAAGTCCGCTTTCTGTAATGCATCTAATTTTGCTTGCTTTTTAGTGTACACAAAACCATGCTTTTATCAAGGCTTCGCTCAGGTAGTTTTTTGAAATGAAATTTTCCTCCGATCAGGCGTAGGAACACGCTTCATTCCGACTCTAACATTTTTGTAGCTGTGATGTGTGCATCAGTGTAATCGATGTACCAGGAAATCATGCATTGACAAAAGTTCCCCTTTGCTTGGAATTGAAAGTGTGATTAAATGCGTTATTTTTTGTTATGGAGTACATGCATCGAAGCTTCTCAGCTGTGCTTGTGCTATGAAAAGGAAAGATTTTAAAAATAACGTAACATGATTCTGCGTTAACCGCATATTTTTTCATACGTCTCAAACCAAGGAGATGCAAGGTTAAAATGAACCGAGAAGCACGCGTACATACTCAGTACATCCCCTCTCGGCAATTGAACCTCAGATGTAGGCGATAGAGACAAAGCCTCTACAATTGCGCCACGGTGTGTGGCTTATCTATTTGAGAGTATGTAGATCGGGGTATATATATATATATATATATATATTCGCAGCGGAGACGTAGTGTGTTAAAGAAGCTATGAAAAAGAAAAGGGAACATTTTAAAAATAACGTAACATGATTGTCAATATACAGTAATTGTTTTGTGAGTGTTATTGAGTGTTGCTGTCATCAAGGATTCGATTATCATTATTTGTTTCAATCAGGGTCGTATTTGTACGATGTGTTGTGTTCAAGTTACATTCCGTGTTTGTCAATCGTTGTAAAGATAAGAGGTTTCATTTATCGATTTGTTTCTTACTGCATCAATAAACAGCTCGTCTTCCTCTTTATCTGAGATGTGACACACTGCATGCACAGGTTTTTTTTTACACTGTCTTTCTTTAGCGGGACATTCACTTTTTGCACCGTGTGCTTTGTTTCTGCAGTAGCTGCACTTATGAATACGCTTGTATTTATCAGACGCTTCATATTTTTTTGCTGCCTTCTCAATTGTGTAATTCGGTTTTTGTTCAGCGCTCTTTGGAACTGTTGCTTTTTGTCTGTGCACTGCGTCAGTTCACGTGAGCCGCTCGGTGTACATGCATCAAAGTTTCCCAGCTGTGCTGGTGCCATGTCGTACTATGTCCATGGCTGTATCTAATGTTACCTAAGTCCCGGCACTTAAAACTTTCTCTCGCAGTTTCACTGAGTTTGTGCCAAACACCACCCTGACTATCTCATCTTCCTCTGCATAAGCACAGTCCTTCACCCGTGAATATTTAGTGGCAGTGTTTCTATTGGATTGCCGCTGACGGACGGCCTTATATGGGCAGGCACTAAATTACAAACGCCAGCGGCAGCCTGTCTATGAACTTAATTTAAAGTTTAGGTTTACATCGTGCTTTGTTTCCGAAGTAGCAGAACTCTTGAATATGGTTGTATATGTCACTCGCTCGCTTCTTATTGTTTCGCTGCCTTCTCAATTATGTAATGCATGTTTTCTTGAGCACTTTTTGGGGCTCTTCCTGGTTTTATACGTACTGCGTGATTACGTGGGAGGCATGATGATGTCACACGAAACTCCGCCCCCACGGCTTTCAAGCTCATCTCCATTACAGTAAATGGAGAAAAACAGCTTCCAGTTATGACCATTACGTGTAGAATTTCGAAATGAAACCTGCCCAACTTTTGTAAGGAAGCTGTAAGGAATCAACCTGCCAAATTTCAGCCTTCCACCTACACGGGAAGTTGGAGAATTAGTGATGAGTCAGTGAGTGAGTGAGTGAGTCAGTGAGTCAGTGAGTGAGTGAGTGAGTGAGTCAGTGAGGGCTTTGCCTTTTATTAGTATAGATACATTGTATATGAATATGTATTTTATAAATCAGATGATTTTGGGGGTGCATGCATTTTCCTCTGTTTTGATGCTCACATTCTTTCATGCTCAAATCCATGCAAAGTTTTATAAATGAGATCACTGGACTCTGATTCCAGGACATTAACCTTGTTATTCTGAAGATTTGTCTGTAAATTTAGCTTTATAGTTGATGTCGTTGTCTTACTGAAAACAAATCTTCTTGTAAAGCACTAGTTCCTTGTAAATGGCATTATCTCATTTGATCATGAACTTATTCTATATGAAAATACTGTCCATGCCCACTGAAAGCAATACAACTTTATACGAGGACAATTTATTGTGTTTTTTGAGTTCTAAGGAGCATTATTGGAATCAGCATTTTTTTGCATCACACCTGCACTGATATTCTCCATTCACAGTGATATCTTCATCATGCCCATTGCAATGGGCCATGCTCTTCATTTACTGCCGACCTTTCACTTGGCATTGGCACATATGCATGAGTTCCATGGTGCAGGAGGTGTGTGTTTAGGTAGGCTCTCTAACTTTGTTCCATGTCCATTCACTGAGGCCCCAGTGTTTACATCCTTTGCGGATTTTGCTTCAGTAGTATTTCCGGTTTCTTAACTTTTGCTTCAGGTTTTAATTTGTTTACTTTGGTCATGGTTTGACTTGTGTTCTTTGACGATTTGGATATTGACTTTATGTGTCTGTAAGTCTGTCAGTTTTCCAAACATTAATATTTCTTTTCAGGCTCCTCCAGTCAGTATCCAGTGTTTAAGCTGTTTTGCTCCCTGGCACAGATGTCAGCTCAGCAGTGGAAATCACCAGGACCGATCCACCTTTCAAATGTATTATCTAATATTCTCACTTCTTTAAGCACTGTGTCCACCCTTTCGGAAATCTTTGCTTATAAAATGGAGCCAACTCTAAGACTAGAAGGGGAATAAAATACATGACTATTAGAAGCATGGAGTGCAAATGACTGAAACGCTTATTCTGCCTTAAAATAGTCGTCATTTAAAACTGACTTAAAAAAAAAAGCAAATTCACTGTAATCCCTAATCCTCTTTGTGGGGCAAAACCCAACGAGGCATTACTGCTTAATAAAACATATTGTGTGATAGCTAACACTTTACTACTAGCACACCATCTTACCTTGGTCTGATGGAAGAATCTTAGCTACACAGCAAAAGTGACAGTCCTTATTTAATTACATTTATTTAAAAAAAAAAAAAACTTTACAAACAACAGCACTAAAATTCTTTAGAACCAGGATGGCATTTATTAATCTTATTCTTGATAAACTGAGTGAGGACATGGACAACCTTTTTCAGCTTTTTGAGTGATTACTTGAAACTAAATCTTTTTCCTTCACTTCTAGAACCGTAAATGAAGATGTATGTGCTCTGTTTTGAATGAAGTGTAACACTGCATGTCATAAAATGCAAATGGTATACACTACAGTATTGTCCTGTAATGAATGGAAGGTGTAATGAGTAGCGTGTTCTGATTAATGCTTCTGTCAAGCTTCACTCATTTAGTCAGCTCTTTAGTGTTTGTCTCACACTCCTTCTGAGTCTGCTCAGCTTTAATCTTCTCCCATCAACTGGTTGTTTCCAATGGCAGGATCTCCATTACCTGGAGTGGTGGTCCATTCTCTATATACACTTTGCACTGACACATGTGAAAACTCCAGGATGCTCCCTGTTCTGCAGAGACTCATATTATATACTGCATTTAAAACAACTTACATGGTTAGTCTTACACCCCTGATTTGCACTGAGACATGACCTATTAATATCTACACTCATGCATCATCTGCACAGTGTATCCTGCCTCCGGTTGTTGGGCAATAACTTGCAAACAGTAAGTGAATCAAATAGGTGCTTAGTACTGCATTCCATTTAAGGTGGAAAGTCAGGATTTCCGCGTTTCTAGTCAGAATTTTTGAACTGTAACACCCCCTTAAGTCGGATTTCCAACTTGGAAACCCGGGGCAGGTCTGTCAAGTCCAAATTTCTCCAATTCCAATCCAAAATGGTGACATACACTGCAAGCTTCAGTGAAAACTGTAGTATTATACTGCTTATTAGCACTTTGGCTTATTTCTGTATCTATGGTGTTTGGATATGAAAAATACAGCATAATATGTTGTTATCAACTGCTATTTATTCCAGTGGAGTATGCACAATATGTCCATATTGGTTTTCTGAATATTTTACTGGATCGCGGTCAACTCGGAGGTGGCGTCATTCCCAGCTTCGACATCCAAGGTAAATGGAACACAGCATAAGAGTGTGTTTTTATAATTAGGCAAGAAGAGGAATAGCACTTTCTGAATGGAGTCATTTAAATCTGAAGGCCTATAGTGCTTATGAGAAGTATTCACCACATTGGAGGTTTTCACATTTCATTATTATGCAGCACTAAATCTTAGTGGATTCAATCTGTCTTTTTTGACACTGATCAATAGAAAAAGAACAAGTGAAAACAGATCTCTGCAAAGAGCTCTAAATTAATTACAAATGTAAAGCACAAGTATTCGCTCCCTTTAACGTGACACACTTAAATCATCATTGTTGCAGCCAATTGGTTTTAGAAGACCATAATCAGTTCAGGGGTTTCAACTGGTTGCAGTATAAATGCACCTTATCTTGAGGGTCTACATTGTGGTGAGTCACTATGATTGTCTACACTACAAATGGAGACAAAATGTACACTCCAAGTAACACAATGAAAAAGGTGACTGAAAAGCACAAGCCAGTGGATGGAGACACAAAAATATCCAAGTCACTAAACATTTGTTCGAGTCCAGTTAAATCAGTCATTAAAAATGGAAAGAATATGGCACGGCTGTGAATCTACCCTAGAGCAGGCCACCACAGAAACTGAGTGAATGTGCAAGAAAAAAACAGACGTGAGGGAGGCCACTAAGAGGCCTCCCAAGAAGCACTAGCACTAAAACATAAGTAACATGATTGTTATAATTTGTTACTAACCCTCACCTATTCTGTTTCTGTTCTCAGTACTCAAATGTGGCAATTGGTGCCACGACCCACCTGCCAAGTTGTTGCCTGCCTATGGTAAAGTCATCCCTGATGGAGGATCACAGGAATCATGGGAAAAAGGGGTCCTTTCATCGGATTGGCTGGCCGAGCAACGTTTCAGCCGTGGAATGGCCAAATGGGGAGGCAGCTTGATGGATGAGGTCTCCAGGACTCTAAAAATATCCAAATCTTATTATGGGATATCATCTACTGTTAAATTCTGCTCGTTGCTTCTAAAATTTGTATTATTATGCTGTATTAAGGATTTGTTCTGTTATGTGTATTGTATTGTATTGACCCCCTTCTTTTGACACCCACTGCACGCCCAACCTACCTGGAAAGGGGTCTCTCTTTGAACTGCCTTTCCCAAGGTTTCTTCCATTTTTCCCTACAAGGTTTTTTTGGGAGTTTTTCCTTGTCTTCTCAGATAGTCAAGGCTGGGGGGCTGTCAAGAAGCAGGGCCTGTTAAAGCCCATTGCGGCACTTCCTGTGTGATTTTGGGCTATACAAAAATAAACTGTATTGTATTGTATTGTAAGTAGTGGCTGAGATTGGCAGATAACAAATGATGACTTTAAACATTTGTAGCTTTATCAGAGAGCAGCAAAGAGAAAGCCACTGTTGACAAAACACCCAACACCGTGGCTAGAGTTTACCAGAAGGGACATGGGAGGGTCAGCTGCTCTGATAAGACCAAAGTTGAGATTTTTGGTCATCAGACTAAAGAACATGTTTGGCATAAGCCAAACACTGCACATTATCAAAAATACACCATCACCACCATTGTGGCAGCTTTTTACTATGGGGATAATTCTCTGCAACAGGCTCAGGAAGGCTTGTAAGGTTAAAATGAATGTAGAAAAATCCAGGGAAAGCCTGGAGGAAAACCTGATGCAGTCGAAAAGAAACGACCCCAAGCATAAAGGCAAGGCAACACAGGAATGGCTTTAAAACAACAATGTTAATGTGTTGGAGTAGCCAAGTCAGAGTCCTATGAAATTGAGAATTTGTGTCTGGACTGGAAAAAGGCTGTTTACTGAAGAACAATCTGGCAGAGCTTGAGCCGTTTTGCTAAGGACAATGGAGGAAAGCTGACAGAGACCTGTGCACAGACTTAAGGCTGTCATGGCTGCCAACTTGAAGGTGGTGAATACTTATGCAAGCATTTGTTTGTGTTTTGTATTTGTAATTAATTTAGACCACTTTGCAAATGTGCTTTCACTATGATATTAAATACCATTTTTCTATTAATCAATGTTAAAAGCAAAATTAAAGCCATTGTGATCCGATGCTTTATAATAATAAAACATGAAATCTTCCAAGGAGATTTATAATTTTTACAGGAACAGAATGAATACAGAATGAGGTTCTGGGAAGAGAAGAAGTTTCTTCTGTTCATTACCCAATCTGTTTGAAGTTTTAAAGAAATTATTGTATTTAGAAGTGGATTCTAGAGAAATATAAAGAAGGAAACACCAGTAGAGATCTAAGGTTGTCATCTCACTGCAACTTATGACAGAAAAATATCCATTATTATCAGTCCCAGATAAACATTGGGTAGCCCAATACTTCACTGTGTAACACCGGTCTAGATGTGAGCTCCATGTAATTTTAGATAGATTGCTATCGCTGAAATGCAGGCCATGTTGCCATTGGCTATCCATAACAGAGGAGTGAAGAAACACTAAGTGATTGAATTCAAAAAGGTTTTTGACAAAAAGTGCACCTGTTTCAGACTGAGCAATACTCACCTTGTCAGTAAAGCTCAGCATCTTAAGAGGAATGCCATCTACTAAAAGGCTGAGGAGCTCTTGATCAGCCTGCCCCGTTCTTGGCTCTCCTTTATATCCTTAATTGGTAATGAAAAGAAAAATGTCAACAGACACGCAATACAAAACATTCTAAAGTCCCTTTTCACTTTGTAACCTGGATTGCATGGGGGCCACGGAGCTTGGAAGCTCAACCCTGTGGAGGGCCGTGGCCACCGCCAGGGGGGTGCCTGGATGGTTCCAGAGCCATGGACTGTAGCACTTCCGCCACACCAGGAAGTGCTGTCGGAACAGGAACCAGGTACACCTGGAGTGCTTCTGGGTGCCCAGGCACCACTTCCACCACACCGGGAAGTGCTGTAAGAAGGTCATCTGGGTAATGCACATCCGAGTCCATTATAGAAGGGGCCACCTCACTCCATTCAGAGAGCCAGAGTCGGGTGGCAGAGGACAGAGCTTGAGGGAGAGGTGTGGAGGTGGCAAAGGAAAAGTAAAGTAAAGTAAAAGGACTGAGTATTGTGGGTGAATTGTGCACTCTGTGTGTGCTGTATAAAAGGCAAAAGAATATTAAAAGTGTGTGGTTTTGGACATTCTGAGTCCGTCTCTGTCTGTGTTCCTGGTGTCTTTCACATCAGCTTGACAAGACCTCCAGGCTTTAGACCTCTTAACCGCAAATCCGTCAGCTGAAACGGCGAAGTATCTCCCATACAGTTGTCTCTTCTTCTGGTCTGCAGAATGAACCCATCCTGTTACACTTGAAGAAAAAAGGAAATCTACAATTATGTTTGCTATTATTGCTCACTCATCTTTTCAGTGATTTTTTGAATCTGCGTGTTCAATTGTAGAGTCATGGGGAGCTTGAAACAACTCTTTTCACATTGGGTGAGGCATAAATAAATTCTCGAAAAAAATCAGATTTCCATACTGAGTTGTTATTCCATCTATTCCTTTACTAATTCAAGTTATTCATTTACTCATCTTGAACCCATGTAACCAGCATCGGGCATAAGGTAGGAATCAAATAGCTGAATGAGGTGCCAGTCCATTTCAGGGTGCAATCTGGTGCACATCACGTTCACTAGTACTGGGTTAAGTAACCAAATAACATAAAATTTATATTCGGGAGAGTAATTTGGAATAGCTTAGGAAAGCCCTTCCCAACAAATAAATAAAGTTGCTCTGTACACGTAACAATAATGACACTATAAACCTGTGTCATAGGTCAGGAAGTAAAGCTGAGCTCCTGAAATTGGGAAACCTCATTTCTATGCAGATGTGTCACTAGGCTTGGGCACATGATGCTTTATTTGACTGGTATGATACACATTATTCCTAAGTTTAGCTAATTAAGCAGACAGAGTCAAAGGTGAGGTCTGATCCCCACACTCTGTATGCAGTCAAACATCTTAGTCAAATAATTTCAGTTGAAATTTTGTTTTTTTGTTTTTTTGTTTTCCAGATTACAAGGAAAGAAAGAAATTATGTAGGAAGGTTAAGGATATTGATCTCCATCTTAAATCAATAGCTCATTGATTTTAGTTTTGCTGATAAATTCACCCTGGGCACAATGTAATTGTAAAAGATACTCCTATAAAGTGTGCTCCATTATCCACATAGGATAACATTTGTGATATCTCGAATATTGGCAGCGCTTAAACTTTGGCAGGACTCTTTATGGCCTTAGACGGGGGGAATTCAGACTCCCTTTCCTCATCTGGCACGCTGCTTTGCTAAAGGTGATTAGGCAGGAAAAGCAAACGAGGATCTGATTAAAAAAAAAAAAGATAAACAACTGCCAATCTGATGTGGGTGTGTTTGGAAGTGGCATAGAGGGCATTTTAATTAGACAGCCTAGAGAAAGAATGTCTACATGGAATATATGTAATATGAAATTTAAACCATGGAATGACAAAAATGGATGGAAGTATGGTCAAGAGATAATTTAGGCATTTTTCCACTTTTCTTTTATTCCATTTTGCTTTTGCTAGATATGCAGTCATTTTTAAAAAGTGGTCTCAGGTTAGCCATGAAGGATTAAGGCAAGGTCATGGAATCTAATCCTGCAATTTTACTTCATGACCCTGAGCAAGACACTTAGCCAGCCTTGGCTTAAGCTTTATTGATAGTTTTTACTTGTAAAAAACCACATTAGGATATGCTGGGGCAAATGGGAGCAGGACATAAATGTGTTACCCCTACCTCCTTGACTGAGTTTATTTTTGCATAGAATTTGTAACGGAATACAAGCTGAGAGGGTTCACACATGCTAACAAATATACTGAGGTTATAGTGACTGAAAACGTATCCAACATTTTAATACATAAACACACAGTAAAACAGAATGAATGTCAATGACTGGTAAACAAAACATGGCAATCTAAAGTTCACTCAGGATTGTTTATGTGATGTTAGTTATTTCACAACAAAGGTGATTAAAAGGAAAAACTCCAATTAACAAAATTCAGGGAGCTCTGTGCTCTCTCAGTTATAACAGACAAAGTCATACATCCGCTGTCCTACACCATCTGGCTGCCGTCCGGCCGGCCATTTTATAATAGCATAGATACATGCTGATCGCACAATGAATCCTGTTGAATCTCAATGTTCTAATAGTGATGAGTGAAACAGACAAGTCTTATTTTGCATTCAATTTTGTGTTTTCATGCAATTTACACAATCACAAAAAAGCAGAACTCAATAAAAACAAGTTTCTTTGGCATTTATTAAAGGTTTTTTGGGTCAAAAGCAAGAAACCTTCCTCCCTAAACTTTCATGTTTTTTCTAAAGTTGATAATACACCAGTAAAATTAGTAAAAAAAAAAAAGGCCTTTCTGCACATTGTCACTGATGGGCTACAGTGCATTTTTAAAAATTGTGGAATGTTGTATTTTTTTTCTGCACCAAAATGTACCATTGTGCACACTACTGTGTTTTCTCTGCAGTAAAATGCACTACATGGGAACCTGTTACCTTGCAAACACCCTTTTCTGTTTCTCGACCTCTACACAAAGGATAGCCAAACTGTTAAGCAACATGAAGGCATATATTGAGCATCATTTCTGTCTCCAATGCATTCTTAGTATTAAAATCACTAAGACTGTCATCGAATTGGCAAAAAGAGCATCATATCACCAGAACAACAACAACATATGTTTCATGGATCAACAATGTATCTATACGTGCCAGAAAATGAGTCCTTTTCTTAGAATTTTGTTCTCCTTCCCTTTCCTATCTATCTATCTATCTATCTATCTATCTATCTATCTATCTATCTATCTATCTATCTATCTATCTATCTATCTATCTTTATTTAAACACTAAATGAAGGGTGGATGCATACATAATTAGTGGTGAAAAATGCTTCCGGATGAAGGACTAAACTCCTTTCAACAGGTGTCAATGATGTGAATTTCACTGGTTGTGAAAGCAATATTTATTCTGTTCATTTTTTTTACAAAGCAAACCTATACATTTTGCTGCATGTTCAATTTTTGTGTCAATCTCTGGTTCGTCACTTGTTCTTAATGACTCTGATTTCACTTTTCACTTTCTAATGTAGAGGGGACACCTAGTGACACGGGTAATAAATAAATGATAAACAGTATACAGGAAGGTCAGTATCAGTTTGTAATGATGGCCTAGCTTTTATAAGTAATGCAATGTCTTAAAGTGTTGCAGTATGAACAGTTAATCAGCAGCAAGTACAAGTCTTCAGCAAGCAGGCAGATCATCCCACAGTCCCTCGATCACAATCACTGTTACAATTTTCACTCGCAGACATCTTGTTTGTTTCGTTTTTGCACTTCTTTTTCTTGTTATTTATAATTTTTAGCATTGCATTGGAAACACCATTTTGTGCTTTGCTCTTTGTATGGTCGCCAATATTTCATAACTATCTTTGCATGACTACAGCCATGTTGTTTATGGTTGCCAGTCACATGGGCGGCATGAAGGTCACATGACATATTGTGTTATCACATCCCACTTATATAACACTGTGTTGAGTTGTACTAAGTGTTTAAACTTTCAGATCTGCTTCTCTTCACAAACTTCTCCTTTTAAATTGGTGAAACCTCAAATGAGTTTATAAAACGATGCTAGTATAAGTGTCATAATTAGGTTTATGGGATGTTATTTTGTAAATTCTAATGTCCTGACTGTAATTTTCAGATACTTCTACCAACACCAATATGTGAGCTGTTGTTAGCTCCAGATCCTGTGTTTCTAGGGGTGTGGTTTGAAGGGTCGTGACCCATGGGTAATCAAATGAAATTAAAGGTCACCTGGGGGCTCCTCTCATTATGCAATTTGCAGATACAACCTTTAAAAAAGAAAAAAAAGAACTCTTTAATTTTGTACTCCACACAGCTTCCATTTGGTTTGACCTCTTTGCCTTTTTTCTTGACTTTGATTCTTGTCTATCATTAGGATTTGGAAGGTAGGTTTATGTTGATTTACTTTGGTTTCATTGTGGTGCCTCTCCTGGTTAGGTCAGTAAAAACAAATCACCTGTCCATTCCTCAGCAGGACAATGAGGAACTTTGCCTTTGTATCCTGGGTTCAACTTTTGGTTTTATGTTTCTGGACTTGATGCATAGTTCTTTGTATTTATGAGTATTCTTACATCTGCTGTTTGAATTTCTACCTGCACATATTTTTTTCTAGCCATCTTCTGTTTTTTATTTCATCTTTCCTTTTCTCTGAAGTTGTCCAAAACACTCACTGTCTATGAGACTGTGTATATCTAACCCCAAAATGCAGTATGGCAATAAGTTCACAGACAGTTCTGGCATTATATGAGTGAAAATCAAATACAGGAAGTCCCCGCTAGAAAATGCAAATATGAATCAAAAAAGTGGCATGTATAGTGAGTCCATGTACAGTGCGGCTACTTTTCTAATGAAAAATAATAGAAAACGTTGTTGTTGAGGTAGATCAAAGTTGCTAATGTTGCCATGAAAGTTTTCATATAAAATTCCAAATTACCACAGCACAATTTACCAGTTATTTATTAGATTTAACAAATACACACATGGTAGTTCATTCATGACCATGAATTTAGCCATTTCTCTTACCTTGAAAAGACAAACAGTGTTGCTTGTGAATGGAGGCCTAGAGTTTGATATTTGAACTGGTGGTGCAGTGAGCAGTGGAATTAAAAAGATTTCTGTCATTTCTTCCTGAAGAAAACTTCAAAGTGTCTGTCATTTTCTAACTGGAGTGGTAATGAACCAATGTGGGAAGCACACACACATACACACACACACACGCACACACACACAGAGCTTTGGGTGTTTATAGGTTTATGGGTCATTATCATCATGTGTATAGAGTACGCAGACTCATTCCATTTATATTTGTTACCTTTGATCATTTTACTAGTAATCTACATTCCCATTTACGTCCTTGTATTTTTTATCATTTACATTTAACTCTCACATTAAAAGATGTTTTAAAATTTTTCATTTGTGAAAAATTGTGTTCTTTAAAGTATTCTACTTCAAAACATTTCCATCCCCTCTTGGAGTCGCTGACATAAGACATTGTCACAAACAGCACTTTTTTGGACCAATTAACTTGCCACTTTTACTAGAGGAGCGTCCGTAGAAGGATGTGTCACTCTTGTTTCATGTTATTTGACTACCATTATAATGTTAGTTATTTTCTTTCCTAAATGTACAGCAATATTTCCATTTTTATATAGTTTGCAAACAATCCGTTTCCAATCAAAAACTTTAAATTTCATCTTTGGAAACGTTGTTGTACTTTCCATGATCATCTTTTAAATCTGAGATTTGAGTGGGGCACTCAAGGACAGCCGTAGACTTGTCCCAAAGCCTCTCCAGCATTGTCTTGGCTGTTTGCTTCAGGTCATTCTCGTGGTGAAAGGTGAACCATCGCCCCAGTATGAGGTCCTTGTGTGTTCTCTGGAGGAGGTTTTCTTCAAAGATCCTCTCTCTATCTGGTTGTAATCGCTCTTCCCTCAATTCTGACCAATCTTCCTGTCCCTGCCCCTGAGAGGCACCCCCATTTTATGATGCTACCATTACTATGCTTCACCGTAGAGATGGTGTTAAGCAGGTGATGAGTCTACCCAATTTTTGTCTTGACAGACCAGGGAATATTTTTTTCTGATGCTCTCAGAATCCATGTAGGATATCATATGCTTTTAACTCAAGAGTGACTACTGTCTAGCCACTCTTCAGTGCCTGATTCATGAGTTGCTGCTGAGATGGTAGTCCTTCCAACCGGTTTTTATCCCATCTTAGTATAGGACTTCCGAAGCTCTGCTTGAGTGACCATGTTGTTCTTGGTCACATTCCTCTATAAGGCCCCTTTTACCTGGATACTCAGTTTGGCCAGATGTCCAACTTTAGGAATAATCCTAGTGGTTCCAAACCTCTTTCAATTCACAATTACTTAGTCCAGATTCCCCCCTAGAACACTCAAAGCTTCAGAAGTGGTTTCTTGCCCTGATCTCTGCCTCACCACAATTTGATTGTGGAGGTCTACAGAGAGTTCCTTGAACTTCATAGTTTGGCTTCTGTCCTAACATTCAGTGGACCTTCTATACACAAGTGTGTGCCTTTGTAAACAAACTCTGATCAATACATTTTGCCACAGGTGGACTTCAATCAAGTTCTAGACCCTTCTCAAGGAGAATTTTAAAAAAATGGGATGCATGTGACCACAATTTGGAGTGTCACAGCAATGGGTTTGGGTATTAACATAAATGACTGATTTCAGTTTTTCATTTTTAATAAATTTGCAAACCTTGCTGAAAACATGGTTTCACTTTGTCATTATGGATTAATGAGTGTAGATTGATGGACAAAAAAGGGCAAATGTGTCCATTTAAATTAAATCTAAAGTGTGCTGAAAGTGAAGATGTCTTTGTGAACTCACTTCATGTCCCTTCTAAAATCTTTATAAAACAGAAAGGCAAAGAGCCAAATCACAGTACACAAGGAATGATTCAGGAGTATTTTATTTTCATCACATTGGCTTCAAATCATTCATCCTCATGAAAGTGTAAATCCAAAATATCAAAGATGTTCAGGCTTCAGTAAGCCATGTTGCCTTGTGTAATCTAATTCTTGTTCATTCATTCTTTTGTTGCTAATCTGAATCATTTATCAAAAGTGACTAATAAATCAGGAGTGTTTAAATTAAACAATGTTACTGTTTCTACATGTATAACACCAGTAAGCGTGTCAGTGATGACTGACAACCTTGTACATATAGGCCATTGTCTAATGCATTGGTGCACTCCGATGCTTCAATTGAGTACTTGAGTCTAAACTCAGGTAACACCATTACTAATGTCTTATATACAATCTAGATTTTTCCCATGGATTCTAAGGTTTTATCTACAGATATAAGGATCCATCTTTTTATATAGCGGCTTTCACAATGAGCCCCTTCAAAAGGAATTTTAAAAAGAAGGCAAAAATTCAATACAAAGGGGCTGTCCACACTATTCGATTTGACATACGTTTCTTCGTGAGATCCCCATGTCATGACTCCCGAAGGGGTTGCAGGAGTGCCCAGCATGGCTTGTCTTGGCCCCCCAGCCTGCCTCGTGAGACCATTTACCCCCAGACACATTGTCACATGACGTTCAATTCAAAGCACTTTTGAATCGAATTCAAAACGTAGGTATTAGAAAACGTTTCCCGTGTCCCCGGGAACAGTTTTAAAGTCATGCGGAGTGATGTTTAGATAATTAACGTTTTATATATTTATTCTTCTGCGTTTTCTTACCTTATTTTTTGTTTAGCTTGCATTCTGTTTTCAAGTATATGTACATGAAGGGCGTGTTTTAATCTCATTTGTATTATAATTTCTTTCCTAAATCTCCCATTTTTAGTTTTCCTTATTCTTTTTTTTTCGTGAAACTGTTTTTTGCGTGTAACGAAGTATATTTTATCATCGTGTGTTTTATTACCAGCCCTAAACTGTTTTCTCTCACTCTTCCTTTCTGAAGGAGAGCTCGCATTTTTTGCATTACTCTTTGCTCCGCTGCCTAACATATCGCTCCACTGAGCTTTCCTAATGCTGTGAATCCCCGCTCCTTCCTTCTATCCATTCGGCGAGGACGCGCCGCAGACAAGGGATTGACGCCGGAATGCGCGTGCCCCCTGCAGGATTCTCTCCGTCACTGTCGGTCTCCTGGCCTTTAAAAGCAGCGACTGCGGAGGAAAGCGCAGACAGAGCTTTGCAGAAGCTGGATAGTAAACTTGCTAGGAAATTGTTAACAGTGTGATCGGGAGCATGGCCAACAAACAGCAGCCCCCCTTTCTGCATCTGGCGGAGCTCACGGCTTCACAGTTCCTAGAAATCTGGAAGCACTTTGACGCGGACGGTCAGTAAATTACTTCTCTAATTGTACAAAAAAGTACACGGGATGGTGAAAGACGATCTTAAGAGGGTTGGGGTCATTGACTGTACTCCTCTGAAAGTTCAGTCGATCGACATCTGGACTTTTGTGTGTCACGGGAAATGTACAGATACCTAACTCTGGATTGAATGGCTGCAAGAAGCGCGGCATCTGAACCGTCCGACTTTGAGCGCACTAAAAAGTTGCGGTTTATTATCAAAGCATTGTTTGATGTATATAGCAGTTATTGTTGTTATTAAAGTAGTATTACTGCTTTTAAACTTAAAATAGTCAAAAAGTAAATGATCAGTTTTAAGACTGCATATCAATTTATCACACAGGTGTTGCAATACTAATGGAATTTTATTTTAAAATGGACAAAAAGTTTGCAGTGATCTCTTTTTTTTAAGTTAAATAACCGGGTCAATAAGCAGATTAATGAAGTTTTGCTTTACCATTATGGTAAATTACTCTTGTTCAGAAGTAAACCGGCAGAACATTGCGCTGTCCATGGTACTCAGTGCTGTTTGTCAATGGAGAAACTTTTTTCCTTTCCTAATGTATATAGTTCTAATGTCAAAAAAAATTATACAGCAGTTTTGTATTATCCATATTTTGTGGTTCATTGCGTTTCAACAATGCACGAGTTCTTTTCGAAAATTTTCGTAATTGTATTATAATGTTAAAAAATGTGGAATTTATTAAAGACAGTGTTTCAGTTATTAGTATGTGAAATTACGTTCCTGCTAACAGTTGTGGAAATTTGTATTTACTTATATTTTTGGAAGTAAAGGTATGTTGTTCAGCAGACTGACAAATGTTTACCAGTTGAAGCAAATATTGCCAGATTTTGAGCTTTGAGTATGGGGAAGGCGATATATAAATACAATTCATTATTATTATTATTATTATTATTATTATTATTATTATTATTATTAT
>JANRMT010062806.1:81589752-81602106 GCA_026402145.1 Polypterus bichir lapradei
ATTATTATTATTATTATTATTATTATTATTATTATTATTATTATTATTATTAATCGTACAACTTACGTTGGAGTAGTGGTTAATATACCGATCCGAAATTTATGTTCAATCCAGTTTTTCCAGTGAAGTCATTTTTTGAATATGGGTGAGAAACTTGTCATCCTGAAACATTCCACTACTGCACACAGATTATGTGCTTTAATGACTTTGAATGTTACAGGCAGTACTCGATGTGGGTTTGGGTTTGACTACAGAGAGTGCTGAAATGGCATCCCGTCCAGAGTTCGTTAATAATTTCCGTGCGATTATAGTGGCACTGGGTTCGAATAAAACATGTTATGGAGGTAGCAAGTTGAGGAAATAGACAAGTGAGTAGAAAAAAATTTAGGAGGCAATGTAGCAATAAATAAATAAAAAAAGGTTGTAATGATTTTTAATATCTGGCTGCGTTTTATAAATATGAAAGTATCAATATGAGATTATTTAAGATATCCGGTTTTTGGCTTTAAGGAAATAATGTTAGACATGATAGGTCAGTTTACCTTAGATAGATAGATAGATAGATAGATAGATAGATAGATAGATAGATAGATAGATAGATACTGTTCTTCATTTTTCGACTATAACCGTGATTCTGAAAACAGGAGGTTGTATATCTGAATTCTGAGTCTGTAAAGAAAGACACAACTCTGTCCATCCTGAAACAGATGGGACGTTTTATAATAAGTATGGTATAAACACTTCGCTTTCGAGAAATGCATTGTTTAACCATTTCTTTCTGCTAAAACGAACCGTGTTCATCTTATAGGACTAACACTTAGCCTTGGGCTTTGCTCACAGTTATGGGGCGTTCTGAATATCTGACACTCTGGCAAACTATAGAGCGATACGTTGAATGGCGAACACATTCACGTTTCTGATTGCATTCAGCTATTTGGGAGAGAGAGGGTTGAACAAAGTGAAACTCTGAAGCTCAAATCATAAGGAAAAAAACTAAATTTGTTACCTTCGAAATATTAAAGATTAAGTTAGGAAAATTAATATTTCAAACTAGATTTTGGATGTAGCGAGTAAAAGACAAGTGTATGCACCATGCATTTAGTTTAAAAAACGGACAAAGGTATTTTGTTAAATAAATAATTTGCAGTTTCATATTATGTATTCTTCATTGGCCAAAGCGAATAGAAACATCGGTGTGTTTAAGCTTCCTCTGCATAACTGGTTTATTTACTTATCTGTTGGTTTATTTATTTTTGAACGTTTAGTAAGTATATTGAGTCAGAAAGTCTGAGCAGACCCACATAAATTCAAACAGAAGCACTAAACAAATAAAACCCTATACTGCTCACTCCTCAGTCCAGTGAGACTTCGACTCCCAGTGGCCTGAAATTTGCATGACGGGTTAAAATGGATGGAAAGATAATTTATTTACTTTTCTTCTGTTTGATTTCTACTTTACTATTTTATTTTTAATGTGATATTTTATGGAATTAGAGATTAAAAGGTTAATTTGACGTGTTTTTTTTATCAGTCATCTGCCCTAAAACGGAAGTTTTAAAAGCGTACCTAAGTGTATTCCCCCATTTCTCCGTAAATATTCCGTTTTGCAAAATCATATGTAACTGCTTCAACTTCACATCCCAATTTATATTGATAACAGCTCTTTCTAAAATGCATACTTTTGATGTATAAGAGAGATTTTACAACCAAAAATGTATTTACATATAGGTCCTGCAACTGGACAGAATGACTGAGACTCATCAGGACCCTTTAGCTTTAGTGACTGTTTTTCAAAAGAAAAAGTTCGAAATGGTCTAGCAGGGATTTAACAGTCTTTGGCTAAATGTGAAATTTCATTTGAAAGCCTTTAGTTTCATGGGAGCGCTGCTGCCTCGCAGTTAGGAGACCCGTGTTCACTTTCCAGGTCCTCCCAGCATGGAGTTTGCATGTTCTCCCTGTGTCTGCGTGGGTTTCCTCCGGGTTGTCAAGTTTCCTCCCACAGTCCAAAAACATGCAGGTTAGGATCCTAAATTGTCCCTAGTGTGTGCTTGGTGTGTGGATGTGTGTGTCTGTGTGTGTGTGTGCCCTGCGATAGGCTGGCACCCTGCCTGGGGTTTGTTTCCTGCCTTGTGCCCTGTGTTGGCTAGGATTGGCTCCAACAGACCCCCGTGACCCTGTGTTAGGATATAGCAGGTTGGATGATGGATAGATGGATGGATGGATAGTTTCATGGGAAAGAACAGTACAGAAAATGACATCGAAACAGCAGCTGTACTGGGATCTAAACGCAAAGCTCCCATTTTCCAAATTTTGATCCTTAATAAGTGAATTGCACACCTCACCGGACCAATGCTAATCATGCAAGGAAACTGGTATTTAAAACATTTTTGTCTTCAATCTGTCAAAAACCAGACATTCTTATTTCTAGGATATTACAAAAGAAGTCAACCAATAATATTTTGCTCACAGCTAAGCCTGGAGAAAGCAGAAGGGTCCTCTTAGAAATAAAGGTGCCAGAGAGCAGTTCTTCAGAGCGATGCCATAGGGGCACCATATTTGGTACCTTAAAGACCCATCCACATGAAGGTTCCAGAAAGAACATTTATTTATTTATATCCATAACAAGCTCCATACAGTAAATAACTATAGATGATAACATATCTGTGAAATACCAATAGCTCCCGATTTTAAAAGGACTCTTGCCGCATACAGTAACACAGGCTATGTACAGGTTTTCTTAATTTGTTAGTATCATGCAATGTAGCCTACCGAGCATTAAAAATTGCAGTTTTTTCCTTCATATCAGGGAACTTTTCAAAACACAAAATAACAACTTAATATGTAAGGAATCCTTCCCAAAATGTAATGGTGCTTGGTTAAGTATTATTTCAACGAGAAACCACACAACCAATTAAAGAACCATAAAGTGCTATTAAAGAACTGTTATTTTTATGTGCGAGATGCAAAAATGTTTTATCTTATTATCCAAATTTGGTTCTGTTCCCTCCTTACCTATAAGCCACTCCTAAGCTGCACTACAACTTTACTTGTTGCTGGTTCCATCATTGATAATATTTTTAATAATTAAATTTAGAAAATTACTTTGATGGCTTGATGGCCAACAGCAATGGTTCTAGCATGGTGGATCCTACTTTATTTATAAGATTAGTTGTGTCTCTGTAGGTGTTGTCAGAAACTTTCATGAAGAAATAAATTTTTAATACAAGAATGCAGTTTTGAATTGATGTTTATTGCCTCTGAAAATCTGAAAATCCATTTGTTGTTGTTCTAAAATATAACCTGCATATGTGCTGATCTAAAAAGCTTAAAAACAAGTTAAATCTGCATTGTGATGGAGTGGCAACATGTTTAGGGTTGGGTTTGGCCTGGTACAACACTGCATTAGAATAAGCACATTCATAGAAATGGTAAGATCAAATGTCAGCCAAGCAAGACGCACGGGAAGTATACTCCACAATGTGTAGGGTGGTATTGTAGTGCAGTGGCCTAATGGATCCAGAATGCTGGCTTTGAATCCCACATGCATTTGTTATTCCTGTGGAGTCTGCCTGTTGTGTCTCTGCGGGTTTGTTTCCCTCTTGGTATTCTAGATGTCCACTCACATCATCAAAGACAAGTATGCACACTTAACTGGCATTTCCAAACCAGCCCTGTGTGACTGGACTCTACAGGGGACTGATGCCCCATCCAAGGATCCTTCTTGTCTTGCACTCTTTGCTGCCACAATAGGCACTGTCATCCTGAATTGAACTAAACTGGATTAAGAATGTTATATTATCTCCACATCTGGTGCTTATTTGCAGATTTTTTAAATTAGGAAGATTTCCCAAAGAAGGGAGGCTTATGTGTAGTTGATTCAAATATGGCATCTATTAGCTAATGCTTGGACGTTTTGATTTCTTTTCAGTTTAATTAAGGTCAGTTTCATTTTATACAGTGTCATTGACTATACTTAGGTAACATACATATATAGTAGAATACAAACATACATGCATTTTCAGTCCAGTTCAGATGTACAAACTCTACACGGATAAATCCTGTGTTGAGTCTGCTTGGGTTTTGTTGTGGGTCTCACACCCTGCAGGACATAAAAACATTTGCAACATATTTAATATACTCATGATCAGTTGACAACAAATGAAAAGAAAACAAAAAGGTCTCAAATAATGAAAATCTGTAGAATATATATTCCTGCTGGACCACAGTTACTGTAGAAAAAGTAAAGTTATGTTTGATGGATCTGAGTCAGCTTTCCTCCAACAAACTGCACTACAAAGTTAAAGGTGTCCAGGCAAGTGTTCCATTTTATGTTGATTGCCCTGTGGTGGTCAGTCTAAAAGATCCAACCATCCATCCCGCTATATCCTAACTACAGGGTCACGGGGGTCTGCTGGAGCCAATCCCAGGGCACACGGTAGGAAACAAATCCAGGGCAGGGCACCAGCCCACCGCAGGGCGTGCACACACACACCAAGCACACACTAGAGACAATTTAGGATCACCAATGCACCTAATCTGCATGTCTTTGGACTGTGGGAGGAAACCAGAGTACCCAGAGAAAACCCACGGAAGTGAACGCGGGTCTCCTAACTGCAAGGCAGCAGCACTACCCACTGCGCCACCATGCCGCCCAATCTAAAAGATGAGAGAGTGAAAAGCATTTTAGGACTAAATAGCCATCCATCCATCCACCCTCCTATTCCAGCCATCCATCCATCAGATCCATACACCTAGACATTTCTCATTCACACTATTTCCTGATCAAACCACAACAGAAAACTGCTCTAAATTTAGTATAAGATAAGAAAAAACTTGGTAATCTCGTTATGTTGCAAGATATGTCAGAATGAAATCTTCAGTGTTTGAGCAGTTGAGACCAATTGTTTGGCAGCTGGCCACAGATTGATGTTAAAATGAGATATTTTTGGCATGAATGACAGATCAGCATATGGTGGTGATCAGAGAAAACGACGGCTTAATGATGCCCTTGTTGTGTGGCTGCCAACAAGATGCTTCATTTACTTTTAAAACGTTTGGAAAATAATATGTTTATGTACGTTTTTGTTTTTCTTGAGCGTTAACTGACACATTCTTGCAAACAGAACTTGAAAAAAGTAGGTGCAATCTGTTTTTCTGCCTTTTACCATAACAGATTAATTAGCAGAGGAGAGGGAAAATATTGTATGGAGTCTATACCCAGAAGAACTGACCTGAAAGGTGGCAAGACAGCTGGTGAGATAAAGATGGGCCTTTTTCTTTTTAACTTGTCATTTAGTTTATGGATACTGCAAAATCATTCCTTTCATATTTACACGATGTAACTTCCTTCATGGGCTTTTGTCATCTCAAATGTAGTTCCTAAGTATACGTAGATTACTAAGTGAATTGGTCAGGGTCACCTTCTAAAGTTAGAGGGTAGCAGTAAGTAATTTCAGTCATCTCCCATTTTATACGTTTATAGAGCTGGGATCAACAGTACAGAGTAATGGGGATTGTGGAAGTGAGGTGAAAACGAGAGTGCAGGCAGGGTTGGATGGGTAGAGAAGAGTGTCAGGAGTAATTTGTGATAGACGGGTATCAGCAAGAGTGAAAGGGAAGGTCTACAGGACGGTAGTGAGACCAGCTATGTTATATGGGTTGGAGATGGTGGCACTGACCAGAAAGCAAGAGACAGAACTGGACCTGGCAGAGTTAAAGATGCTAAGATTTGCATTGGGTGTGACGAGGATGGATAAGATTAGAAATGAGGACATTAGAGGGTCAGCTCAAGTTGGACGGTTGGGAGACAAAATCTGAGAGGCAAGATTGCATTGGCAAGAGTATATTGGGAGAAGAATGCTAAGGATAGAGCTGCCAGGGAAGAGGAAAAGAGGAAGGAGTGTGAGAAAAAACATGCAGGTGAGGATGGAGAGGACAGGAAGATATGGAAAAACATAATCCACAGTGGCAACCTCTAACAGGAGCAGCTGAAAGAGGAAGAAAAAGATAGAGTGTGACCAATGGACAGAATAGCACAAGCTGCTTTGAGATGTTGGGGCACCAGTCGGTTGACCCTGTTTAATTAATCAAACCAAAACACACATGATAGCATCAACAAAAAAGATGGAAACAAAAGGTTTCCTGAGTTAAGGAGGATTGGGAAAATCAATGGAACTTGCTCCAGGTCGGGTTCTGTATCCAAAATCTGACACCATCTATTTTCGACTGAACAGGCTGGGACCAGCTCTGGGCACTGTGGCTGGGTTAGTTGCCCTTGCTTGGTGGCTTGTCAGAGGTGCAGGTGGGAAAGGAGAGACTGTTGGTTGTGAGCACCACCTGTCATCCTAGGGTGGTACTGCTTACCTCAGCAGAGCCAAGAAGGTGTTCCTTAGGCGCACATGAATGACCAGGGTGATTTTTGACAAATGGAGAGAGTACAGAGAAATTCTTACTTACATTTGATAACCAATATGTAACACTTTGCTACTCTCTGGTGACATGATTAGTGGGTATAATATTCTTACCATGAAACGTCTGTCTTCTTAAACTTAACAATCATAAACAATTCACAATACAATATTGTTCTATATGAAATTTGTTTTTATTAATCTTGTATTTAACCTAACATTTGTGGTGTCTAAATCATTACACCAAAGGAACAGCACACACATTTAATGAGTATATTGCATAATAACAGAAATGAAATGCAGAAGTTAATAAATACTGAGAAATCCTTGCTTCACAAATTCATATGCTCTATTCTTGATTTTCCATGAAGAATTCTGTGTCTGCTGAAAATCCTGAAATTACCATTTAGCTCAACCTATTCCTCAGAATATTAACAGCAAATGTAGGCTGTTGTTGTAAGACTCAAATACACACACAGTGCCTTCCCTAAGGAATTTGATCCCTGAACACTTTTCAGCAGCAAGGGTTTCAAAAGCACATCAACAAGTGCTGCACAATTCCGTACTGTACTCAGAGCAATACGTCAGTTTTCATTTCTCAGGAACAACTATAAGAATCATTTAATAAGTGGGCCAAATAGCTTTAGGAAAATGGCACAAGAATTTTTCAAAAAACGCCTTACACATCAAAACTGATTGAAAGTGACCACTAGGAGGGGGTACTCAAAGACTGTGGGAAAAAATTAAGGGTCACTCAGTACCCACCCAGAAGGTGTTGCACCAATGCAATTCTAAAGGAAAACTGATCATCTATATAGCCTTTTACAAAGCTCTAATAAAATACACAAAAAACAAATATAGCATTTTATGTAGAGCCTTTCTATAGTAAATGCCATTCCAAAGTACTTCACAAGTACAGATGGAAAGAAAAAGCTTTAATTTTTTTTCTACAGTTGTTGTACAGTCAGGTTGATGACATGCACTCTCTCAGGAGCAAGATATTAAATCAGCAAATCTGTAGTTTAGAAGCCATTTCTGGCTACTGAGTCACGCTCCCAACATAACATAGCTCATATCTCCACTCCTGAGTCATGGAAGAATTTGGACAAACACCTTACATATACAATGTGATGGATGGCTGGGGATCTTGCCTGGCCGGGACGCCCTTTTAAAGAGAAGACAGGGGGAAGGGACATATGACCAGCAGTACCGCCCCCAAGACACGAGAGGGCAGCCCCCTAGTTTACATCGGGGTCAAGGAACTGGAGCTTGGAAACTCAACCAGGCAGGGGGCCGTGGCAACCGCCAGGGGGTGCCTGGACAGCTTCGGAGTCTGAGCATGAAGCACTTCCACCACACCCCGAGGTGCCAGCAGAGGAGGAGCTGACTTTATATGCAGCACTTCCGGCACACCCAGAAGTGCTGCTGGATGTCAATCGGGAGACACCTGGAGCACTTCCAGGTGTGGTATAAAGGAGGCTGCCTCACTCTTTTTGGGAGCTTGAGTTGGGAGGAGGTGGACAACGCTTAGAGGAGTGAAGTGGAGGAGGCAGAACTAAGAGAAGAAGAAGATGTTGAAGAGAACTGTATATGGTGGTGATTGAGACACTGTGTTGTGTGTAGAACCTAAGAGGGAGAATAAACGCATCTGTCTTGAGACATTTGGTGTCTGTGTCTGACTGTGTCTGGGATTCAAGTTCACAGAAGGTAGATGTTTCCTTCTTGGCTCTATGCCTGCCACATCTCCAACTGTGCCTGCTCATTTAGCTGCACGGATATAAGTTGGAGGCCGCCATTCCTTAATATTTCATCCCTAGTTCTGGAATATCTCCTGGTGGTGGGGCAGTGAACAGAGATGTCTCCCTAACACCAGCTGCAGATAACCTTTCCTCAGGAGTTATTCACTCTCCAAGCATTGTCCAACTCCAAAGCCGCAACCAGAACCTTGTCTTCTCTGTTTCTTCTAAAAGTTTCCTGGTTGTCTTCTGCAGTCTGCCCCCCAGCAAACTCAGGTCCTTGAGCATGGCCCAATAACCTTCTGTCTCACACCTTAAGCAGACAGAGCCTTACCCACCATCTGGTTTCCCTGCACTTTGTAACCTCCATCTCCCACTCTGCTTCTGGAGCTAGAAACTTTGGGGCTGGCCTTCTGCTGGAGCTATTCATGTGCTCTCCCTGCCTGAAGAAAGAGATCTTTTTGTTTGTTGCTGAGCTCTTAAGGTTGCATTCAAGCCATGCTTTCTCCACCACTTTTGCAAACTTCCTAAACACCTTGTCATCCTGCCATCTGAACCGACCTTGTGCCATGGAGATTATACAGCCAGACAGTATGAGTTGAAGGGTGGCATTGGTGGTCCCGCATAGGTCAAATGTTTGTTCAATGCCAAAACTCTGCTGGAGATTCTGGAGGTTTGGCTGGTTGTTGTAGGTAGTTCTGATAAGGGAACTGTGGCGGCTTCCGTAAGTCAACTCACAATGCCCTCCCACGTTGCCCAACGTCCCTGTTAAACTTGTGCAACTGCCTTCACCTTCTCCTCCTCCTTCTCCATCTTGATAACCTCCATGACGATGAGCTCCATCTTTCCTTTCTTATTGGCTTTTGACCATTGGCTTCATGGATCACCCCATTCAAAGCCTGACTGCCCTGTATTGATCCTGTCCATTACCTCCTAGTGTTGAAGCCTGGACACCACCCTGACCACTTCCTCCTCAGCCCTCCACTTTCTCCAGGTCGCCACACCACAGATCATTCAACTCTATAGCCATCATGCCTGAAAGCTAATTACAAAATGGAGATGTAGAGCATGTACAGAATCATTGGAATAAGTGATCTGATGAAGATCGCACAGCAGTTAGCTGCTGCTATTTTAAAATCCCAGTTGGCAGCTCGCCTGAGACATTGCATGGGGGATGGGGCTTATCAAGCACTTTGCAGTATTTTATCAAATGTTCTTCAACAAAAAGGTGTAATTACAATGTAATCGCATTCCATCTTTGAAAAGAATGGCTGCAATATCCTGAGGTAGACTGTCTGCAAATGAATTTGGATGATGGTATTTGACTTAAGGAAAACCTATTGCTTGGTGATAAGAGCGTTAGGTCGCTCGAATTACACATCTGACTGCCCTGTGGTGCATTGCATTTTTCATAAATTGATATATCTTAGAAAATTTTTTATATCATAGTATATTATAACTTTAACTGTCAAGTGATTTGAAAGTAGGTCAGCATGGTGGTGCATTTACTTGCACTGCTGCCTCACTAATGCAGCATTCTAGCCTTGAATCCCGTGCCTGGTCACTGTGTGGAGTTTGTACATTCTCTTCATGTCTGCATGCATTTCTTTTTTTATGTACTCAAATTTATCTCATACATTCCTGCTGAAATTGCTAAATTTGATCCATGTCATTCAGTCAGTACAATGGTGGTGACCATCAGTTATTGGCATAAAGTGAATCACATCACAAGTTTTAGGAATTTTTAGGTCTATTTCTGTTGTTTTAGTTTTAAAGGCTTCTGGGAGCATTCAGATGAGTCTTTCCTTGACAAGCACAGATACTGTACTGAAGAGCTAGCAGCGACTGCTATGCACACTGATTCAAAGTGACCTCTGTAGCTGGCAAGGGGGCCCCAGGGAACAAGCAAAGCCTCTGTTTTACCTCAATGTATAATGAGTGTATTCAAATATTGCCTTAAATAATAATTATGGAAAAGATTTTATTATGGGCAATATTAAGGCATGTCACATATAAGGAGAAGCAAAACAGTATTTTACTCAAAATTCTTCTAAGCAAAAATAAATCAAAATGTCAGTGGTTTACTATGAAGGAATATAATTACCTCATTACAGTGAAAAATGCACCAGATCCTCAATAACAATCAATAACTGGTTTGTGAAAAATTTGATAATTATCAGAAACAGAAATCAGTACAATGTATTTTTCCATTAAAGATGATTCATCACATTTAGGCCCAACAGCTCAATCCCCATCATATGAAAATAACAGATGGAACTATTAATTATCAGATATTATTGTGCTCAACAATATTATGAAATAAACAAGCAAATGTAATTAATTAGACACATCAAACAATGACTTGCTCTCTCAAAACCAATACACCAGGGATGATAGCTTATCATTAGCAGCAAGTGCTTATTGGAAGATACAGTCAGGCACTAATCATCTGAGCACAGCACCGAGCAAAGCGTTCAGTCAATCAAAAGTAAAATGCACTCAATGCCTTCGGAATTTCTTCCACACCAGCAGAAGAAAGGCTTTCTCCATCTCACACAAAAAGCCTATAGCTAGACCCTGCCACCACTCTGTCTCTCCTATATGTTTCAGTTAATTTAAAAAAAAAATTGAAATCTTACATAACACTTTAGTTGAAGCTAGTACTGCCATTCTTCTTATTAAGGTACAATAATGTTTCTTGATATTCAGCAGGGCTGCAACACATAAAACTGCCATTTTATGAAGATAACCAACCTCCAGGTCACCAGGATTATTTTGGGAGCTCCACAGAGTACTCAGCCCTGCTCCTCTTTTTTGGTTTTCTCTCAGGTTTCTTTTGTTTGTTAAATACCTTGAAACCAAAGATTGGCAGCCACCTCTGGTTTTACATAAACTGAGTGCTGATCTCACCTTAGCACTTTTCTGAGGCATTAAGTAAGTGTTATGTTATGCAATAGCTCTCCTTCTCAGCAATTTGAGTTCATTCTGGTTTTACATTCTAAGTAGAATTTTGTACTTCGTGGAACATTAAACCTGAAAATTATATTTTTATATGTTACTTACCCCAGGTACTTTGCAGTGGTGGTTGAGAAAAAAAGTTAATTTCACGTTTTCATGCAGAAAGGAGAGAAAACAGCTTATGAAATAATAGAAGCCAGTGACCAGTGCTGTAGAATAATGATTAATGTGGACAATGTCAATGGAAACAAACAAAAATAATCTCATATTACTGGTGTGGCATAATCCACATGTCAGCTACTGTTTCTATTGGTATGCTCAAAATGTATAAAACACACAAAACACACTTTTCATAAAATAGTTTTAAATACAGGTAAAATTCTGTTACAATGAATATCTTTACAACGAAATTTTCATTACAACAAAGTATTTTTATGGTCCTGACAGTTTCCCCATATGTTGTGAGTCTATAGAAATCTTGTTACTACAAAGTACATTCAGATACTTTCATTACAATGAAGTGCCCAAAAGACCTTGAAATGCCTGAATGAATCATCCACAGAGTAGTTAGTTCTGTGGCCGCAGCTCAGTTGTGTACAATGATCCCCCAAACAGAAACATTGTAATTTTTTTTTCTTTCTTCGAACTTTACTTGTACTTTTTTTTGTCTCAAAAGAGTTCAGAAACCTCACAATTTGAAGAAGAAAAGGATGATTGAAAACTGTGCTGCCCACAACTTGCTTCTACATTTAGATAATGTTCGCATTGAATTCCTCCCATCCAATTGCACAGCAGTGCTTCAGCCATTGGATTTGGGCATCATTCACACCCTGAAAGTGTATTATCGCAAGGAAATGCTGAGAAAAATTCTCGTCAGCATAACTTGTAGGCAGGAGGAGATTAAAATTAATGCGAAAGAAGTTATTGAAATGATTGCAAATGCCTGGACGCAAGTTAAAGAAAGCACTATAGTAACAAATACAGAATCTCATTACAACAAAATTTTCGTTACAACGAAATATTTTATAGGTCCCTGGGAGTTCGTTGTAATGGAATTTTACCTGTAGTTACTTCTGGAATTCTTGGAACAAACATCACAAACAGTAAACTGTAGCCTCAAGTGACTGACTTTTTGAATGGAAGCCCCATCTCTCCTCCTCACTCATTGGTTTTAGTTTACTGTTTTAATAGTATTTTTGCATAAAGATAGATAGATAGATAGATAGATAGATAGATAGATAGATAGATAGATA
>JANRMT010062806.1:81602116-81648650 GCA_026402145.1 Polypterus bichir lapradei
ATAGATAGATAGATAGATAGATAGATAGATAGATAGATAGATAGATATTTTAGGCCATGGCATGAGACAAAATTGTACATTGAGAAATGTGACAGGAGAGTCAATAACCAGAATCATTCACTAACCTAATATGTATAACTTTAGTCCAAGTCTAAGAACAGAAAACAATTTGTAACCAGAGATACTGTATCTTAACAATAATAATAAAAGAGTTGTACACAAATGTGGACAATTAGAGAGTGTATGTCACTGACTTTTATGCAGTCATGGTAAAGTTATCATACATCGCACATTCCTGATCATCCTTCCTAGCAGTTCCCTATCTACCCTGCACTGAGAGCAGCAAGCGGTGACAGTGCCCACAATAAAAGCAAAATGTTGCCACAGAAAAACATATTTAAAATAATACTGTCATTAAAAACTTTCAATATTTCCATTATTTTTAAAGGTCAATGCTGACATCACACATTGCACACTCCCAGCTGTCCCAGTGTAACAATACAGTAGCACCTGCAAAAAAATGACCACAAATTTAAAGGCACAAAAAAATTCCAACTAGTGCAAAATAAAGTTAAAAGTAATAATGTTGCAAATGATAAAATCAAATTCAGTGCCAAGCAAAATTCCTAGTAGAAAACAAAACACATGAAAATGAGGAAAGCTAGAAAAACCAAAAATGATGCACAGTCATAAACACATTTGAGTTTAAGGTGCTTGTGCTAACTCTGTAGGATCAGGTGAGTGAAGCAAGCCCTTGCATGTTTGACTTCGAGGATCAGTTTTAGATTTCTCTCCAGTTTACTATTGTAGTCTGTTAGTTTATTTTAACACATCTGGCTGCACCTTTTATGTCTAAGGCCGACACGAAGCATGTTGCAGCAGACGCTCCTGCTACGCAAGCATTGTACTGTTTATACTTGCGAGTGTACTTTACGTAAATCTGGAGGAATCCACCAGGTGGCAGTGCGAGATATTATCACGGTGAGAACAGGTTCAGCTTCTCTGTGTTGTGAATTGCCTGGAACACCCATTAAATTCCAATGACACCTTACCGCAATATCTCTGAAAAGGATGTTTAATGATTAAATCCATCAGTCCAGGAATATGTCCATTTCAGCTAGCATTGGGCATGAGGCAGAAACAATCCCTGGACAAGGCATCAGCTGATCGTAAGGTGAATACAAGCACTCACATACACTACCGTCATTTTAGTGTAACCAGATCTGCATACCTTTGGAAGGAAACTGGAGGAAACACTGAGGAAACCCAGCAGGAAAACATGTGCACTCCAGGCAGGGAATATCAGCAACGTGACTCCCAGCAAGACAGCAGCGCTAACGCTCCCCACCGTGTCACCCCCATGTGTGTAATTATTAACAGTAATCATTATTTAAACAAAATTACCAATTTATCTGTAAAATGTAACATACATACTTTAATGCATTTCATCATGAAAATGATACCAAGTATAAATCTAAGGATTCTAAATGTGCAGAGAGTTGGAATATCATACATTTAATGCGCTCAGTGTCGCGATCTATTGCTGTTTGCCGCTGCTGTCAGGACCGGAGGAAGCCCTAGAAAAAAAGACAGCACGGAAGACGGTATGTGAGACTTTTAAAATATATTGTGTTATTATGATCAAGAATATGCAACGCTTGAATATAAAAGCACCATGAATGCATCTGTATGTCGGCATTTTGTTTCACCCCATCGAATCATTCATCAAACATCGAAGCGCGCACATCAATCTCGTAGGAGCAATCTCGTAGGATCCACAAAGTGGCTTTCTCTCACATGTAGATAGTAAACAGTGACTCTGACGTCACAGTCCAACTTTTAGCACACTGCGCCCCCCAACTTTTTGCTGGTACTACAACTCACGCACGAGTCGCGTTAATTTCTGAGGACCTGCTCAGAGGACGCATCAAATGAACGCTGGGAATGCGTGGCAGCCATGATGTGGGCGCATACGCGTTCTAAGCGTGAAGTATAAACGAGCCCTTAGTGTGCACATATAATCAATGTGACAACTGGCGTATTTGAATCATAAATACTTTTTTTTTTACAGATTTCCTTATTTAATTGCGTTTGCTAGCCATGAAATTTAAGGATGGATCATCATTAACGTGAGGAGTATCTCAAAGGACACTACAGTTCACCATTCCCAAGTGACCCTAAGAATTTATAGATTCACTTCAGATTGAGAATGTTTTTATGGCTGTGCCAGGATTTTAAGCCAAGTTCTACCAGGGTATGAATGAGTTTAGATTAATGAGATAAATTTTGCTCCATGTCTCTATATGAAGTCCTATTCGAAATACATAAGAAATACATTCATTTTCTACATAATTTTTTAAAAAATCCTTTCCCAAAACAAACTTTTCACTTTAGTATCAACCCTTGTTACATGTCTTTTACAATTTGCAAACACAGTAAATTAAATTGTGTTAAACATATTTTGCCATAATCTGCATGTGAATTCTGCTTGCCTTTACCTGCTAAGCTCCCTACCGTAGTGACATCAACAATTTAAACAGCTTAATGTGATTACAAAATGACACTTTGACACAGGAAGTAAAATAAGAAGTAATGGGGGAATTTTGTGATTGCTAAGAATCAATCGTGAGTGGTTATTTTTTAGATAAAATGGACATACAGGTAGCAGTGCATCCATTTGCGGAGGTAGGCAGACTATCCAAAAACATGAAACACTAAGAGCCATTTACAGAGGTGACCTTCTCAAAAAAGAGCTTTACCCACTGTGCTGTGAAATTCGAATGAATAATATAACAAATAAAATGTGAGCATGTTAGGTAAGCTCCAGAAGTTTACTTTTATTTTTTTTTAATCCTGGAAGGTTGAGCTTTCAAATGTTAGTAAAGAGAATGGAAAAATATAATTCAATTAATTCCTGCAAAGAAATGAACATTAGAAGGGCTTTTAAATGCATTTTTAGCAATTTATCCATCCTATGTTTGTGCCTAATTTAAAAATTGGCACAAACTGTAGACTTCATTAACTATAGACAGATACAGTGTTACTGTTTTATTTGTAGTGTGTAACAATGGCAAAATAAAACACACAAACGCTTTAAAGGTCTGATACTTCAGCTATGTAAAGCTGTTAATACATAAAATCAAAAGTAACAAATTAATGTTATTAATGTCTATGTGGTGCCAAGAGAATCATGTTAACACTTTTAAATGAGTGCAGGGAGTGTGTCTTGTCATTGGCAATTTGAGTGTACAGGTCGCATCCTAACAACTGCAAAACATTTCCTATAATATTCATTCTCTGAATTTGATGTAGTCAGCAGCACCCAAAACTGACTAATTTGGTATTATCATGCTCTATTAAAATGTAAAATGTAACATATGCAATATATATATATATATATATATATATATATATATATATATATATATATTAACCCATGGATCCCTAGAACATTCTGAAAAAAAAGCATTTTAAGTTTTGTTCTTGTCTTAGTCTGCAAAAGTACAAACAAAGGAAGAGAACAAATGCTGGATTATACACCTTTAGATTTACCATCATTTATTCAATTTCTTGAATTGTATTTCCAATTGGAATAAGAGGCCTGTGTAACAAACATATATTCCAGAGAGTAGTATATAAAGGCACAATAACATAAAGTACAACACAGAGGGATAATAACTGCCTTCTATATTCTCAATAAGCCTAACTAGACAGAGGCACCCCCCATCCACCTGTGAGATGCTTCGTCCACTGGTGAAAGTGACTTTTAAGCCCCAGGGATGGAAAGGATGGATGTAGGTCCAGGGTCTTGGAGCTCACATAGAAACTGTATAGCCATTTATCTAGAACTCCCTCTGGTGGCTCTAGGAGATCCCTAGCTCCAGCCATTATTAAAGGACAAGGTAACCTCAGAAAACTTGGCTACCATAATACACAGCAGACAATTATATTATTGTCTACACTTCTGTTTGCAACGTGACTCCAATTTATAAGATAAATAATGAAATAGGCATCAGCTCTTGAGTACCTAATGGAGAGAAGTGACACTTTGGTGGATGTGTAAGCATAGTATCTAAGGGCTCTTTATTGGAAGCTGCACATGTTTTAGAACAGGTGTTGCAATGTGGAAGACCTGTATATAAGACCCCTGGATGACAGTACCTGCATGTAACTGTACTAAGCAACACCTATGTAAGCCTGCAAAACAATGTATATTTTACTTACCATCATGTATGCCTGCATTCTTCAACATAATGTGTCTTTGATGGCACTTTACTGGAATGTGTGGTTTATCATAGAACCATTGCTTATGAAAGAACAATTTAATTCTGGGAAGGGTTTTTTGTATATGGCATTGGTTCTTGGGGTTTTGAAAAGGTTCCTAATGTGTGGACACAACAGAAATCTTTAATGCCTAACAGGCTACCTAGCAGGATCTGATTGGTATTTCACAAATCTGTTACCATCTATTTATGTTTATTTTTGGAAACTGATCAACATAGAAGGTTCCTTTCTGAACCTTCCTGTTGGTGTTTTTTTATCAACCAAAAATAGTTACCAAATGGCATCACTCTGAAGATCCACTTTGGCAGCTATAGTTTTAAGAATATAAGTCCAGTTTTAATCAGCTTCTGTGTGTAAAAGTTTGTTGTCTTTCAGTCTGGGGAGTTAAGGGTGCAACACTCACTTGTACCAAATTAAATTGAGACATTAGTATAATGAATTCCCTCCATAACATCTATCAAAAATGCTTTCATGTAGGTTACCAAGAAGTTAAATGGCTGCCTCAGAGTCATTAGTATACTTTTTGCCTTTTGATAGGCTTCTACAGACTGATAACAAACAATAAGACATTTTTTATGGTGTGCCTGGGTTTTTTTTTTTTTTTGTTCTTGATCATTTTAATGTCACCTGTAGAAATGGAATACAAACAATCTAATTTATTTTTGTATAGCCCAAAATCACACAATGAGTGCCACAATGGGCTTAAACAGGCCCTGTTTTTCGACAGCACCACAGCCTTGACTCTCTAAAAAGACAAGAAAAAACTCCCAAAAAAACCCTTGTAAGGAAAAAATGGAAAAAATTTCAGGAAAGGCAATTCAGAGGGAGACACATTTCCAGGTTGGTTGGGAGTGCAGTGGGTGTCAAAAAATGGGGTAAATACAATACATTACAATACACAGAACAGGACACAAGTAATCCACAATACAATATGATAGTACAATAGTAATAGTACAAGTGCGGAGCAAAATGCAATAGTAGATTATATCATATAAGAGGATTCTGATTTGTTCAGAGTCCTGGAGACCTCAGCCATCAAGCTGCCTCCCCCCTACTGGCCATACCACAGCTGAGCCAGTCTGATGAAAAGACCCTTCTACCTGATAATTCCAGTGCTCCTCCATCAGAGATGACTTTTCCTTAGCCAGGCAAACAACTTGGTATTACGACAGTGGCACCAAATGCTACATTTGAGTATTGAGAAGAGAAACAGAATAGGTGAGGCTTAGTAACAAATTATAGCTACAGTATCATATTACTTATGTTTTAGTGCTAATGACTAACAACAGAGATGCAGTATGCACAGTTAATCAGCAGCTCTAGCCTGGGTATGCTAAATTGAAGTAGTGAGTCTTCAGCCAGGATATAAAAGCTGAGACTGAAGAGTTATCTCTTATAATAGCAGGCAGACCATTCCACAGCTTTGGGGCCCTGTAAATGAAAGCTCAACCTCCCACTGTTATTTTATTTATTTTTGGAATCTTACGGAGACTGACATCTTAATTTGTGCTCCAGATTTTAAGTAATGATAAGTTCAGATAAATGAGACAGACCTTGGCCATTAAGGCTTTATATGTTAAAAACAGTATTTTGAAATCTGCCCTAAACATTACCAGGAGTCAGTGTAAGGATTTAAGAACTGGAGTTATGTGTTCGTATTTTCTTGTTCTTGTAATAATTCTTGCAGCAGAATTTTAGATTAACTGTAAGCTCTATAAAGAACAATTTTAACATCCACATTACAGTAGTCAATCCTACTAGAAATTATTGTATCTCAGTATCACCTTAAATTCCCAACATTTTTAAGATGGAAGAAACTTGGTTTGGACAATTTTGTAACATGCGCTTTAAATGACATGAGTCGAAGATAATGCGTAGATTGAGGGCTGATTCAGTAAAATTAATGGTGATTCCTACAGAGTTAAACAGTGACACAATATTCTTGTGCTCAGCATCATTTCCTCCAATAATTAACATCTCTGTTTTCCCTGTGTTTAAAGACAAGTAGTTCTCATACATCCACTCCTTTAATTCACTAACAAATCTAATTAAAGACAACATCAGAGAAACTTTATTTTGTCTAAAAGAAATGTATAAATAGGTGTCATCTGCATACGATTGAAAATTAACATTATGTTTTCTAATGATAGATCCCAGTGGAAGTATGTAAAATGAAAACAGTAAAGGCCCCAGTACTGAGACTTGCAGGACACTATATCTCATTTCTGTGTATAATGAAGTACCGTCAGCACATTACTGCATGCACAGAAATTTATTTGATAAATAAGAACTAAACAGAACAAAGCCCAACATCATTTTCCAGCCTGTGCAGTAAAATAGAATGGTCAATGGTATCAAACACTTTGCTTAAGTCTAACAACATAATTACAGTGGAGTTTTCTTCATTAGAAGATATCAGAATGGCGTTTACGACACATTTTAGTGCTGTTTCTGTACTATGACCAATGCGGAATCCAGACTGGAATTTCTCAAATAAATTGTGATGCATAAGGTATGACTGAAGCTGATTGGTGACTACTTTTCAATTATTTTAGAGAGAAAGGTTACATTTGATATGGGTCTATAGTTATTAAGTTTGTGTGGGTCTAGGACTGTCTTTTTAAGTAATTGTTTAATGAATGTCACTTTTAGTGCATCAGGTACTGTACCATGCAATAATGAACTATTGATAATGCTAAGAATAGGTGCTGCAAGAAAATCTATTTTACTGGTCTTGTTGGCCCTGGATCTAGGTAACAAATAGTAGTAGTAGTTCATTTTAGAAGTTAAAGTTAAGACTTTCTGTTCTGTTACAGGATTACATTTTCTAAAGTGTTGAATGCAATGTGTGACAGGATTTGTCAAGTCAGTATGCAGTTTGCACTGTGATGCTGAGATCTGGTACCTTAATTTTTTAATTTTCTCATTAAAGTTCATAAAGTCTGTGCTGCTAATATCTGTTGGTGTTTTGCACTATTGATCAAAATTCCTATTTGTTAAATTAAATACAGTTCTAAGCAGTACCAAAGGAATTTCATTATTGTTATCTATTATTTTAGAATAGTAGTCTGAGCGAGCTTTAAAGAGAGCTTTTTTATATTTTTTAACACTCTCTGTCCATACAATTTGATAGACCTGCAGCTTTGTTGTTCTCCGTCTACACTCCAGTTTTCAACACTCTAATTTCAGAGATCAAGTGTTCCCATTAAATTAGGGAGAGTTTCTATGTGCTTTGATTACTTTTGTTTCAAGGGGAGGCACTGCGTCCAGAGCATCTCTCAAGGTCATATTATAATTTGATGTTAGCTAATCTAAATTGTTTTCCATATTTACATTTGATGCTAACTGATCTAAATGGTTTTCCACAATTAAACTTGACTTACTCAAAGTATCTATACATTTTGAAGCAGAATTACAATCTAGATGTCACACTGTCTTTGTTTTAATCTGGGAGTGCGTTGGCAAGGGCAGAACCAAATCAAACGTAATTAAGAAGTGCTCAGAAATAACTTCATTTAATGGTGTAATATTTAAATTTTGAATTTCAACTCTGTAAGTTATAATTAAATCTAATGTCTGATTGCAACACACCGTCCATCTGTTTAAACCTTCACACTTCTTTCAGTAGCCCAACATTCAATAACTGTGTTAAATAAGCCAATCCTTATACAGCACACTTCATAGTAAACAACACATGACGTTTTTTGCAAAGCACAGGTTACAAGATAAATTCAATGCATATAATGATAGTGTGTTTGTTGCAGACAATGGCAGATTATTAAGTAAAGGACCTCAATCTGTCATCATACTGTTTACTGTGTTAAATATATGTTAACCTCCCTACAAAGTGCCACACTATGAACTCTCAGTCTGACATAAAGAAAGAAAACAAAAGCAGGAAAACTGGCACAGGAGATCAGCAGGCAAATGACTAGTTAGTTATGTGATGAGACAACTGAATTATTTCGAAATACAAAGCAGTTCTATGAGTAGGGGACACCCATGTCTACCTTGATAACATTTCGCTACATTTAAACATGTGCATTTGGGCTAATGTTGTTAATGCACCTCACAAGGTCAGTTTTGATTTTGACCTGATTTATGCCCAGCAAATTCAGGATTAGTTCTTGTTTTATGCCCAGAAGTGCTGAGATTGGCTCTGACTCTGCAATCCTGAATTGGTTTATGAAAATGGAAGGATGGATGGATGGATAGATGCATTTTGTTAAGTATTACTTCAGAATTGTGTAGTTGGTTTCTGAATAAGTGATGCTGCCTCTTCTCTAACTAAAGAACCCAAGTGCAGTACCTTCAACTTTCTGTTTTCCATCTTTTTCTAATGTTTTTTAATTAACAAAAAATCATTTTGTTACAAAATCTACACTCACGACATCATGTGCACATTGGATGCAGTACAAATTGCAGGTTCCATTAATTGGAAACATCTAGAAATTTGACCATAGCAATGTAAGGAGATGAGGATAGAAACAAAGGCTACTGTGGAAATAATTATGGCCACATTTGAATAAACACACTCTCCCTCTAAACATGGATTTGCATTTGTTACATGAGTTGGACGGATTCAGTTTTGATATATTTGACTTACTGATGTTTATTTATTTATTTTTTGTATGGAAAAAACTTAGATAATTGGTCCATTAGCATACATAAAGCCTATTGGAGCTTGGGTGGTCTCAGTTAATAGAATCTTTGTATACATAATCTTTATCTGGTAAAAACACCACTTTAATGTCTCCTATATTGAAGTGTGGTACCTATCCACACTTGCAAACCTGAAATGAATTAAGTGGGGTCATAAATAATGAATTGAAGGATGATTTTATTGATGGTCATTTAAATATCATATTTTTCTTTTTAAATATATATTATTTGTTTGATGCCAGCTCTAATGGCTTTTCTGTCAAAGAACAAATATTTAAATTGCCACTTATTTTGTTTGTCTCTTTGTCTACTCATTTTTTACTTATTAATGCCATTCCCAGTGGGTATCTCATAATGCATCCAAGACCTTGGCTTGACTTTTGTGACTCCAACATGCAGTCGAGTCCCACCAGACTTCGAAAACATCAACTATTTTGCTCAACTATCTTAAAACTACATGGGTAGGACAGAAATAATATCCTAATGGAAAGTTTCTTGATGCAAGCACCAGAGACCTTGAAGGGACTAAGCCTACAAGTCATCAGGTCTGTTATGTAATTCAAAGGGCAAACCAGAGTCAAAGTCAAAATATACAGTAGATTAAGCCATAACCAGCATCCTATTTATAAATAGATAATTTGTTTGATTCAGTGCTCTACTCCTGAGTTTGTTTGAAGAATGGTGAAACCATAAGGACTTTAAATATATTTTAGTGAGAGAGCGGGGTTTGGAACATGCACTGATACAGAGCATTGCTGCACCCACCACACAACGAACCATCTCAGGATCCCAAAATAGGACCTGAGAGTAGCCATCTGACAGGTGACGCCTCAGCACCACACTAGTTCAAATGGAGTGAAACAGTATTAGATTTTTACAATGGCTGGAGTGCCAGTCCTGCCACCAACTCCTGAGTTTTCCCTGCAAGTTGGAGGACCTGCTGGCAGGCCTGGATGCAAGTTAACGTTATACCCAGGATGGAGCAATTGCAGGTTAAGCGCCTTGTTCAAGGGCCCAACAGAGTGGAACAGAGATGGAGAAATGGAGGCTTTTGCATTTGAGATGTTCAGAAAGAGTTGGCTAAAGACACAAGGGTAAATAAACAAAATCATCTAATAACCAAAACCAAGATGTAAAACAATACTCAAATTTGAAAATTCAGTAATAAGTCAATACCTAGCCATTCCTAAGAATTTGTTGTTTTGGAAATTCTTCTAGTCCTAGTCCAGAGTTGAGAAATGTCACAAGGACCACCATGGCTGCAGGTTTTTGCTCCAGCCTAGTTATTTAATTAGAAACCAATCCTTACCACTAGTAGATCTTATTTTACTTCATGGCTTCTTAGGGTTTAAACTCTGCAATTTTAACAACCAGATTGTTCATGATGAATGCAAGCTAGACAGAGAGCTGCAGGTTCCTTTGTCATTTGTATCTTATTAGTAACAAGGAGCAAAAAAAAAACAAGTAATGCAGCTGTTTAAGACCAAAATAAGCAATTAATGGTGGGAAATCTTAACAAGTGAGACAACTAAAACTATGCTTTAATTTGCTTATTGAGCAATAAATGCTTCATCAGCAATAACTGACTTCTCATTTAGAAACTGGATTGGAACAAAAACCTGTAGCCAGTGTGGCCCACCAGGACCAACGCTGCCCACCCTTCTCCTAGACTTTCATAAGATCATTCCTTTGTTGGATGCACAGTTGAAGGGCACCAACATCTTTAATAATGGCAGCCTGATGGCATCAGGTGTTGTGCCACCATTGGCTGTGTGCCATCTCCCGATTTCTTCTGTTGACAGTTTTCTACTACAGTATGTCTGAAGTACAAAATTTGGCCTTTTGTGCTTCCAATTTCCATTTTAAGTGCACTTTTACATTCACTTTTTAACTGTAAGAATTCCAGTTCTGTCAGTGAGTTTCAGGTTATTCCCATAAATCCTTATCTGTTCAAGACTTAAGAGGTTTAATTTTCCTTATTCAGTCATGTAGGCTGTTTAGTCTTGGGGTGCGAGTGGTTTCTCTTCTCTGCACATTTTCTATAGCTTTTAAATGTTTTTTGCACAATAGCGGCTTGAACTAAACTTTATTCCTGATTCTTTCCCACTATCAAATTATAAAGCCTTAGTGTAATATTCCTTGATTTATATTCAACAGATTTTATAGTTAGTCTTTTATTTGTGTTCATAAGAATTACTTATGAACGCTTTGAAATCCCTTCAGTGTGTTTGTCCGGCACTTCCTGACTCCCTGGTATGAGAAAACCCTCAAATATGACACAGCGTTGAGCACATCTTGAGGTCTAGTTATGTAAGATGGTGAGCTTTTTGTCCCCAAGAAACCCTCATTTTAGTCCATTCTTGTAGCATATTTTGTGCAGAAAATTACACCCTTATGATAAAGATTAAATCAGGTGTCTTCAATAAAAATGTTCAGAATGACTTGAATTTGTGCAGGCCACATCAATTGACCCCAGGGGTTCACCTCTTAATGAGATGCGAGGGGTCAAAATTATTGCTTTTATGCAATTTCAAAGTTGCTGATCATGAATATTATATGTTTGATGTTTGATTTTTTACCAGTGGTCCTGGTCCTCTAAAATCCATTCCCAGAAGGTTCAAAAAATGACAAATTTCAAACATAAGCAAATGGGCCCATCATTTTAGACTATTTATAGGTCAGTCTTTATGAATATGATTTTATTTTTGATTTTTCATCCATTATTAGGGATCCGGCCCTTTATGGACCTCTATCAGAGGGTGAAAACTGAAACATTTCTATCAAGTACTGTGTTGCCAAATGGTGGTACCCAAATCATAATAATCATCAAATCGGTGCTCTGTAATAACAAGAAAAATCATAAGAGCAATGTAAAAAAAGCAATAGTTTGTGAAAGCAAATCATTCCCAAAAGCACAGCTACAACACAACCCTGGGTGGGGTGCTTGCCTAGAGCAAGACACACTTACACACTTAATGTACACACCAATGTTCATTAACACTGGACCAGTTTACCAGCCTGCACATGTTTGAGATGTTGGAGGAAAACCCAAAAACACACAGCCACAGAGAAAACATGCAGTCACTGTATATCACAGCTTGGGGACATTTATTTCCAACAGTGATAGCACACTGTTAGTAAGTAAAGAGCAATGGAAAGTATATCATGCTGAAGCTGGCTGGCACCACATGAGACTGAAAGTCTGGTCTACAAAGAACCTCTGGGAGCCCGTGAACCGTAGCAAATGGGATGTAAGAGTGGGGTTAAGGGGTAGGTTGGCTGCTGCCCAATTACTTTGTCTTTTTAGAAGATAGGCTTTGCATTGACAGAGAACAGTAACAAGCACTTGCCTATTGCATGAAAATAGGACTGAGAAGTGGTAGGGAAGGGGAATTGATTTTGCTCCAGTGCTAGGGAATGGCAAGCGTATTAAACATCGCTCTCCTCAGGTTACACAATGGGAATTGCACCCCCTATAAAACATCAGTATAACACTTTTCAGATGGGATGGTGTATAATTGAGGGCAATGGACCCTGACAAGCACCTAGAATAAATTCAAGCCCAGATGCCCCTCTATTAGAAAGAGGGGGCTTAAAAAACCGGTAAGTCAATCAATCAATAAATAAACTGAATTTATTGTGTGTTCTTTTCTTCTAGAGCAGGGTCCAGGCTTCACCCTCTCCTTCTGGGAGGTTTACTAAGTGCATTTGTTTAAGAAGGCATTGAGTGCTTGCTTTCATATGTTTTTACAATTAGCTTTTTGATTTTTCAGTTATTTTAATGTTATATGATTACAGTGTCATCACTAATGTATACATTGTCATACTTTGTTTAGTGAGCACAATTAAAGAATGTACTTCATGTTTTTACTTATTGCTTTGGGAATAGCTGTGGCTTCAGACAGCGTTTGTTCATAATGCATAAGTGAGTTAGTTGCATGGATTAAATATACTGTAGTGAGACTCTCTTTAGGCTTTTCCCCTAACCTTAGTGAGGCTGCATTGTTCATTTTCATGACTGTGCTGTAAACAGTCTTGCAAGATTTTTCTGGTAAGGAAGGCAAACGTTTTGAGTTAAGGTAGTGTTACTCAGCTCTATATAAATAAAATGCATTAGTATTATTATTATTATTATTATTATTACTCAGTAAGCATGGAGATAGAGAGTAGCGAAGTTTTGCATGTTAATTACTGTGTGTGTGTACTCTGTACACATGTCATTAATGATCCTATAAACTTACAGTATTGATAATACAAATGCAGAATAGACAGGAGAAAAAACATTTAGATTGTAATTGTAACTTATGCTTTGTATTATTCCACTTCCCTATAAAATAAGACATCTTCTGTGTTTATTGTACATCATATAGTAAAGGATTTAAAAGATGTCTCATTAAAAAGCCTCCGCTGTACCTAACACTGAGAAGAGTAAACTCCCACAGCAAAAAAACAAATGGAAAATGAAAAAGCACAAGGTCAAATACAGCAGTGTGCTTCTTTCCATAGTAATTTGACTAGCCAGCTTTGATTTGTTTGTCAATTATATTTTTTGAATAACAAATACAACCTATGCTGAGAAGCAAAGAAATAGAATGATGTCATTTATGGCATACATTGCATTAACTAGAAAGATTTTTAAATGTAAAGCAAAAAATGCAAATATACAAAATACCATTTATAATCCAGGCCGATTAGAAAGACACTGTTTCTTTATATATTTAAGTTAGACTTGAACAGATTTGTGATAGTTAAGACATGAAAAACATAAACTGATGTGATAATGTCAAAATGTAGAGCTTTGTAAACACACAATTGTTTTATATCAATGCCTTCTTCATGAAGTGTGAACGTTTCATTAATAAAAAGACAACACTTTACAACTGTCCTGCACCAGACAAGAGACGGGTAGAACTCACATTGGGGTTCTATGAAGTGTGTGAAGTGTTTTCCCTGGGACTGGGGACTGATTACACCTTATTATTTTATAACTGATGCTGCAATGTACTGATGTTTCTTCATTTTATTTAAAATCACCCACAGGTATGTGCAAAGACTTTTTGGGGCAATGGTTCAAAAAGGGAAAACGAGAACTTTCCGAAGTAAAAATTGAAGTATTTTGGGCACACATCTGTTAGTTGGTTTGTTAGTTAATCATGCTTCCATCGTCTTCGAAGTGACGTCCCCACTTGTGAGGAACTTCCACCACTTCAGGTTCCTCCAGGTTCCTTCCCCTTGCTCCCTCGATCACAATGGCTTTCCACCTTTTTCTTGGCCTTTCTGCTCTTGTCCTTCCTACTGGACTTGAGTCGTCTATGCACTATATCTTATCATTCTCGATACGCCTACTTTACTCAGCCCCATTTGACCAGTCTTTTGTCTCAAATCCTTGTTACTCATTACATCTCTTTTTTGCTTTACATTTACACAAAATGTGAATATAACGTCAGTGGCATTATAATATTCACAGCTTTGGAAAGCAAACTTTTGTGCACGATTGCTGACTACAGTATACTGTATATGATTAACAGACAAGATATCACACTCTCTCTATTTGGCATATCCTTTATTTTCCTGATGCAAAATATATTTATAAGAGAATGGAGAAAATAAAAAAACTACCATCTCATTAAATCATAATACTAGTAATAGTAGTAGAAGCATTGTAAGAATTATAGTAGTATTGTAGGTAAGTCTTACTCGCATGTCCAACCATCATGCAACATGTGGCAACTCTCTGACACTACAATGAACCATAATGTAGTAAAATGCATAATTTTATTGTATTTTAAATAAAAAACAAATCAGTTTACCTGATGTTCAGTAATTTCCATAATTCCTGGAACCTTGAAACAAAACCTGCAAAAAATCCAACACAGACAATAAGCCTACTAGGGTTTTCATGTGCACCAGTATCAACCTTCTATTAAGAATGTCTACCCATGACATATTTCAAAGTCAATTCTGTAATATAAAAATAATTAAATACAATTAAAATCTCTATACACATTATTCACATTGATCACAGCATGTCTGGTGATGCAGTGCTGGATGCTGCTGTCACCGCAGACCTGCAGGTCACCTTAATTCAATTCTTAGCCATTTATCATCTGTGTGGAGTAATGCAGGACCTAATGCAATGTCTGTCCATTTCGAGAGCAAGAAGTCATATGATAGCACATCAATTCAGTTGTTTTTTTATAGTTTAAAAGTTGTTGGAAAAATATTCAGACAGCCAGAAGAAATGATCATCTGATACCAGTTTTTATGCATATCATCATTCTCACCTGTACATTAAACTTTCAGCAAGTAAAAGTACATTCAGATGCAGAATCTGTTTCTGCTACACACAAATTACTTGAAAATTATTAAAATAAAAATATATTTAAAAAATGGGCAAATCCAACCTGGCCTAAGCATTAAGTTCCAAGGGAAATATGAACTCACAGCAGGTCCAAAACCTGATTCATTGCCATTCTCCATTGGGTTAAGGTATCAGGCATCCAAATGTGTCCAGCTAAGTAGCCATATAGTCATTAACCTGGTGAGTTTGTCTTCTATGTGACACCTTGCTATCTTAGTTTAGTAAAATTCTGCCGAAAAATCAGTGAATCTTCCCACTATAACAGTTCTAGTAACCCATTGTTGCTTTATTCCTTTTACAAACAAACAGTTGTCAAACACTGAAGAGTTGAAGAGATAAGGTCACCCATACTGAATACTGCAGAATCATTAAGTGTTAAAAAAATTAAATTGGTCGAATGGCTGGACTTTTCTTCCACAAGCAAGAAAGGGCACATGGGGCAGTGAAGGCCAAGGGACGATGGCTCCAGGCTTGCCACCCATTATCTAGTTCAGAATCATGGACACCACAGCCAGTCCTAAGAGTACTAAGGTTGATTTATATATGGCTCTGCACTCATACTTGCTGACAATGTGATATCATTTTGACGTCATTCTGGATGGTCACTCTTCTCCAGAGAACTCCTAATTTTTCTGTAAAATGCAGACTTGTCCAAACTGATTGTGCATGTTCTGTAAATGGCATACATCGCAACATCGCCACACACATGTACAAACTGTGAGGAAACTACGGAATTTAAAACATAATGCACACATTACGTCTGGTCAAGTCTTTAACAGCCCTTACGTTAACTGGCAGTTCTTAGCTCGCTCTGAATGACGGTATGGGTGTGAGACATACTAATATACCACCCAGGGCTGGCTCTTATCTTGCCTATGAAGGCCACTTTATACTTTCTGTATGCCAGGTTATGCACTCATGCATGACAGTGAATTATTGTTGGAGGTATATGGCGTGTGTGGCGCTTGGAGCACATTCCACACATATGCAGTCAGTCCATCTGGCCACAAACTGATGTAATTTTGCCTGCAAGCAGAAGTGCAGATCCAAGCATGTGGAATGTATGAATTGGTCTTAACACTAATTTCATTGGTATACAGAAAAGAAAATCCACACAAAAGGTTGCCTGCAGATTTTTTAGTCACAGTTGCTAAAATATAAATTTAGACATTGAAATAGAAGAAGAAAAGGAGAAAGACACACACACAAAAAAAAGAAAAACAGTTGTAATAAACATTGACTTTTCCGTTATCTGGTATCCATTGCTAAACTCCAGAAAGGCATTACTAATAATCAGCTATTCATCACTGAACCCACTTAATCTAGTTCAGGGTCACAGGGGCTGGAGCCCATCCCAGCAAAAGCAGAAATCTGTCCTGGGTGGGCGCCAGTGGATCACACGGCTCACTCAGTGTCAGTGGGCCAGCCTTTGACATGAGAGTATAAAACAGGAGTACCCAGTGAAATATTCACACAAAGGCGGAGACCAAGCCAGGATTTGAGCCTAAGCACTTGAGTTGTGAAGCAGCCATGACAATCACTGTTTTATTCAAGGTAAGAATTTTATACAGTATCAAAGAGATGAAAATCACAAGCTCATAAACAAATCAGGCAGAAATAATATGTAAAGCAAAACAAAGTCATATGTTAAATACAGGGTGAGTCAAAATTATGTTAACATTTGAATGGTGGAAACAATTGGATTGGTTTGGATATTCGTCATTCCGGCATCCGGCAGCATTCCACATGAACACGCTTTTGCACTGCTGTCAAAGCTTGAACGATTTGGATGTGGTACAGGTGCATCCCGAAGTCTTGTGTTTTTGTGGAATCCCTGTTTCCAAACTACACTGTCTGGTCGATTTTGATGGCTTGCTGCACAACAGCAATGTTCAATTCACTTCTGCCTGTTCTGGGCCTCCTGCATATCTTCGCTAGTTGTCTTCTACTAATCCAGTCTTCACAAACTTTGCGTAGACATGATAAATCGTTAAACGGCTTGGCGGGTCTCATCCTGCAAATCGTTCCACAAACTTTTGACGAACTACAGTCGGCGAATGATAGACTTCCATCAAGCTGGCAACCACTCTTCTTTGTTCTAGTGTTAATCTGTGAACCATGGTGTACATCTTTTTGCAGAAGAAAAATAATCCATTAGTATAATTTTGACTCACCCTGTATAATACAGTGCTAGAAAAAAAATAACAAATTATTAACAAGACTCTTAATTTGACTGCTGTAAGCGCCACGGTGGATGATCTGGCAGAAGAACAACATGAGAGGAGCCATAACCAAGCCAGGATGGGGTTGGATTATTATCCCAGTTGGGTGATAAGTTAATGGATAAAGTGCAGGAAGTTTTTAGTCAAGAGTAGTTCCTCCCCCACTACAATAGATGGCAGTGTTCTGCTGGTGTAGACCCAGTATGGACACCCACAGGGACTCATGGGATTCGTAGTCCTGAGACAAAACTCATGGTCATTGTGTGACACTAGAGGGTGCTGCAGATAGCAAGACTCCATGTTTTAGGGGGCTTCTGCTTGACCTGGAAGTGCATCCATCAGGCTATCCCCTGGCACAGGAAGTACTCCCAGGTCCAACATAAAAGGAAGCCGTCCACCCTCCTCCAACTGAGTCGGAGTCAGGAGGCAGAGGGTGAAGCTCACCTGGAGGAGAAGGAGGAGTTTCGTGAATTAAGGATGGTGGTGTGGACTTATTTTGTGAATAATAAACATTTATTTGAATCCAGGATTATGTTAGTGTGGTTACGTTCTGGATTTTGGTGGCTTGGTGATGCCCCCTGAAGGTCACACAACACTCTCAACAAGAGCTTGGTTTTACTTTCTCGCCAGTCACACTGTGTGAAGTTCACACGCTACTTGAAGTATTCGAGCATTTTTCGGCTGATGCTCCACCAAGGTTGACTTTTCATTTGTCAGTGCAAGGTGTCTTCTGCCTTGTCTTGAACCCATTCAAAAAGCCATTGAGCCATGGAGAATTTCATTACATGGGACAGAAGTTGTCAGGACTCGGTAACTGTGTGTCTTCACAATGATGAGGTCTGTTTGTTTTCTCAGGGACTTCAGAACAAGTTTGGTATTTGGTCACTGTTTGCTTCATCAGAAAAAGCAAAAACAAATCTTTTGCATGACCCCAGTTCAGTCTGCAGTGGAAGGTGTACAGGTGACATCAGCAGGGGGTATTGATTGCCCCATTGCTCCCCATGCAAATGAATTTCATGACCAGTCCCAGTGTTCAGTGTTTTACCATTTCAGTGTTTACATAAATAAAAAATTTAAACAGCTAATAATTAAAAATGATCATTTATGGCCTGTAGAGGGCACTCAGGAGCCGTACCCCTTCACTTCATAATGTCAGTGAAGAGAAAAAGTAAAACAAAAACAATACAATGTTTTATTACAGAAAATTCAAGCATAAAGAAAAGAATCACATGAGGATTGTAGCAAAGTATCAACTCCAAAGGCAGAAAACAAATCCTACAGTCCCACTGGTCCTAACTAAACACACTATGTAGCACATTCCCACCTAGTACTACTACCAAAAGCCTGCTTGCTTAAATGAAGAAGTGACATGCTTTAAGTCACCAGGATGACACAGGTGGGTTACAATTCCACTGAGCGAGTTACAGACTTGTTCCTACTGGTAGCAGGGATAGGTTTTCCTTATTACTGTTCCTGAGAGGGAATTAGAGCTCCCTCAGTCCACCCAAAACAGGGTCTTAAGCATTCTCAAGCACTGGTACAAAAGTAATGTTCTTTGAGCTCAAAGGGATAAGGTCACCATCACAAGGGTTTATACTGACAGACACACTGGTTTCAATCCCAACCCAGGACTTGTAAATGTAGAAATAAAGCCAAATGTTTTCCTATTCATCCCATACAGAGAAAAAATAGCTGTCATTGTTGCGAGTCACATTTAGCTTTTTTTTAATCAATCAGACTGTGTATGCATTTGTGCACTTTGCTTTTCTCTCCTCTGAGAATAAGTGTCATTTGGAAATGGAGGCATTGACCAGAGGATGCAGCCGCACATTTCACTTTATGTCTCTCCATTTCAATGCTTGAGAGTTAATTATTCATTCACTGATTCCCTCGGTTTTTCTACCTGTGTATTCCAGTGAAGAGTAGCTGAGGTGCCTTCACTATGGCTATTTATAAAATTACTGTTATACAAATAGAATCAGATAGGAAATTACTTTTCAGGAAAGGCAGACATTTGAAATTTTGACATAAAGAAGCACGCAGAGCAGTAAGTCTGGAACAGGCTGCCAGTGCTGTTGATACTCTGCTTTTTAATAAAAGCCTGGATAAAATAACAGCGTTATGTAACATTTTCCATTTAGTGTCTTGTTGGGCTGGAGCCTGTCCTTCATGCACACACCCGAAGTTGGAGACAAACAAACCCTCACACACACACACACACACACACACACACACACCCACAGACTTAGCCACACTGGTGGCAGCGGTGGGCTAGGCTTTCCTTATTGTTCTGCCTGAGAGGGAATTAGAGCTCTCTCAGTCCACCCAAGAGGATAATGAGCACATTTAACCCATAATGTGCAACCCCAAGATCTGTTTTTCCCCTCCCTTCATTATTTTAGACCCGAAGGGTAACATACTGGCCAAATTGAAAAAAATGTATTGTGAACCTAATGCATTAAACAAACTAACTCCATGGCACTGGAATGTTTCAACAATTAACCTGCTAACCAGTAATGTTAGATGTTGATTTTATTCCACCACGATACCAAAAATGATGTAACAGGCTTAACTTAGATGTGCAGCCACTTATTCAGTTTATATACTTGTACTATAATGAGCAGGGTCCTAAGGACCCCAGAAACAAACTGCTCAGGCTGGAGACAGACCTGGGTTGAGGGCAGATCATTTCAGAAAGGATCATTCATTTCCAACTTATGCTGCCATTCTGCCTCCTCTTTGTGCAATATTAATGTAAATGGTGAGTGCCTACAAAAATAGGAAAGTTAAAGAGAACTCCCTAAGGTGGCTACAGCAGCAAGGTGACCTTTCTCTACTATCTAGTTGAAAATCTTGATTATTGTTAATAAATTTTGTCATCTCTCTGCATGGAAAATAATTCTAAGGAGTCCAAAAGTACACATTAAGATATCTGTGTATTGTGTGACTGCCAGGGGGCATAGCAGCACCCCAAACTCCCCAGACACAACTACACAACACAGCCCTGGGTTCAAATAGGAGATCTTTATTTTTTATTTCCACTGTTCTCCAAATTCTCTTCCACAATAACACAACTACCAAAATAAATCTCTCTCCTCCTTTCACACTTGCCTTGAAGCCTCGTCCACATTCCTTCCGACTCTGACTGCCCTTGCAGGGAATGTGGCTTCTTTTATGTCAGACCCAGGGGTACTTCTTGTGCCATAGCATTGCACCCTGGAAACACTCGTGGCTCAGGCAGACATTTATTTAAGAGGTTGTAAAGATCCCTTACAGTTCCCCCTAGCGGAACCCAAAAACCCCAACAAGGATTTCCCATGGGACTACAATTCCCAAATCCCTGACCTGCAGATATTCCTATGAGTGTCCTAACAATGGGATGCTGCCTCTGTGTGAATAAAACTAGGCAGCAGACCCCTCTTGTCCTTTTGTTGTGTCTTCCCTTTCTGGCTGGAAACCAACCTCCATCCCAGCCAGGTTGCCATGGTCAAAACCATTAGGAAAAATACATCATTTTCTCAAAACCATAATGCTAAATCCAAAAATGTATAGATGAAAGCATTTGGCAAATAATAGTAACCTAAACCACACTAAAATCACTAGCAAAGACATTTCAGAATATCTGCCATTTCAAAAGGTCTAGAGACATACGTATGGTATTGTCTTATACTATATGGTGTTCCCATTCAGCAGCAACTGCAGAGTACATCGTGGATAATAACAATAACAGCAAACTGTGGCACAGCAACACAAAAGAATAACAATTAAAATTTTGACATCAATCCACAGATCATAAATTACAAAGGTGAGTATGCATAAACAAAATCTCTAATATTCAAAATTAGTTTTCATGACTATAATGTTATCTCACGTTGTGTTGTGCTATCTGGGGTGATCTGGTGCCATATGTAGTGTTACGTCTGATGCGCTAGAATAGGTCCTGGCTCCCTACGACTCTATTGTTTGTTTTAATTAGGGGCAAAAAGTGAATAATAAGTTATGGCAGAAGAATAACACGATAACGAGTTGTAGACAAATTGATCAAGCCTAACATTATTTATAAGCAATAAGGCTATAACAAACAGAGCTAAACTAGTCTAAGAATTATGACACACTATGGCTTATTTTTAAGAGCACATTCAACATCACTATGCTGTTTTCACACTCTTAAGAAATTCCCTATGGGATTTCCTACATTCACACACAACAGTTCTGGGAAAGGGATGGGAATCCCAAAAAGTCGTATAACTAGCAGCATTTTTGGACAGAACAAAATAACATTATGAGCAGAAGTAATCAAGTTCCATGTCTCTTTTATTACTATTACAATTTTGTGTTTTTTTTGTTTGTTTCTTTGTACTTGAATCACAAACACACATTTTTTTAAAATGTAAACAATATTATGAAGGTAAAACTGAAAAGTGTTACAGCTTTATATTAAGCAGCAAGGATTTGCTTTACTGTCCCTGGAATTTACACAATGGACATACAGAGCGTACGATCGTACATTTGAATGCGATCTGAGGGCCCTGCAGTGACATACTGAATCTCCAGTGCAGTGTAGTGAAAGTGGACGGCACATAGTGTGACAATGCAGGTTCTTCTTCACGCTCCCACTCCCACAGCCTTTTTGAACCTGACACATTGTCAGTAATGTAACCAGATGAGCTGGGCAATGAGGACACCAAACAAAAGCAAGGGGAATTGTGCAAAAGGGCAAAACAGTGTTTTTATTATAAAACAGTCAAAAGCAAGAAGTGTTCAAATAATTAGTGCAGTGACTCAAAAATGTCAATAAATAAATAATTCATTAAAACCAGGGTGAAACAATGGAGGTTAAAATAATTCCAATAAAAAGTTCCATTAAAAATGAGGTTAAAATACTGGCTGGAAGCAGTCCTTTTAAAAATAAAAGCTGGTGCCTTCAACTGGTGGCTCCACTGCTTCTCCCATCCGGGCTATGCACCAGGGCAGTTGCCCTACCTGCAGTTGACCTTCACCACATCCGTTTGCCTTCTATCCTCTGGCTCTGTACAGCACCACTACCCGGACCGAGACTTGGGTTCCACCAACAACGGCCAGGATGCTCACGCTGGGGTTCTGATCTCAAATTTGACTCCCGCTGCCTCCCTCGGCAAGCCAACTGCCTTCTGGTCACTCCTGCTCCTCTTAAGTGCACAGCAGGAGCAACCCAATCAAACTGCCCCCGGGTGCCTGCCAAACACCTTGTTAGGCTCACTTCTCTCAGCTGCCTGTTCTTATAGCGAGCCTGCTCTTGCTCACTCGCTTGCTCGCTCACACCGGCTCCTTCACTTCCTGCATCCCTTTCTTCCTCCTTTAACCTCCATTCTCTTTCCGATCTTTTTTTCTCTCCTCTGCACTCACGCTTCTCCTTTTTATAATGGGGATGTGGCACAGGTATGGTGATTAGCAGCTTCTGGCATCAATTATGGATATGGACAATTTCTCACCTGTGCACTTAAGTGAGGAAACACCTGCACCACATCGCGTCTGAGATCCTCTCCGGCCACACTACCATGCCCCCTCTTTAAGCCACAAGTGCGGCGATTATTTATTTTAAAACTGGCATTTTCTTCTAAGCCATGGACCCACTACATTACTCATGGACACATCTTCTCATAGCAAGGTCCAGCTTGCATTTGATGGCACATTGCCAGCTTATTTCATAGTTCACCCAATTGCCAAATGTTTTATGAAAACATGTACAGGTAAATTGTGTATGTGTACTAACTTTAGTGCACTGTATTGAGGTCATTGAAAAATTGTCCATGCTTGACCCACCAGTTTCATGGTTAAGTTCACAAATAAGAAGACTAGGGAGATTCCTAGCAATAATATTAGAACTTGAACTCTGAAACTTGGCAGGCAGTACCTCCCGGTGTACATCATTCTAGCATATGACCATGATCTGCCGTTTCTTGTGATATATGACTGGAGGTAACGACTACAAATGAAGGAAGTATTCTAGTAATGGTTCCATCTCTAAATCTGACTAAGGAGCTTTTAATATATTTTGATGAAAGATAAAAACAGTGTAAATTTATCAGTTATGCTGAAGGAGAGAGCTTAGAAAATGCACTGAAATTATTAACAAACAAGATAATGGAAACACTACAATAAGGCTGTCAAAACAGGAAATGAAACTCTAATATTTTTTGGAGGTGGGAAAAAAAGGCAAATTAGCATTTTAAAATAGCTGGCGGCATCAACCAAAGCATGTCGTTGTATCTCAACTTGGTATGCAATCGGTGAATGTTACCTCAGCATTCTAAGGGTGTGAGTGTGAAGTCGATCAGCTTACCTCAAGTTCTGATGTTCTTGGTACTGCAAGAAAGTGGCCATTACAGGACAGCTGCTTACATTCGGCCAAAATAATTTTTGCCTTGGATATCGTAAAACAAGATTTGGATGCACTAATGCACACAATTTCATGCCCTTTAAGAACATTCTGAACAAAAAACCTGTTGACCATAGAAATTTAAGTAATGACAGATTTTTTATCATTTTTGTGATTAGCGATTGTTTTTTCAAACACCACATTTTGAGTGCCTTATAATGTAATACCTCCTTTATGATTTTAGCGGCTAACATTAAAGATGATTCTTTATAGTTAAATAGTTGTTCTTTAGTGACAAACTTGCTGTATTTCCTGGAACAACAGAAACAAATATGAAGTATGAAGTGGTCGCAACTTGACTACTGATCAAAACCCTTTTGTGATGTAATACTTTGGCACAGGACTGCGTCTTTCAGAGCTGCGCTCGTCTTCCCCGTATTAGGGTTACCACGTTGTCTTTTTGACAAAATGATGCAACCTAATAATAAGAGGCCTTCTAGACAGGCCACATTGGTATCTGCACAGTTTGACATATCTCCAGCCAGTGAAAACTCGCCAGCTATCAGGACTGAAACCTACAGAGTGTTCATTAGCAACATTCAAGAAGATAATGTGAGAAATTCTATATCTTCAATGAAAGAGCAGCAAGAGGCCAAACCCAGGCTAACCCACCCAAAATGCACAGGAATTAGACATGGCCTAACCCTAACGCTAACCCAGAGATAAAACAAGAAATTGCTACACCTAAATTACTCTTGTGGTTCCTCCGTTTGATATGAAATTCCAATACTGTCATGGAAAAAGTCTTTGCAGACATTTGAGAAGAATCAGAGACACTTTTATCAGGTTACATTTCCTACTGACCCAAGAGGGAGAACTGACCTTATACCATTTATTAAGCCTATTAACATTCACTTTTATTTAACATGTATTTCATACGCATATTTTTTCAAAACAAGAAATCATTTGAATGATTAATGGCATTGACTATCCTGTTCTGGATGCAAGATAGCAAGATGATGGGCATTTCTGCCAATTTAAGCAGTTTCTTTCTTTCTTTTTTTTCTTTCTTATTTTTTGCTTATTTGCTGTCATGATGGTCAGGCCAAAGCAATCTTTATGTTGATCTTATGATTTTTTGTTTTTTATTAACATTTAAAATGTATTTTTTTATTTTTAATGAAGTGTATTTTTATTTGAATAATCTGACTACAAATTATCATATATAATTATCATTTGTTGATATTTTAGTGTCACCTCTTTGTTTACAGCTCTGCCAATTTCATCGTTTTTGTTGTTGGATACGACCACCATTGCTACCTTATGATGACCAGATGTCATGTTACAAGATGTCAGAAATGTGTTGGCCAGTGAGGCAAAACTGTCTACACCTAAGTGCAAGGATTCTAAAAGTTTAAAAGACTTTGTGGTGTGTTAACTAAGGATATGTTACACATTTTTGTGGCTTCTAGACATTTTGACTATGAATTTAATTTGGTGCTTTCAGTTTTGATTGATTCCTGGCATAGACCTTAGCGCATTATTTTTAGCCATGGTTTTTGAAGCGCATTTCTGTCTCAGTCTTCTCAGTCTTTCCAATGGCAGAACAACAGGTATGCATGTGCATGATCTTCATGTGCCAAGTGCTCCTGACTCACAGTATTCAAGCTCACAGAGGCACAAGTATATGGAGAGAGAGTTCCTGGTCACATCAGAGAGTCAGATGAAACTTAAATGATGTTTTGTATTTTTTACTTCTCAATTTTGCTTTGTTTTAATTGTGATCTCAGCTTGGCTTGCTTTGTTTTATTATGATGCTTTTTGCATTAGTTTGTCATTTGTAACGTAGAGCTGTGCCTGTGTACTACATGATGACAAAGTTAGTGTAATGAGAGGGATTAGCTCAGAAGATAAAAAGGCAAAAACATTGTTTATAAGCAGGTAGAGATCAAAAATAAAGACAGCACAAAAATAGAATCACTTTCATTTCCACTCTTATTTGTTTGTTTTTAATGCCAAAGGTACAATTGCAGAAGTCACAGTATGCAATGTCCTCAACTTGACCATATATAACCTGGCGTGGTGTGTGTGTCTTTGTCCAAGTTTATGAATTCAGTTCTAAAACCATTTCTTTTTTACAGTCTACTTAATTTGTTAATTAGCTAACAATCTTGTGTCATTTTTTATTCCTCTCTTTCTTATTTTACCTACATTCATCACATTAAAAGACTTTCTTAATTCCACTCCTGTAACATATCCGTGTTTGCTCATTCCTCTCCTTTTCTAATGCTGTGACACTTGTCCATAATTTTATTACACCTTACTGGTAGGTGCCCCTTCTAATCTGTTATCACAGCTCCAGTTGGTTCAAAATGCTGCAGATCCACAACAGCCAGCGCATAACAGCCATCCTGCTCCACTTTCACTGTCTCCCTGCAGCTTGTAGGATCGAATGTAAAATTCTTTTAATAATTAATAAAGTTTGAAATGGCCTGGCACCAGAATCCTTCAGTAACCTCCTCCATCACTGTGCTCCTGCCCATCCACTAAGGTCCACTGATTCTGGCAATCGCATTGTGCCCCAAATCAACCTGACTCTATGGGTGATAGAGCCTTCATCTCTCTAGTGCCCAGACTTTGGAATGACCACGCTACAATAGATAAATAAATAAATAAATAACAAAATGCCAGGAAGATGTTTAACTTACCTTGACATTCTGACCCCTCTTTCACTTTGCTTCCTTTGTCCAGATGCCCAGGAAGATTTGCATTTATCCCACAAATTATGTTATTTGTTCAGGGTTTTCTTAACGTAATCGTATTTTTGTAGTTTTTTTTGGTTTATTATCACGTCTTTGTATATCCCGTATTTATCTTTATTTAGTGTTGTATGCACATATTATTTGTATCCAATGTTGTAAATGCCCTGTTAGGTGCTTGAAGCATGGGAAAGACACTATATAAATAAAATGTACTATTATTATTATTATTACTAAGGGGGCCAAGTCCCCCTGGCGCCTTTGGCGCCCAACCCCCAGTTGCGGCCATAATATTAATATCACCTGTAAATGTACAAAAGAAAAATGATTATTTATTGGAGTCAACATCACAAAATTCTATAAATATGTAAAAGAAAAATTATTATTTAACAGTGCAAAAATCATGAAATGAGAATAAAATATTTACTCTCTTACAAATTGGAGTATTCTCGTTAAACTGAAGACCACTATGCTTGATGAGTATTTATAAGAGACTAAATAAACGATCCATTCCATTCCAAACGATCTGGCATTTTAACTGATATTCTTATAGATAAAAAAAAAACATTTTTTTTTAAAATGACTCATTTAAATAACAGGAAAAATCATGTGAAAACTAAAGTGGTATGCAATGGGTCATCGTAACTCAATCTTCTTGATATTTTAGTTTAGAATATTAAAATGGAATTAGAATCTGAAAATCTAACACCCTGCGGTGGGCTGGCTCCCTGCCCGACGTTTGTTTTCTGCCTTGTGCCCTGTGTTGGCTGGGATTGGCTCCAGCAGACCCCCATGACCCTGTAGTTAGGATATAGTGGGCTGGATAATGGATGGATGGATGGATGGAAATCTAACACTGTCACATTAAAGTTCGATAAATTCTGAAAAGAATGATACCAAGCATATATATATAGGTTTTAAAATAAGCCTGATTTAAAGTGTGACAAAAAAGTCACATAAAATCGTTGCACTTTTAGGCTTAGGATTTTATATATAGAGAATAGATTACTAGTAGTAGTAGCTTTTGGTGAGAAATTTCTTGACTTCAAGTTTTAATTCATGCATCGGTTTTGTCACACAATCCCTTTTCTGGTTATGACCCCCTTGCTTTTGTTTCGTTAATCTTTTCATCTCCTGCTCCACTCTCTTCTTCACCTGCCTGGCATTGATTTCTACACTGTGGTAGCACATTGGGTTTATGACAATTGCTTTTCTCTTTTCTTGTTTCTCTATCACTGTTTGACTGAATGTCATGAACACTGCATTGAACATTTTCTGTGTTTCTATTTCAATGTGCATTCATTATTTATGACTCCTATTTGTTATGTTCTTGTTGTTTTGATTTTTTCCATTCTCTGCGATTTGTGGCCACAGACACAGTATGTTTCTGGGGCGGTGTGGTGTGGTATGCAACTTTGCCAATATAGTAGAACTATTAAAGAAAAGCAGTGTTCACAGCAAAGCAGACAAACCCAATGACTAATCAAAGAAAACATTTTTTAGAGACAAGCACCCAAAAACCAGCAAAAGTAATAACATTTAGATAATGAAAATTTCTTTATTCCAGTTCAGATTATCATCAGGTAGAAGACGGTAACCCACCCTTGTCAGCCACTGATCCACCAGGAGATTCTCTTGCACTCACATCCAGTGTCACATTCAGCCACTTTAGAATCAGCAATTAATTCACATGTTTTTGAGAGATGGCCAATAACACTGTCCACTGTGCTATCCTACATTATTATTTGAGATTTTTAAATACTTTACTGCAAAGAAATGATCCTAGTGAGCATCTTGTTTTTTAAACTTGTTTTAGTTGTGTTGAGTTACCATATATTACAGTTTCCATGTATTATTTTAATGGTTCCACACTGCAGCGAAGCCCTCATCCTGCATTCATATATGGTGCCTATTTGTTGTCGGTGCTAACACATTATCCCCTGTCTGTGTACTCCATTTTTCCTCCAAAGACATGTAAGTAGTTACTCTGCTATGATAAACCATTCAGGCCCATTCCCTGCCTAAGATTGTGTGGCCCCCAGAATCCTCAACTGATTTGTTTCAAAACTATGGAGATTATTTAGAGCATAGGTACTTTCTTGTAAAGATTATAACATTTTGGGCAATAGCTTTAATATCACTAGTCTGCAAAGAAAAAAAAGTCAAAACTTTCAGGTGTTCTTTATACATCTGAGGGTGCTGACTTCAAATGAGGCTACAGAATCACATCCAGTTTTTGAGAGATGAAGATTTGAAATGAAAAAACACTATTTTAGAAAAAAAAACTTACTATGCTTTTGAAATTATTTAGAATGGAAAAAATCATAAATTACAAATATAATTATTTTAAAGATAATTATTATTTACAAAAAATACTCCTCTTATAATCCTCTGAAGGTGATACATCATAGAATGACCAACCAATGTCTGCTAACTTAGACTCAATCCACTTTTCACCATAACTTCTCTCCATCTGAGCGATGTCCTGGAGGAATCTCCCCCATGGTCTCCAAAGACTACTTCTTTGTTCTTGGGCAAAAAAAAAAAATCCAAACAAGAGGGCAGGAAATGGACTTTAAAAGACCCCAAGTGTTAGGTCAGAAGAGAAGAGAGAATCTCCTCAAGTCGTTCCTCGTAGTTTTCTGCTTTTGTGTTGCTAAAAAAATTGCGGCACATACTTTTTTTCATAATTGAGGGTGTGTATTCTTTTATTGTTTGCTCACCTGTTACTAGGTCAAGACAGTGGATGGATCAACTCAACCAATGCATATTTTTGTAGAATCAATTTAATCAATTTAATTTAAGAGCTTTCTGTATTCTGGGCAATAAAAAAGCATCTTTCTAAAATTCTAAATTTAAACTCCTGGCTACTTTGAAGGAATAAAAAGAGAGAAAGAAAATACTGACTGAGAGCAAAAAATGTGCAGGAAATTCTTGATTTTAAGAATGGGGAAGACTGACATTTTTCAGCTAAAACCATACTTCAAATAATATTCTGAACATAAAAAATATTTATGCCATAAAACAAATGTAATTTATTTGTGAAAAAAAATCCACATTTTTTTAAAAGGTATTTTTCAATCAATCTAATATCATGTGAAAAAAGTTTCTGATAGAATTCCAGTTATAGGAATGGATTTAGCATTCCTAATGCTATAAAGTGCACAGTCTTTTTGCGCATGAGCATTTTAGTGCAGACCCATGTGTCTGTATCATTTTGATCCTGCTACTTAAATTATTTTTCTGGACAAAATATTTGGAAGCAGTTTAATTTGTAGGTAGGGTGTGTACAGTATATGTTGCTGCTGTTCGTTTGTCTTGGTTTGAGTGTCATATTTGCCAAATGTGTGCTTCTTAGAGAGTCACATCATCTTTTTGATGTATGGCATTGATAAATTAAGCACCAATTGTTTTATATAACAACAGATTTTCTTAAACAGTTTTGTACCAACAAATTTTCTTACATTTTTCAAGCTCATTCTGTTTGTCAGTACCTCTGACATTCCAAATCAACTGGAAGTTCCAAGAGTCTCTCAGAAATCATTGTCTTTTCCCAGACTCCTGCAAGTGATCCACAAATTCCCAAATCTCCCTCCTGGAAATGCCAAGGTGGACCCTGTCCCTTTAGGCTGGAAACCACACAGGGGGACCCCCACAAATGGCCAGGGACAATGACCCTGATAAGAGCAATTCCTAGAAAAAACCATGTGCACTGCCCCCTGGGCATGTTATTGCACACACGCCCTCATTTTTATTCAGGTTTGAAAGGGTGGGATGTCTGATATATCGGTAAGGCTGATTGCAGCCATACATCCATTTGTTATTGAAGCCACCTTATCATGATCAGAATGGTCAGGGCTGGACTTACAAGGTTGCCGAATATGTATTGTACATATTTTACATAATTGGTATATGCATACAATAAACATGTTGCCTGCTATATATACTTTCATTTTATTTGTCAACTTCTCTCATTTCTGTAATTATATTTTGTCAACTGTTCAGATGAGACAGGCAAGTAAGAATGTTTACTTTTACTACTTCACATTACAATAAACTTGACCTCAACCATTATCATGGACGGGGTGGCCCCTCATGCACAGACCTACACTAACTCAGGAGATGCACGTCTTTGGAGGTGGGAGTGATCAGAACCAGTTTTCTCTTCTGTCTGGATGTTATCCTATTTTAGGATTATGGTGGGTCGCTGACAGTGCAGGTATGAATCTGCTGCTATAGTCAGCCATCCATCCTTTCATTTTTGTCTCATACAGAATAGCCCCTTGCTCTGTAAATGAATGTGTTCATAGCACAATACAAACCTATTCACCATACAGCATGCCATTAAAATGTGGGGGGAAACCAAAGCAAACTTAAAAAGCAAACATCACACAGCAGACTGGAATCAAACTGGGGTTCAGCAATCGCTACTCTCTGCCCAGTTGGCACCTTATAAATTCCAAATTAAAAGCTGTTTTTATGAATGTAATATGAATTCTTAATAAAAATGTTCTAAATTGATATTCCATCCTGTTGAGTGTACTGAGCAACCCAATGAGATAAATGATTTGCAGATTTTTTTTGTCTCTTATTAATAATATTTTTGAAATACTCTGGCTTGTCAGACCTGTCTAGAAAAACACTATTGCTACCCATATATCATTCTTAAAAAGACTGTTTTCTAAAACCCCTTCAGAAAAGCTCCAAGATTCATTGCTCAATACAGCTTCAAAATGTCATTCGGGTCCATGGGCAAATTGTTTTAATGAGGAGAAAGCACAGTCTGAAGCTTTAACACATTCCTGGTTACCTAGTTGGTAGCCTATGAGGCTTTTAATCACTCCTTGTGTGTGTGTGTGTGTGTGTGTGTGAGCTACAAATAGGCTGATGCAGACAATCAACTTTAAAGTACGTTCAGTTCAATTTGCTTCAAATCACTTTAATGTATAACATCTTTCATTGAGAGCACAACAACAAACTAAGCCATGTTAAAAATACTTTATGGTAGATATGAGCGATGGGAGAAGGGTGACACGTTTATGTGCTGTAACATCTCAAAATGTAGCACTGGTGCATGAGAGCTGTAGAATTAGCCAGCCATGGATATGTTGATGCCCATTTACCTGTTTGTGCCTTTGCAAACTGCACTGATTTATTCATTCTTTTAATTTACTATTACACAAAACTATATCTTTCAATTATAAAAGAAAATCTTGAGACAAGACTATTGCCAAGAGATTTTTGCAAGTCCCGCCCTCCTCTCAAAAATTTCCGGTTAACGGCCCATGCCCACAGTCCTCTCACCTCTCATTCGTGTGAATGCTTTTGTCAGACACAGTTCCTGCGCTCTCAACTCTTATGAATTTTTACGTTTTCCTCACTTTAGGTTCCCAATAAAAGAATACTTACTAGATCCAAATCTTATTGAAGAATTTCATCCAAAAGGGTTATCAACAGAAGAAATGAGCACTAGGGCAATCCTAACACAGAGAAGCAATGAAGTCAAATGAATTAACTTGAAAATTTTTGATCGGTTTCGATTGGTTAAATGCATATCAATAGACTATGGTGAAACAGTTGGTGGTGATGGTGTGGAAGATAAAAACATCAACTTACAATATCCCGTAGAATATCTACAACCTTTAACACCGTCCAGTCTTCCACCGGCTGAATTACTGTTGAAAGAAGGATGCATGGTAATGTTATTACATAACTTATGTATGAGTGATGGTCTATGCAATAGGACAAGATTAGTTGTATTCAAAATTGGACGCACATTTCTGACATGTAAAATTTTAACAGGTGACAAGAAAGGTGATGTAGTACATCTTCCGCCGATAACATTAGACACCAAAGGAGATCTTGATATGGCATTCGTATTAAAACGTTTACAGTTTCCTGTTAGAATAGTTTTTGCTATGACAATTAGCAAATCACAGGGACAAGCATTCAAAAAAATCGGTTTATTTATTAGAGAGAAAGAAACGATATTCACACACAGGCAGTTATACGTTGCATTGACATGATGTAAGTCCAAACACAGAATCAAAATTTAATGAAATATTGTCGAAAAGTTAATTCCAAATATTGTTTTTACTGAAGGTTTGCAGTAAAAGTGTAAGTTTAAAAAGTATTTGCGTGTTAATTTCAAAGCCAAACAGAACAAAAACGTATAATGCAACGAATACCTCTAATGCAACATATAATTTTCTTTCAATTTATTACATTTTACTATTGCTTACTATACTATGGTAATGTAAAATAGTTACTTATATTATGCATATGTAATAATTCCCGTGAAATAACAATCTGTTTAAATTGTACATCTGCTTCCCCAAATGCGAGCAGCAGAACCACAAAGTGGCTAGTGCATAGTGCCCACCATGGGGTTGGCGAGCAAAGCGAGCAGGGGACAGAGCACCCTAGTTACAATAAAAATAATCACTTTCATGAGAACTAAATTGTACTAATGAATGCTTATTGATTGCTTGTTGAGAAGTTTTTAGGCTTTGTACAGAGGAAAACATTAGAGATTCCAACTCTTATAAGCTCTCTGTGGCACGCTTTTGTCATAGAGTTATAGAGGAAGCTGGATATTTCGATTTTTGACATTTTGAACACATACGTTATTAGTTTACAAACCTGCCAGTGGAACAATACTGCAAATACATTATGGGGAGCATTAAGAAGTTGTAGTAGGAGTGCTGGATGCAACCAAAAAAGGAGGCATGGGAAAATGTCCTGGTAAGGTGTGCTCAGGCAACACCAAACACTACTTGTCATGTCAGTGTAATACACAGAATGACTCCAGGGAGCACTATGGGCTTTGAAGCAATCAGGGGCCATGCTAAAGAGAGAGAAAAAGAAAGAGAATATGTGTGGGATTGGAAATGTGCAATGTTAGCCATGCCCTCTGTTGATTTATTAGGGGACAGGGGTATAAAGGAAATAGATTTTGCTTCTGTTACTTGAGAACCTGAAAATGGGATCAAATCAAATAAGCTCTGATGCTGTAGCTGTGACTGCTTGAAAGGCCTCGGACGCATCAGCCCAGCGATGAGCCATTAGCACCTGCTTATGTTGTTTGCTCCCCTTTTCTTGATTGCTGAGGATTTTCAATGTTTCGGTTTATTTGATTTTGGACATTCTGCTTCAATATTTGGACTCTTGATTATTATTTTTTTTTGGTATTGTTTTATTGTATACTTTTAATAATGTGTGGTTTTTAAATACAATTCTTGTGTTTTGACCTTTTGGATGTTTTATTATATTTAAAGAAATATTTGTTTTATTTTTTGTTGCCAAGTTTTTCTAAAGGTACCCCACTCCAACTGAAATTTATAGGCCTGGGTCATTTTATGAGTGTACTACCCAGACTGGCATTAAGAGTTTCAAGACCAGGTGTACTTTGGGTATTGAGGACAACGTGGAGTTTTAAGGTCTAGTTTTTAAATTCAGGCCTTTTTACTTTTGGAAACCTCAAAATCATATCAGGGACATTGTCATGGCCAGGCCAACCTTTATTGCTGATGAATGCAGTTGTAGTGGGGAAACATAAGTACTGGGTAGAGTGATATTTGTACTTGAATGTTTGACCAATGTACTTCATGTCACCTCTTTCTGGTGCTATAATCAAGAAGTAGCAGCGATTTAACATATTCTTCATGTGACAATCCAAGTTCCCATTGGTGATAAGTAAAATGTTTGACGAGAACACACTAATCAACAATACATAACTTGTCATTTTCCATCAACGTCCTATGTCCAAGATTAGGTCTAATCTAGACGTAAAGGTCCTCATGGTAATACTTAAAACTTCTCAACAAGATAACTTCCATCCACCAATCCATTTGTTTCTTAATCCTGTTTATCCTATTACAGAGTAAAAGCACAGTGGAGCATAACCTATCAGTATAAAGTACAAAATAGAAACCAATCCTGGAAAGCATGACAACTACATTTAAATTTTAATTTTCTGCATAATGTGAATAAAATTCTGCGAAAAATGTACCCATTACCTGGCTTCTGTCTTTAAGCTTGTGTCTTGTTTACTTCAGAATTTCCATTATTACATTATTGCACCTCCTATCCTGAAAAGATTCACTTAATTCCTCTTAGGTCTTATGTGTTTATCTGCATTATTTCCACAACCACGTGATGCAGGTAAGTAATAGTAGTTACACACGTGCAAGTAGTTTTTGGTCTATAATCACTAGCATCCATTTTATCTTCCTTTTCATGAGTTTCATGTGTAACTTTCCAGTCTTCTGGTATTTCTCCCTTCTGAACTGACTGTTTGAATATGCATAATAACGGTTTATAAGCAGTGTCTTTACATTATTATAAGTAAATGACAAAGATTCTAAAAAATGTAACACTACAACTGAACCAACAGGAAGGCTGGACATTTACATAGCCCACAAAACATGCCCAGAAATCAACAGGGTAAAATGTTAGTACAAGTAGAAAAAAACAATGAAAAATGAGCAGACGTGAAGAGGAGCTTGGAAAGAATCTGACTTAAAGATTCAATAGTCCATGAACAATTTCCTCCGTACCGTTTAAACTCAACATGTATTTACTTTAAACATATTTAAGTCTGGTGCAGCATGGCGGTGTACTGGTTAGTACTTCTAACTCGCATCTTGTGACCATATTTCTCCTCCAATATCTTCCTGTGGGGACTTTGCCTGCTCTCTATGTATCTGTATGGGCAGTTCAGTTTTCCTACCACATCACTTACCACATGTTTGCTATGTTCTTTGATAATTCCAAGCCAGCCCAGTTTATTAGTGTGCACATTTGTGACCTTAGTCAGAGTGGCACCCTCTCCAGAGTTTTCTGCTCTTCATCCAGTGCTGTTAGGATACGTTCTGTCCCTCATAACCCTCAATCAGATTAAGTATGTTTGACAATGTGTTCATTTATGTACAGTCTGGAAAAGGATACTATTCATTAATTTGGTTCATGGTTTGTAATTTCCTTTTCAAATATTTCAACCCATCCATTAACTTAAAGTACCCTGATCTACTTTAAGGGTTTCAGGGTTAAACAACGTTTAATCGCAGGGCCTACTCTCACTCTCACACTCACTGTACCAATTCTGAGCTTCTTTAAAGTCACCCATTAATCTAACCTGAAGGGCTTTGTTGTAAGCAAATAAACCAGCAGACCCAGAAAGGAACCCATTTGCTGTAACACAGGGGAACATGGCAAATTCCAAACCTTTAGTGAACAGGCCAGGACTGAAGGCAGCAGCGCTAACTACTTTGCCACCTTTATATATTTCCCCCACTTTAATAATAAGCTTACAATTAAACATTTATTGTGTTTTTTGCATTATACTATGCTAGCCATCCTCCGCGGCTTCGCCCGTGTATTAGTGAAACAGGACAGTGAGGAGGGCCCCGCCCAGCTCTCTACACCTGACGTCACTCTTCCCCCTCCCCATGGACCGTAGCCTCTGTCTTGGATTAGCTCGAATATATCGGTCCTGCAAGTGAACTATGATTCTTAGCACAATGAGAGAAGTCGCAAAATTAACTGGAATGTTCAATCAAATTATAGAAAAAAAGATCTAAATCCGTTAAGTAGTTCTCTCGTTTGCTAACTAATCGGAGTTAAGGTTACGCCCCTAGGCAGACGTGTGAGTGAGGAGGGCCCTGTCCCCATCCCTGAAGCCCAACGAGTCTCTCTCAGATTAATACCGCTAATAAATCGGTACTGCAAACGAACTATGATACTTAGCGCAAGGAGTAAGTCACAAAATCAACGGAATGTTTTATAAGTAAATTATAGAAAAAAACCTGATCTAGATCTGTTAAGTAGTTATCTCGTGAAAAGAGGACAGACATACAAACGGGTCTAAAAAACTGTAAGAAATTTCCCGCTTGGACCACAAAATTTTTAAAACTGTTTCTTAGTGAGCACCTATGGGACAAGGGTAACCTACATTCCAACTTTCAAGTTGCAAGTCCTCATGGTTCGGGAGATTTCGTGATGAGTGAGTCAGTGGTATTTGGCTTTTATATATATAGATTATAATTTTCTATCAGTGTCATATATAAGGCTGTAATACAAAGACAAATTTGTAGTAGTTAAGTTGCCTGACAATAACATCTCCTTCATTCATAAATTCATTTTTTCTTTCAGGTATTTTGTTAGCATTATTCTAATGTTGTGAGTACAAATATTAAATGTTTGCCCCCATGAAATCTACTTACTGTATTCTTTTATTTATATGCTGTAGTTCCTTTCAGGCTTGCCTTCTTGTTGAAACACTTTGTACAGAAAGCTAAAAGTCAGTTGTGCTTATGCAGATGTGACCTCGCAGACTTCCTCCTAGGATCGCCTGACTACTCAGCCTGCAACTCATTTGGTCACATTGTTAGCTCTTAACAGTCTTTCCATAAACTTACCATTTGTTCCTGGGCAATTTAATATTTTTGTTTGTATGAGATTCTTCCTTCCAACTAGACAGTCCTGTAATTGCATTTCTCATTAAGGTGTTACGTAACCTTAGCATTACTTTTTTTTTTACTCCTATGAAGTTGTCCTAGATAAAAAAAAAAACAGCTTCATATTTTTAATTGCTTCTCTTTCCTCCCTATTTCCAAAACTTCTAATGTATGTCTTGTTAGGTCTTCTTTAACGAGTCCAGTCAGGAGCAAATAAACTAATAAGCAGGGTATTTTTTAAAGCTTCTAAAGTTTTAATCATTTGCACAGTGAAACACAACTTGAAGTTGATGATAGTGGACACTTGTCTCTTCCTCGACAGAATCTTGTGCTGCCTCACAATGAAGGCTCCCCGCTGGGAAGCAACCAGCAGCATTAAAATCAGTTTATGAAATACACATATGCTTTTTACAGCCCCTTATTGCATTGATATTAAGAACACGGCAGACCTCTGAGAGACGGGGAACACATCATTTTAAAACAGCTGCACCAGTCTTCCCAGCTGACAGTTTCCTTTTATGTCTTCACACAAAATTCAATGTGAAAGGCATCAGGCACAGCCAGTAGTGTCCAATTAGTGTGGAAAATGGGTCTGCTTACACACACCACCCAGTGATGGGCCCTGAAGAGGGCAAAATTGGAAGTTGCTGCTGCTTGACAAAAGCTTGAGGTAAAAATCGAGTACAGCCCAGATGGACTGGCTTCAACCAGTGACATTGGCTCTCCCCGTGTGCAGCTGCTCATCACTAGAAAGAAATGGTGCCAAAGTCTCATCAAACGAAGTTCTCATTTGGAGGCAGGGGGATATGCTAATTTGAGCATCAGTCACAAGTGAGGATCTGTAAAAGTATGCAGTGAAACCATAGCCCATAATGAGCTGCTTTGTATTTGTCAGCTTGACTTAAAGATGCTAGGCAAATAACCTTTTTTACTGTTCATTTGAGGTAATATTTCAAAAGACTACATCGTTGTCTTGCCTTTTTTTTATTCAAAGACGTGCAACTAAAATTCATCTGCTTCATAGATCAATGCTGTTAGACATGGCCCACTGAGCGTTTTTTCATTAGTAAACCAGTTTCTCCTAGTTCAAGTTCGAGGAGGCTGGTGTTAACCTCTGAGTTTTACTATCCTTATTTCCCATTTTTTATATTTCTGTAAGTTCACGGTTTATTTTTGTACTTCTCAAGCAATTTTTATCGTCGTATTGGTGACACCACCTCAGAATCATTTGGTTATCTGTTTTTCTTGTGGGCACTCTCGTCTTGTGACTGTTTCTCCCAGTTGGGACCATGTTGTTTATAAAAATAACATCCATTTCCTGTCATGTGATCAGATGTTGTAAACATGAGAAGTTTCAAGTTTGTGTTTTCTCTTTCTAAGGTGCCAGCAGAGCAAGTATACCCTCCGTGTGTTGGAGTCATTCTAAAAACAAAATGCAAGCAGTGAGGCAAAGTGGTTACGGCTTTGGACTGCAAGCCCTGGGGTTAGGTGTTAAGATCCCACTACTGACACTGTGTGACCATAAACAAGTCACTTCACCTGCCTGTGCTCCATTTGGAAAAAATAAAAGAAATGTAACCAATTGTGTGTCAAATATAGAAAACTGCATTGGATTAAGGCATCAACTAAATAAGTAAATGCATTTTAAAAATGATTTGGCATTCAGTGTTAGTTTTGATGAAGAATTTACAGTTATTGATGAGAACTTTGGCTGACTTCTTGATTTGGTTTCTCTTTTTGGTTTTGGCACTAAATTTTCTTCATTTCCCTGACTATTTTCCTATCCTTGACACTGTCTCTGGTCTATCCTGAAATTTAGATTTATGTAAGCGTTAGAGGAAGCCAAAAGTCACTTCTAATAAGACTTTAGTGCTTGGATCTTTTGCATGTTTTTTTCTCGTACCTTTGAGCTTCTGATTTGTCTTCTTATTTTTCACTATCTCCCCATCAGACTGCCTTTCACAAGCTCACTGAGATTGTAACAGCTGGAGTCTGTCCCAGCAGAAACTAGTCCTGGATAGGCTAACTAGTAACATTCCCTTCCACATAAATGTATAGCAAGTGGGTTTGTGTGTAAGTGTGCCCGGTGATGGACTAGTGCCCCATTTGGGCTTCTTCCCTGACCTCCATACTGTGACATTAAAACAAGGCTTAAGTAAATTATCTTCTTCAGATTTGCTCTGTTGTTGCCAAGATGGTCTCCCCAAAATGACTGATCTTAAGGATGACTTGTACCCAAGTTCTAACGGTTTACCCAGAAACACCCAGGTGGTAGGGATTCAAACTACATTTGTTAAAGAAGCAAAGCCTGTGGTGTTCCTTTGTACAAATGGGGAATATGTGAAAAAAATGATGGCAATAGGTTCAATAATGTGACTTTCAATACCAGGAAAACAGAAGCAGTTGTACTCAGCACTGCCTGGGCTAGGGATACTGACTAATCCTACAGTCCTACCCTCTACAAATGAGGAATCTTAACTACATTTTTGTGGCAGAGATCAGTTTAATGGTGTAGACAAGCACACAAACAAACATATATTCAGCTTTATATATTAGATTGACATAGTGGGGTTGGACCACTTCTACTTATTAATACTAATGCAGTGACATTTATCCTCCTAAGACATCCATCTGTTGCAGCCAACCACTGATTTCATGGATCTCACTGTCTAAAGTTGTATAACATGGATAGCTTCCTATTTATGATGAACATGTCTCTGTTGCATTAGCATCTACTTTCAATTATATGATCAAAATCTATTAGTCCATGAATAATGAATTATATTCTTTGTAATAATAAGTAAATGCACTTTCCATGGAGTGGTTTCTTCAGTTGCCACAGAGATCCTCATGTATAAACGGTGTGTACACACAAAAATTTTGCATACTCCTGTTTCCACGCTCAAATCACGATGTATACAACCTAAACATGGCGTAAAGCCACGCACATTTTCACGCTAGCTCAAACCCTGGCGTTTGCAAATTCTCCACTCGGTTTTGCAAACTGGTGGCACCCAGTGTCAAAGCAGTGCTACTATGGTTTTTCCATTCTTTTTTAGATCCACATCATTGAGGCGGCTTTATAAATACACTGAAATTAACCGCATATTGTTTATTAGTTTAATGCATCTGATTGTAATTAACCTGTAACAATATAATGGTCCACAGAATGGTCAAACTATTCTAAATACCAGAGCTGCTTTAGCGTTGTTACTCTTACTGCACCTTCTTCATCTTTTTCCATATTACCCTCACTACACCACTTGGAGTATTTATCCCACTGTATCCGAGTGTGAATTACAGCTCTACAGCAGCTGATTGGAAAGAGAATTATCGATATACAGCATAAAGCACACGCTGCCTCAGTCATGCTGTCTATTGAACTGCTTATTGAACGGCAAACGCTTCAGAGCATTTCCTCGCTGTTCAGAAACAGTTTCATCCCAAGAACTATAAACGCACTCAATCAGTCCATCAAGTGCTCCTTGTAGAACTGTTTGTACTTATAAGTGCAATTACCTCACAGTAAACTTGCTATACAGTTATAATATTGAGTAACCTGAGCCACTTTATAAATGACAATATCATTTTTAAGATGAAATGCAGCAAAATATGTTGATTATATTATACAGATAAAACTTTAACTTAATTTAAATAATCTGTATTGTTAATAATAAACATGTGAGGACACTGTGCTGCAGCACTAATGAGGAGCTGGAGCTCTGTTCACGGATTGTTCCTGCTTCGCACTGTATTCTTGCTGGGGCTGGTGTGACACTGGAAGGATAGATGGATAGAATAATTAAACATGCACTACGAAGATATTTCCGCTTTTGTCCTTACGCCATGTTTTAGTGTGAATTCTATGCACTGCGTTATGCATGAAGCCCCAGGTCAGTTACTGTCTGTGGTCTAGTTCCTGTATCCCTGTGGGTCTCTAGATACCCCAGCTGCCACTCGCATCACCAATAAATGCATTTTAATGGACAATCAAGATTTAACTTCCTGAAAACCTTTGGGTATATGTTACAATTTTGGCCTGCTAATTGCAAAACCATTAAATTTTCCCAAAGCACACTGTTTTATTGCAATCACCTATTTTTGTGATATCCTCTTATATTATAAGTATTGTGAAGGACAGCCGGGTCCCATAACCGGCAGGGACGCCCTTGCTGCTTATGTTCCGGGGGAGCCACCATGGGCACTCCAGTACCTCCCCCGGGATGCTTGGTGGCAGCCTCCCTGGCCAACGGTGATTTCCAAACCGCCCGCAGGGCTCCATGGGAGATGGAGTCCTCCACAGCTTGGTTGGGGCCCGGGGTGGCTGCTAGGGGGGGCTGTCTGCTTCCCACAGCCCGGCTGGATGAGTCTTCAGCCCCACCCGGAAGTGTAATTAGGACCAGGTGGTTAATCACCTGGAACGCTTCCAGGTGGGCTATAAAAGGGCCCAGCCACCACCACTCAACGAGCCAGAGTTGGGAGGAAGGAGACAAAGCTTGTCTGGGAGGAGTGGTGGAGCAAGGTGAAGAATTGTGTTTTGTGCTTGGTGATTTTGGGACTGTGTTTGGGCTGTGTGGCACGGGGAAGACGTGTCCCACAGCTGAAGAAAAATAAAAGTCATTGTACTTTTTATACGTGCCTCCGTGTCTTTCTGTGTCGGGTCAGGCGCCTATATAGTGCCTTTGTTACAGTATACATATACAGTATAACAACTATAACTGGGACCTCTGTGGTGATCTAAAAGTAGTAGCATTGGTATTTGGAATGTAGATCAGAGATCCCAAGTACTTAATTGAGTTAGTGCATTGTGTCAATATCATTAAGCGATTAAACACCCTAAATTCCTATATGGCAGGTCAATTGTAAATGATGTTTGGGTTCAGCTTAAAGCTGTCTATTTTTATCACTGAACATTTTTTCGTGAAGCAAAATGTAAAAATAAAATTACTGTCCATTGTTATGGGCATTGCATAAATGTTGCACAGGGTGGAAATACATCCCATCCAGTGTTAGTTAGTTTTTCATGCTTCCCCTATAGGCTGCAGCACCCCGCAACCCTACAAATAATAAAATGACTTTGAATGCTTTTAGGTTGGCACATTTTCCCACCTCATTTCATTTTTATCATGTGTTTGGTGTTAGCCAGATAATACTGGGAAAGCACTGGGACCTAAATAAAACACAGTACTTACAGTACTTTTTTAATTGAGCATAAGTACATGATGAAAAGATGGCTCTGTTGTGAAGTATAGTAAATATACTGTGTATAAAATGTATTTTAAAGGAAGAGTATTTGCTTCAGCAGCTTTAGGTAATGATGTTGTAAATTTGGGTTTCAGAGTTGAGCAGAGTAACCAGGGACAGTATGCCAAAAACCAATTAAGGATTATGAAGTTAATCAAACAACAATGCTATTCTATACATCTGGGGTGGTAACACCTCTTCCCCATGAGTAAAGCACAGTAACAAAAAAAAAAAACAACTAATCACTAATTTCTGTCTGGAATTACTATTTATTTCCCTTCATGCCACACACAAGAACATTTTAAACTTCTTCCTTAATGCTGAGCTGCTGTAAGGCATTGTGAATATGACTGTTTGGCTCCAGGAAGTTTTTGTCTCATTATGAATGCATTTTAGGCACTGTTTCAATGCCACAGCTATACTTTCTGTGGTAATGGTGCCCATTGTGCTTCATGTTTTCATGTTATGTGTGACATCATTACGCAATCATTATTTAAACTTGCAATATGGTAAAGAAGGCATCCATTCTTTTTATTAAAATTCTTAACAAAAATTAAACTGGTAAAAGATATTAAATAGCAAAGAGCTATGTTCATTACATATTATACCTAGCACAATGCCTTTTTCTGTGTGTTTACTTGTTGCTTTTTGTACCCCTCAAGATCCCCATGAATATTCTTGTCCTCAGTCCTTTGGTTATTACCTTCATTACATGTTACTCTAGCTCTAAAATTTGACAGTTTGGATGAATCATTCCATTCTGTCACAAAAAGCATTTTCCAAATGATCTCGGGTGTAACCTTCAGTTTCTACAGAGTTTCAGGGGACATACCTTTCTGGAAACCCCAGAGGCCATGGATCCAGTTAACAGGTCAATAACCTCCTATTAAGGCAATGTCCAAAACTTCCAGGATGTTTTTATAAATTGGGGATTTCCCAAAGACTAGCTTCTAGATTTGACTTAGTTATGTATTTTTAATGACTTTTGATTTGTTAATTATTTTGATTTAGATATTTTCCATTAGTTTCCATTATTTTCCGGCTTCCTTTATGCTCCAGTTAATGTTGATCCTCTAACTATAAGTGTGCTGTCATCAGGGCAGTCACCTAAGTTTACACTATTTAAGCCTCAAGCAAACCAAACCATTGTTACATTTCCTTTTGAGTAGGTTTCTGGTTGAAACTGCTTATTAATTTTTTAGTTCAGTGTTAGAATTCATATTTACTTGCACTGTATTTTATTTCACATTGTTTATCGTTAGTTTATTCTTGTGGTTTCATTTCTAAATGCATCTTTATTTTCTTGTCTAGTATATTGTAGGTTTAGTTAGATTTTTTCATCATTAAAGAATTCAGGTGACTCCTGGTGTCTTCCCCACTGAGTTTGATGAGCTACACTCAGTGATAATAAATGGTTCCCATTAGTGCTCCAGGGCTGGTTAAAGACTGAAACCTTAGTAATATGGAATATAGAAGAAATAAGCTACAAAAAATGCTATAAAAGCCACATCAACTTGTACTTTTGAATAGCATCATAAAAAAACAAATTGCTTTCATGACACAAACATACATACATGACCGTAAAAAAAACTCCAAATCTTCTAGTTGTGGCCTGAGCCAAAAAATAGACCTGAAGACTCAAAATAGGCCCTGCCCGGAAACTTAAAAGCAGCTTTGGGGTCTGCCAAAAACACTAAGGCCTATAAATCAGACTCCTGACCTACAGAATGAAACCGGCATTCCTTAGAATGTTAAAGTTTATTTACAAAAAACATCCAAAAAGACTCATTACTGTATATTTAAAAAGTAACCAAAGAAATTATACAAAAATGTGGCCTCCTGCTATGTTTTAGTCAGGGTCTCTCTCCTGATATGGGTTTAAATATTCTTTTTATTTCTTTTTTGTTCTTTGATTCTTTTATTTATAAGATTGTTACTTATGATAATTATTTGCATTATTCTGTGTTTTTAAAATTAGTTTGGTGTATTATTTAATTTCTGTGTGTTGATATGTATCTGTGCTTTTCTGTGATTTTCCATGTGTTTTGTGGGGGGCCAAGAGGTGGGGGCCACCTGTCCTTATTTCTCAAGGGACTACCCTCAACCATATAAAGCCTGAGAAAACACACAGTCCCTGGGGCTTTGTGGTTTTAGAGAGTTCAGTGTGACTATTACTGTGTTTATTGTTGATTTTTTGGATTTGTTTTGGCCTCTTGTGGTCCTCCAAGCCTTTTTGTGCTAAAGAATATTTTGATAAATAATTTTTTTTAATTTGTAAAGGTTCTTCTTTTGCCCTTTTTTGGTTTATAAAAGTACCCCCCACCGCACTCCAGTTTTTGGGACATTGTACTAAGAAATTGTTCATGACACCTTGTGGGTCCTAAAAGAAACCAAAGATATGAGAAACTTTAATTAAAAAAAAACAGCAACAACAAAATTGTAAAAATCAACAAAAACATACAAAAACTCTTCAGAGAATCACAAAGGAGAGCTGGACAATATGAGAAGGAGCTAGTGCTTCCACAATAGATTGAGGCATCAGACAGCCATAAGCTGCAGCATTGGGAGCCCCCACCCCCTTGGGCTCAACTTATAAAGACCAAGGAAAATAATAAATAAGGTTGACTTGATGAAAAGAGAAAAAGAAAATTATCAAATGAATGAAAAATGGAATAACACAACAAAAATCAGTTATCAAAAATATTTAGAATAAAAAATGTAGCAACATTAACCACAAAAACAGCAAGCTTAAAAAACAGAGAGCAAAGATTGAATCGCTGGTTAAGCCGTGACATCTTTATGGGCAATACAAAAATATCTATTTTATCATGCGGCTTAAGGTAACACTGTACTGTGAACGAATGTGTTACAGCACCAGACTGTCACAGATCAGAGCCACAGCTCTCTTAGGCTGAGAATATGGAAGACAGGATCATGCCATTCAGTATTGTAGCCTAAGATAAAAGGAAACAACCTAACAATTACCTACTCTGAATTGGTATTTAAGCATATTGTACTAAGCACCAAGACAAAAGGACTGAGGCACACACTGGATAAAAGATCATCCCAATAACAGGTCTATTTCTTAAATAATCATAAGCAGTAGAACCCGTATTGTAAGAGCATAAAATTGCTTGTTTTACTTTCCAGTCGTAAAATGCCATGGAAAACACTTCTTAAACAAGAAATGCTAACTTCACATTGTTCCCCTGCATAGTATCTGCCATCATTGAGACCAACCTGTATGGGGGTTCAATTTGTAGTATGTGTTTTCTATGATAGTCTTCTTTCTTTGTCGAATCCTTCAAAGGATGTACCTCTGTTAAACATTTGGTCTCACCGAGCCTGCAAAAACAGTTGTCTTTTTGCCTTGCCTGTGGATTGCTGTCTGTTGGCTGCTACAATATATTCTCACAAACCCAATAATCAGCACATATTTAAAAATTTAGTTACAGGGGCATGCATCACGATTTTGATTTTTATAGATTTCTCTGGGTTCAAATGGTAAATTAGTGGATGCCAGATCCTCCAGGATCCCCCCATATTACATAATGTAGTCAACAGCTTATTTTGCAATTTGTGTCTCTACTCCGTGAAGTGCATTATGTAAAAATTAACTGATCTGAATAGTTGACTGATACTTAACCAGTTGTGTAACTTCTTTGGATTTTTAAGCATCATTAACACCTTTCTATAAACATTCAGAAGGTGTTTAGAAGGCGTTCATCCTCATAATTTTTTATTTCTTTTAGGTAATGGTTATATTGAAGGAAAGGAATTGGAGAACTTCTTCAGAGAGCTGGAAAAGGCGCGGAGAGGGGCAGGAGTGGTGAGTCGCATTTAATGATGCATCCTAATTCTTAATACTGCTGAGTGACTTGCACACTTTGCTTCAAAATAAATTTAATTTGTATTTAGAGACACACAGGCTGTGAGGGGAGACACTGGTTAATGGGTCTGCCTCATCACTAGAGGAATTTGCCTTCAATTTGTGGTACATTCACTCGTTCTGTACAGTTTAAAAGTCTTTCCCATGTCCAGGTGCCTTCTCCATAAAAGCTCCACTTTCCTTCTACATCCAAAAAACATATGTCTTAAATTAATTATTGATTTTATAAATGAGTGTGTTCTGCAGTGCATTAGATAGATAGATAGATAGATAGATAGATAGATAGATAGATAGATAG
>JANRMT010062806.1:81648660-81680991 GCA_026402145.1 Polypterus bichir lapradei
ATAGATAGATAGATAGATAGATAGATAGATAGATAGATAGATAGATACTTTATAGCATCCCATGCTGGGTAGGGTTTCCTAATTTCTGCACGATGCTGATGGCCCCACAACTCAAACACATTCATTTCTACAAACTCATTTTTAAACACAGGACACTGAAGCTGTCAAATGACTAGTACGGGTTAAAGATAAAAATAAGACCAGTATCTTGTTTGGAAATTTCTTCTCCAGTGGTTAGCATATTTTGCATTGTTAAGTAAACTATTTGTTTATTGGGTGCCTGATTTGCATTGGAAATTGCCATTGTCCATGGGGACAATCAACAGGTGTTAAAACACTGTATGTGTTCTTTATCTTGATTTGTTGGAACAACCTGCCAAAGAAAGTTAACTCAGAGCATTGAGTGGCCTGGTTAATCAGCTGTGACAGTGTCCCCGGCAGCAGCCTTGACATACACTCACAAACTGAGGCCAAGCAGCTGATTAAAAGGAAAGTTGTTTTTTTGTGTTAGCATGTGCATTTATCATTGACATGTCATGCACAGGGATTAGTTAGCACATAAAGAAAGCAGAAATGAAAACCAAACAACATTTCTATTAGCAGCAATATAGGTTAGATGAAGTGATAAAAGAGAAGAGTAATCAACAAAGACTTGGCACCACCTAGGTGGCTGGATGGAATCATATGTAACATTATTCAACTGTGGTTTCATACCTGGTTGTGCCATTTAGGTGGAGTTTTCATTTGCTGTGCAGTTTTCTGTGAGTTTTCTCTCCTCTGGAGACTGAGTTGTCTTCCACCTTTTCAAAGACATGGCACCTGTATATAGTCAATTGGACACTCTAAACTGGCCAGTGAGAGTGAGTGTGTGTAGGTGTGTGCATGGTTATGCATGATTGGCTGTAGTTGTACTTTTTAATGGACCTTGGAGATTCATTACAGCTCAAGATGTAAGTATATTTCTGTATTGATTCCTGCCACAAATAAAGCAGAAAAAGGGGAAGATGACCTCAAGAAAATACCAAAAGGCCCAACCAACCTTAATTCAGGTCCAAACCCTAGGAATAGACCTCACCCCAGGCAGTCTTACCCAAACTCCAAAGGCAGGCTTTCCAGCCTATATGGGCCCAAAAATGGGGGTTATACTTTTAAATAACAGAAGTTTCAAAAAGTCCAAAAAAATGGACAAAAGGTGAAAGAGTGAAAACCAATGATTCAATCAAAACAAAGCAAGTTCATTACATTTTTAAGATGTATTCAAAAGGAGTCAAACAAATATAACAAGAAAAATGAAGGAAATAACAAATAGTTGACATAAAACATAATAAAATGAATAAACTTCATTTCAATAAAAATTATAATACTATGTGAATACAAAGACAAAACATAACCATAAACTGAATTAATAACATAAAATGAAAAATTATATCCATCCATCCATTATCCAACCCGCTATATCCTAACTACAGGGTCACGGGGGTCTGCTGGAGCCAATCCCAGCCAACACAGGGCGCAAGGCAGGAAACAAACCCCGGGCAGGGCACACACACTAGGGACAATTTAGAATCGGCAATGGACCTAACCTGCATGTCTTTGGACTGTGGGAGGAAACCCACGCAGACACGGGGAGAACATGCAAACTCCACGCAGGGAGGACCCTGGAAGCAAACCCGGGTTGCCTAACTGCGAGGCAGCAGCACTACCATTGTGCCACCGTGCTGCCCGAAAAATGATATTTAAATAATAAAAAAAGATAAAACTAATAATATATTTTATATAGTGCCTTTCCCATGCTCCCATGCAAAGAACAACAGGGTATATGTAACATTGGTTGCAAATATTTCCTGCATAGAACACTGAAACAGATAAATACAGAATAATATAAAGCATTAAACAGAATAAAATACAATAAACTAGAGTGAAATACTAAATTCAATACTAAAAGAAAAGCCTGAACAAATAACATCATTATTGATTTAACACACACATACAAATTATCCTGAGCATCTGTACAGAAAGTTAAATTGAAAGAGGGTGCAGAATGTCAGGTTAAGTAAAAAGCCTTCCTGCACAGAAGAGTTTTAAGATGTTTTTTTAAAGAATGAACTAAGTCGGCTGATCTAATTAATTTTCGGGAAATCATTCCAAAGTCTGTATACTATACAGCTGAAGGCCCTGTTACCCTCAGAGTGCAGGTTAGCGTGGGGCACAACAAGATTGCCAGAATCAGAACACCTTAGTAGATGAACAGGAGCGTGGTGATGGAGAAGATCACTGTTGTAGTCCGGTGCGAGGTCATTTAAAGCTTTGTAGGTTATTAGTAGAATTTTAAATTCAATCCTGTAAGACACTGGGAGCCAGTGGAGGCAAAGCAGGATGGGTGTTATGTGCTCGCTGTTGTTGGTTGTAGGAGGACTCTTGCAGCAGAGTTTTGAATCAACTGGAGCTATGATATAAGATTAGAAGCAGCACCTCCCAATACGGAGTTACATAAATCGATATGAGATGTTATTAAGCATGGACAAGTATCTCAGAATTTGAAAAGGAGAGGAATGAGAGAACACAGGATATGCTACAGAGGTGAAAGTAAGAATGCTTCTTAATAAGGTTTATGCTGGTGGAATAAGAAAAGGAGGAATCAAAAATGACAATGAAGAAGGTCTTATGAGATCACCATCAAGAGTGACTGAGAAGGAGCTCATTTTCTTAAGTTGCACTTTAGTGCCAATTTGCAGGAGTTCAGTTTTGTTATAATGTAATTTTAAAGAGTTCTGCTCCATCCAGGTTTTAATTTCCCTGCAGAGCTGAGCTTCATCTGCATAAAAACGATAACCCAGTCCAAAGCTACGAATAATATGGAGTGCATACAAAAGCACAGAAGAGCAGTGGGCCAAGGACAGAACCCTGAGGATCCCCTTGGGTGACTGGTGCTGAACTGGATCTGCTGTTGCTAAGACTATCAAACTCTTGCCTATCGGTAAGATAGGACTTAAACCACTGGAGGACAGTGCCAGAGATGCCCAGAATGTTCTCCATTCTGGACAGTAGAATGTCATGTCTAACGGTGTCAAATGCTGCCCTAAGATCTAAAAGAATTAGTATACTGGTTTGTCCAGAGTCTGCTGCCATAAGCAGATCATTGGTTACCAGAAGCAAAGCAGTTTCACAGATGTGCCATTCTCTGAAGCCACACTGAAAGGGTTCCATCAATTTATTAGAAGTTGGGAGGCTAGATTAATTAAATTACAAATAAACCTGAGCCAGGACATCAACTTGGGATGCACCACAACATTTTCCTCTCTCAGAAAACTCATTAAATGCCCAAGTACACCAAGAAAGAATTCAGATTGTCATCCTTGGGTGTCCTTGCTGCATACATGAGGGAATGGGAATTAGCTGATATAAAGCACACCTCCATTTGTTTAGGATCCCAATTAATCCTTTTTCAGTTCTCATTTCCCAGTCCTTGGGTATCATCTGCAAGTTCACCATATAATAAAAGCACACACTCACAATCTGTAGAAGTATTGAGTCCTAAGGGATTTTTTTAAACACCTGCAAAAGTTTCTCTCTGAAATACATCTTCTGAATCCTTTATATTTTGTATCCATTATTTAATGTGCTTTAGTTTGAGTTTAAGTGTACCTTATTAAGGTAAATATCATCAGACTTAAAGTGATACATTTCAGGTATTGTAAGTGCCAGGTTTAGATTTGTATTTTAGTTAGGGTTTCTCCCCTGGCTTGGGTTCGAATTCTTGTCTTATGTCCTTTTTTAATTTTTGAGTAATTTATTAATGTTAAAGTAACTTTTGTAACTATTTAAATTATTCCTTGTTTTTGTCTTTAAGCCTTTGTTATATGCATTGTGTTTTATGGGTGGCTCCCCAGGAGGCAGGACCACCTGCTCATTACTGCCAGGGTCTGATTTTAGGAAGGATCGTGAGGACAGTTGTGAGACCAGCAATATTATGTGGGTTGGAGACGGTGGCACTGACCAGAAAGCAGGAAACAAACCTGGAGGTAGCAGAGTTAAAGATGTTAAGATTTGCACTGGGTGTGACGAGAATGGATAGGATTAGAAGTGAGTACATTAGGGGGTCAGCTTAAGTTGGACGGCTGGGAGACAAAGTCAGAGAGGCGAGATTGCATTGGTTTGGACATGTGCAGAGGAGAGATGCTGAGTATATTGGGAAAAGGATGTTAAGGATAGAGCTGTCAGGCAAGAGGAAGGCCTAAGAGAAGGTTTATGGATGTGGTGAGAGAGGACATGCAGGTGATGGGTGTAACAGAGCAGGATGTAGAGGACAGGAAGATATGGATGATCCGCTGTGGCAACTCCTAATGGGAGCAGCTGAAAGAAGAAGAAGAATAAAGGCGAGTGTTTCTCACAATTCCTGGCAGTTCACTCATATGAAATAAGGAGTTAATGAATTTACTTGTTTTTTTTGTTTTTTTTTTTTTTGCTTTTCTTGTGCTTTTGTCATATCGCTGGACTTTTTCAGCTTCTGCCCTGTTTCTTGACCATTCTCTGAATTACTGCATTTGGACTGTGTTTACATTGGACTGACTTATTGTTTTGGGCAACTCCGATTGCTTTTGGTGCTCCACAAAGCATTTTTGAAGAATACATTTTTTTAAAATAAATGATGTTTTCCCCTTTATCTTAACAGGGGTTCATGGTAAATCTCCCTCTAGTGGGCATTTTCGAGTATTTGTGGGACTCTCTTGTGTTTTGAGACTCTCAATATCAGCTATGTAAAGTTTGGAGGCCCCTCATTAAAAAGTTACACCAGAAGATCTCACAAAAGTGAGCACCAAAACAGGACCACAAAAAATTTTAAAATATATGCCTTTTAATTATTTAATAGCAAAGTATTTAAAGTGAGAAATAGAATTTATTTTCAAATGAATGCATTTACTGATTATATATTTAAAGTACACCAAGAAAAATAAAATATTAAATGCCGAAAAACAAATTCTGAAATTCTATGAGGCCCCAAGATGTAGCTTCTTTACCTTACATCTGAATCCACCACTGGGTATCATCTTGAGCTTTCTCCTGTCATGATTTGACTTTTTGTTGTTTCTTTTTTATATATTTTCCTTGACCTTAAAATAATTGAAACTTTACTTTGGGGGCATAAGAAGTCAAGGAATTCTGTGGTTACGTGTGTTTGTCAATTTGATGCATCTTTAAAATCGTTATATTGAAATCATGTTTTCTGTGACTCAATTTTGAGACAGTCGATTTGACGATTGGTTGTCATTGTTAGGCAGAAAGTCTAGAAGTGTACAACGCTTGGTGTTGTTACTGGGCAAGTATAAAAGGTCAGTGGTGGGCATATCTTGGTTTGTCCAAATTTTTTATGGATTCATTTTAATCCCTGGTTACTTAATCTTGTTTGTCATTTTACTGACACCTTTTGGCTCAGTTTTCATGCTTATCCTCATTTTCAACTATCTTGCTACACCTCCTGACTATGACACTGAACTGGTAGTTGACCTTGGTTAGTTTATACTTTTCTTTTTTGCCTGATTCAATTTTCTTTGAAAACTTCAGACACCCAGTGCACCCTCCCCTCATATGGTGCTTGTGAATGACCCTCGTAGCTATGCAGTAGCTAAGCAGCTCTAATCTTATGGTCCACACCTGACTGTAAGTGCTCCATACCTACTAAGTTGTCCCCAAGTCCATGACCGTTACACCAAATGAATAATCTGGTAAGCAAAATGTTTCTCTTTTTTTCCAGAAGGAAATCACAAATGCCAGTTTTTCAGAAAAAATGAAAGAATTTATGCAAAAATTTGATAAGAATGCAGATGGGAAAATTGAGCTATCAGAGGTAAGTTTTCTTAATGTAAATACACATATACAAGATATATAAGAAATCCAGAGAAATCAGAACTTAACTTTAATTTGCTTTATGTACTGGCAATTGCAAAATTTAAGTTGATAGCATTTGTGGGTGGATGTTTTTAATCTGAAATGGTCTTGAATGGGCAACATTCATGGGTGGTTAATTTGAGATTTTAACAAAATATGAGAGATTGCAACAAAATAAAAAGAAATCACCAGTTAAATGATTGCCCTTTTAGAAAAAGAAAATATGCAGAATTTAATAATTATTTTAGCACAATAGTCCATATTATAAATTTTACAAGAGAAAAACAAATTACGTATTGAGTGCCTATCATGAGTCATGGTGTGTTTTCATGATGTTTACCCCCCTTGTTGCTGTCTTTCTTTCATTTAGCATTTCTTTTTTTGAGTATTAGAACTTGTGGCTCTGTAATTTAATAAAGGCATGGGGTATGTTGCAGTTAACACATTGCTAAGCTGCAGGCCAAAGTACAACATCAAGAGGCAAGGACATACGTAGTGTGGAGACGACCCAGACACAGACAGGCGGACATGTTGTTACTCACCACCACACATTTATTATTTACAAATATTTACAATAAATGGTCACTCAGACCCAGTCCAAATAGTGCACAAACCCCAACACACACAGTCCTGGCCACACAATGCCTTCTTCTCGGGCCGCCTCCACACTCTCTTCTGCCTCGTCCGTCTTCCACCCGACTCCAGCCCTGAATGAATGGAGACGGCCCCTTTTATCCATGTCCCGGATGAGCTCCAGGTGTTTCCGACACTCCAGCGTGGCGGAAGTGCCGGCTGTTCTCTCGGCAGCTCTCCGGGTGTCCTTTTAATTCTTCCCCCCAGCACTTCCTGGTGTGGCGGAAGTGCTGAGGTAACAGGTCCCCAAGGCATTGGGGCGCCTCCTGGCGGTGACCACGGGCCCCTACAGGGCGGGGCTTCCATGCCCTCAACCCGTGGCCCCCAAAGCAACCAGGATGGCGGCCCCCACGTGATCCAGGGTGGGCGCAGACCCACATCCGGTCCCTCACGGCGTCCAGGCCGGGTCGTTGCCCCTGGCATCCCTGACAGTAGATACCAGTACTATGAGCACATGTTGCAAACTCACATTTATTTTCTGGATCTTTGAATAATGGGGGTTGGAGATGCTGCACCATATAAGTGAAAAACAAAGAAAATGCATTATTTTTATTTATTATGAACAAATAAGGGATAAAGAAAAAGTGAAAGGGAAATAGTTGTGTTTCTTGCTATAGAGATGAAACCCTGGACTGAGCAGGAGTCCTCACTTTAAAATATAAAAAAGATTTATTTTTAATTAGCAAAAAACTGAAGGGCCAAGGATGCCTCGTCAGTTTGGTAGCTGGTAAAGGGCACTGCATTTGGTATTTGTACTTTGTTAGTGTAGAGCTTTTCTTTTAATTTTTGTTTCTTTACATCCATCCAACAATTCAGCAGCTGCTGTTGTTTCCATCTAAAAAGTTGGACCACAGGCCAGATAGTGGTTATGCTTTTCAATAATAATAATAATAATAAATTACATTTATATAGCACTTGTCTCGCTACTCAAACTGCTAGAAAGAGAGGAACTATTTCAACCACCACCAATGTGTGGCATCCATCTGGATGATACAACGGCAGCCATTATTACGCTAGTACACTCACCACACATTAGCTATTAGGTGCTGAAGAGATGAGAGAGATAGCCAATTAGAGACTGGTGGTGATTAGGGGGCCAGAATATGCAGGACATCAGGATACACCCTACTCTTTTCGAAAGATGCCCAGGGATCTTTAATGACCACAGAGAGTCAGACCCTCTGTTTTACGTCTTATTTGAAGGACAGTGCCATATTTATAGCACAGTGTTCCCATCACTGCACTGGGACATTGGGATCAAAACACAGACCACAGGGTAAACGCCCCACGGTGTTCTCACCAACACCTCTTTTAGCAGCAACACAAGCTTTTCCTAGATGGTCTCTCATCCAAGTATTGGTTAGGCCCAAACATGCTTAGATTCTGGTGGATGATCTGTTCTTAAGCTCATGTGATATGGCTGCTGTAAAATAATTCTGACATTCAAGCCTGCTAGTTGACTTCCAAAAGTGACAGCAAAGTTGTTTCAGTCTAGTAATCCAACTTTCAAAACAGCTATTTTTGATGACATTTCCTTTTTGGATCTGAACCTTAATTTTCCTTTGAATTCTAATTTTTGTTTGTGGGTTTGGGTGTACGTGTGTGTTTTTGAAGCATTGTTTTTAGCTTTGACCCTTGCTTTATTTTCACCGCAACTTTTTTTAGTGGCTATATAATTAACCTTTTGCCACTCAAAAGTAAAACAAGTGATTTGAGAGGAAAAAGATACATATTTAAACACGGTATACTGTATATAAGTGCCTTGCTGGAACATGGCAAATCTCTGTTTGTTTCACTGTTTGTGGTAAAATAATTCTGACTTTATAAATAATTGTTACATAGTCATTTCAATGTGACTTGAGGACAGAAGGGCCTGACTCAGTGACCTGACAATAAAATGTCCTAAAAAGCCTCAGACTACACGTAGTCTTTTAGTAAATGTAATTCTTTCCCTCCATTCATCTCTTTAGCCTACTTTAATTAGGCATTTAGGTACAGATACCTCCATCTTACTGTAAGATGACCATTATTGTATAATTTTCACCAAGTTTTCAACAGTGTGAGAATTTGTTCAGGTCCAGTCTGGCTATCACACAAATATTGTTCTTGAGCTCAGTTTCATTAGTGCTATGCTGCCTCTTCTTTCTCCTACAGTTAAGTACTTGTCAAATGTTAGGTCACTTCTATCTAACGTCTTCTGGGACAGAGAGACCTACTGTTAAACACTCCATATTGATTCACAGAGGGGTTGACAGCGAAGTTTCCATCTCGGCCCCAAATCCTCCTACATGATTAGCAAGTTTCCCAAGTTCTCCTCTCACTTTACCATTTTTCTGCAGTCAAGCTCAGGTCTTGACTCTTGACATAAACAGGTCCTCTAATTGCATATGTGTTAGGAATATGCCATAAGGTGGTAAGGCATCTTGATCTCTTGCCCAACATGGCATACTCTTACCTCTGTTTACTGCTATCCTGTCTTGTGTATTGGGGGTAATTTCATTGTTTCCTAGCCCTGAACCTATAAGGGTATTCATACTCAGAGTAATCTATTTTGTAACCCAGGCCTTTGAATATTAAAATCACTAAACTCTTCCTCATCTATAACTTCTTCCCTTTTTCTTTTCAATCTGTTTTTACCATTTTGAACTGTAAATCCTGAAGTGGTTGTAAGTGGCATCCAGACCTTGATCAGCTCAAATAACCTACAGTATCTTTCTGGCAGGAGGCTGGGCAAACTGATATGTCACAGGTGTCAGAAAAAAAGCATTTTGTGGAGAATGTTTTATAAAGGGGCGGCAGAGTGGTGCAGTGGGTAGCACTGCTGCATCACAGCTAGGAGACCCGGGTTCGCTTCCCGGGTCCTCCCTGCGTGGAGTTTTCACATTCTCCCCATGTCTGCATGAGTTTTCTCCCACAGTCCAAAGACATGCAGGTTAGGTGCACTGGCGATTCTAAATTGTCCCTAGTGTATGCTTGGTGTGCGTGTGTGCGTGCGTGCCCTGCCCAGGGTTTGTTTCCTGCCTTGTGCCCTGTGTTGGCTGGGATTGGCTCCAGCAGACCCTCGTGACCCTGTGGTTAGGATATAGCAGGTTAGATAATGGATGGATGGATGTTTTATAAGGTCTGTCCTATTTTAATTTAGTGGTAATCAAAAAAATGCTACTGAATCATTTTTTTAATGGAATACTACTGCACTCTATAAGGAAAGCTTGTTTGGGAGGTCTAGTGTTAAAAGAATGTATTTACAAGAAAATATTTATCTTCATGAGCCATTGAAGGGTTATGCATTTGCAGCTTTAACAATGTCACATTTGACAATTAGTTTTGTCATTTTTAATTACTGAGTGGAACAACAGTTCCCTCTTTCAAAATTGCATGAGCTCATTATCTTTTAATTAAGGTAGCTAGGTGCCCTTTTTATGCCAGTTCTATTTACTTACAAAACTTAACTTCTGAGAGATTATACTGTTGTGTGAAGTTTTCATTGTTAGTGGTGAAAATTTCTTTTAACTTTTCCTCAATGTCTCATGCAGTAATGTTGGAGGTATTTTTCATAACTCCGGTTTTATCTGAAATTGACCTTATTTCTATTATTTTCTATTCCTGCTCTTCAAGTTGGCTCAGATTCTTCCCACAGAAGAAAATTTCCTGCTATGCTTTAGACAATTTGTCAGTTCCAGCTCAGAATTTATGGCGGTAAGTGAATAATGGACATTTAAATATTCTTAATTTTGTCCCACACTTTTTCCATTCGGTAAAATATTGTGCTCTTTGCCTTGACTTATCTGACTCTGCACCAGGTTCTCAGTCTCACCACTCCACATAGTTACTAATTCTGAGTTTTACATTTGAAAACTTCAGGCTGCCATCTTGAGCCCAGTGCTGCTAGGATAACAACAAATCACTTCATGAGCCTGATATGGTCAAGCAGGATAGAAGGGTTTGATGAAAGAAGCAAATTAAAATAAATAAATAAATAAAATTGTGGCATTCTGTCTGCTGTGTAAATAAGTCTTAGTGGAGTTCTTGTATTTTGTTAGAAATCTTGAATTGCACATGTGTTTTAAACAATTACCCAGAAATCTGTCCTTGGCCTCTCCTTATGTCCACATTTCCCTACAAGTGAACAAGCCTCAACAGCATTTCTCCTTTAAGATGAGATGTCCTTGAGAAATCCTTCATTATTTGATCTCTCTCTAGACATACAGGACATCCAGTTTAGCAGCTCACATTACATTGTTGGAAAAGTTACACTAGCAAATTCCAGTTAGTGGTAAATATTAGGTTACAATAAAAGGCACATGCACACCAAATTAAATAATATAATGTATCCCTCCATATTCTCAGATAGTCTGTACCAGTGCTTATTTTGATAACAACAAATCTAAAGCAGGATTTAACGTTGGGCAGATGCCAGAAGATCACATGCACATTAGAGAAATTGACTATCATTGATCAAATTAACAACATGTCTTTTTGCTGAGGGAGGAAACCTGTTGTACGTTATTCCTAATTTTCATGCTAGTGTGTGTATTTTACTGTCATCATATTACACTGGATAACAATTTTTTCAAACAATTTGCTTCCTAAAAACTTGTGGTGTTTATGATAGGCAGCTTCAAGCTGAACCCAAATTCAGATTGACTGTATCACATATGAAGCTGGAGACATGCAAAATTAATTTTTATTGAATTTAGTGTGTTTAATCACTTAATGATGCTGACACGCTGCATTGGTTCAATTGAGCCAAAAATGTTTTGCTGCTGGTTTTCGTTTGTACTCGGCACCTGACGCTTCTTGTTCCAGTGTCTGACAATATTTATGCAGCACTGATAGATTCCACTTGCCCTGATAATGCTGGTCCATTGTTCAAATGTCCTGGTAAAACCTTTCACCATGTTCATCACTGACAGCATGAAGATTAGCAAGGAGGAAGTTCAAGTGTGAATGCAAAAAATTAATCGTTAGCAACATGTTGCACTTTGAGGTTTTATTCGATTGAAGCATGCTGTCCACCAGCTGAATGTGGCTTGCTGCTTAGTCATCGCCAAAAAAATTCTCAACAATGTCCTTGAATGCCTTCCATGTGATTTTCTCCAGCCCCCCAGCAGATCTTATCACTGACGACATGTCTGATTTGAGGACCAACAAAAATGTCTTTCATAATCTTGGCATCTGTCTGAAACATGAAAATCCTTCTCCTTCCTTGTTCATAACGTTTATGAAATTTCTTCATCGGTCCTAGAGGAAGAGGAAGCAAAAATATCTTTGTTGGGTCGACAAGGATTATAAGTGCCACACTTTTCTGCCCTGGAACCAGATACCAGTTCTTTTTAATGTAACAAGACTTTTCAGCACGGCTGTCCCATTCGCAAATGAAATATTAGCACTTGGTATATCCGAGCTGCATTCCTAGGAGCACTACCACTACTTTGAGATCATCACAGACGTTCCAGTTGTAGTTGTTGCACTGTATATGTACATACCTATGAGACAAAATCACAAAAATAGGCAATTGCAATCAAACAGTACATGTTAGGTTATATGAGATACACCTAAAAGTGTTCACGAAGCAAAATCTTCATTGTCCAGTGTTGTAAATTTGTGTAAGTGCCCTAGAGTCTGTGAAAAGCCCTCTAAAAGAATAAATTGAGTTTAAATGAAACTAAACATGAGCATGCAGACTTCAGTGTAAAGGCATCTCAGCTTAGAATACACCCAGACCAAACACCACTCTGCTTATCACACACTCATGGAGTCCTATAATGAAAGAACATTAGGTAAGAAAAAGTATTACAAGCGCAATTAGTAAAATCTGCCTTCTTACTTCAATCCAAAAAGGTCCAAAACTGCTTCTAAATGTTTTGAAAACCAGTCCAAAAATAAGACCTGAGGATAATCCACCACTAAACAGAAGTGTGCATTATTCTTCCAGAAGGGATACTAATGCATCTATTGAAGGATTAGTCTACCTATAGCCTAACATTTAGGAATGAGTTTGTCCATTCCTGACCTGAGAGGTTTCATCCTGGTAGGAACCTTATAGGTCTTATGTCTCTCCAGTCCAAATGGCATCTTCTGCTATCTATCAAGATTTGTCAGACTCACCACTTCCATATAATGCAGATGTGAATTGTTTTCTTCACTTGTTTCAACAAATTGATTTTAGGGTGTGATGTGACCAAATAAACTGTACACCAAGTAGAAGGGAGATTTCTTGTAGACTCTAATATGTATAAGATGTTATATTCTTGGCTGTAACCTGTAGGGGACCTTTTCAGGTGAATTTACCAAACATAACACAAGATACACATTTATCGTACAAAAAAAACATACAAGGGAGGCTCAAAATAAAGAGTAAACAAAGTAACGGGGACAAAACAAAACCTGTAGTATGTCCCAATGGGTCTTCCTCAAAGTGTTAATGACCCCTGACTAACCTGTGGTTTGCTTTCCACACTTACTGACAATGTTCTCAGGAAAAGCACTTGTAACATTTCCCATACCTCTTTTACCACCCCTGACCTTTCTTTCTTCTTCCCTCCAGCAGTGCTCTTGCCTACCCTCGTCTAACCAACTCCAAGTTCAGACACTCTCTGACTGCAAGGGGCTTTTAATCCCCTGCCCTCTATTATATTCCCTCTGGGTAAAGGGATGCTCTTCATTTGGACCAGTGACAGTGGGCTAGAGCTACACCTAGCAGCTCTTTTTGCCTCTGCAATGTAGACTTGATATTGGCCTTAAAGGGCCAGAATAGCATGACAACTATGACAACTATTTTATATACTCTACTCAGTAGTAGTGCAATAATAAACTAAAGGTAAATGATCCAGTAAGGTGTACCGTATAATAATACATTTTGAAATCTGTATATTTTTGAGACTCTCTAATGATGTAGATGAACATTCAAACTCCTGGCTGTTTAAATTAAACTGGCATGAAAGCAGCTGTATCTAACTAACAGTCCCACTTTATTGCTCACTTTCCACTGAATAAATTGTAGCAGCAGCTATGGTTTGCACCGTTCTTTTTGCATTCATTGTCTAAATCATCGCAATCACTGAAGGAGTCAGTATCGTACACCTTCAGATTGCAGAGCTAACTTCTCTTTGTCTAGCTCTTGTTTCTTTCCAGTTTTGTAATTTGTTTGTAAAGGAAGATCTCGCTTTTTGTTTTGGTTAATTTGTGTTGGTGCTATAAATATGACAAAGCAATGAACATGCTCATTAGACAAATACTGTAGCTTGGGCTTTTTTTTTTTGATTTCCTCTTGTCTGCACCACATCAGTGTTTCTGTATTTCTGTAACATTTATGCTGTTTAATGAGCATCCTGGCAATGTTCCCAGCTGCACCTAATTAATACATTTCAGCCTGCGGGGAGATTAACGATCTTCCATTTACATGACGTTCTCAATTATAACAGCCTGGCAATTGCTGAAGGCTGCTGGAATGGTATCTGATACTTAAATATCATGCTTCACTGAGAACTGTCACCAGACACGGCAGACTTATAGAGGAAGACAGCTCTGATGTGCTCTTATTATTAGCTGCTGTATTTAATGTTAGCAAATTCATTGATGTGTGTCTTTCTGTGCAGGCATGGAGGAGGTATGACACAGACCGCAGTGGCTACATTGAGGCAAATGAACTGAAGGTGAGATATGACTGGAAAGAACTGTGGCTCCATATCACCAAGGCAGGGGTGCCCTCTCTCTGTTCGTTCAAGATCAGTGTCTAAAAGAATATTTAATGGTTAATCATTTTTCTACAAATGGATACTAAAGCAGTTTGACACTGTAAAATTTAACTTGGAACAAAACCATTGCTTTAGATATGCAAATTTCCTTGATCTTTTAAAGCTGTAGGATTTCATTATCCAGTCCATGTTTTGCTGTTTTCTAAGAATTGCATCAATGAGAATGTGTCCGGCCATAGGACCACAATGAAACAAAGCAAAACAACAAAAAAGCTTTCTTCTGTGATTTTAGTGATGTAGCTCAACTGGTAAGCTTTCATGTATTCTGCTCATCTAATTTAACTGGTATGACTTCTCATTTAATTAATTAATTTATTTATTTTGCTTAACTGCAATGTTACTTTGTTCCAGGAATCCAAGATGGCTGCCTTCCTGTACTGTAATAAAGGTGTGACCCATGCCATGATAATTGTGGTTACACTATCCATTTGCTGTCACTGCATAAAAATCGCCTGGTTACAGATTAGATTAAATTATACTTTATTTATCCCCAATATGATGAAATCATCAGGTTTTCCTGATCGTTTAAAAGATTGTTTACCCAATTCTGATACTTCTGAAATCTTATGATAATTATGAATTTTTGTATCATTATGCTTCCTAGGTAATGCTTTTTGCACATTTGTTTTTGTGTTTTTTCACTATATATTCCCTACAAAAAATTGGCAATAGGTCTGGTTCTGATATTTTTGCATCTTTTATTTGATGTCACTGATATACACTCAAATAATGTAATCAGAAAGTGCATAATAAAATGTATATCATGAAGAGATTATATATCATGGTGAATTAAAGCAAGTAGCAGATTTGTACACTGCAAGAAATGCATATACATAAACTAGACAAAAAACTTTTAAGTGTGCGTGTTTTGCTTTTATTTAGCAAATATATCTGCCAATAGGGTAAAAACAAAATTTACTTGACAAGAGTTCTAAAAGTAAGCTAAAAAATCATAAGTATTGCCAGCTTTGGTTGGTATCCCCTACCCTAAGCCTAACCCTAAATCAATAATTGTTATAATAAGGAAAGCAAGATATAATGTCATGATATGAAATCTAAACAAGTGAAAGTATTTATTTTTTGAAGTGTTCTGCTAAAATACTATTTAAATTTTTACTTTTTATGGGAATTAGTTTAGTCAGGAGCTGTCTGAGTCAGTTGAGTGAAGTAAGTCCATGAGGGCTTCTTGAAGGACTATTGATTTTGCTTCTTTCATTAGATTAGAGGGAACCTCTGTGTTGTGCATGCCTGGAAAGGCTTAGACATTCAGAAATAGCTTCTGAGCACTGAGATGGAAGACACCCTTAGGGAACAGGCAAATCCATAGAGAGGGGACAGGCAAGAATTTCAAAACTAAAAGAAAATCGATACACAAAAATCAAAACACAAAAAAACAGGAACAAAGTCACAAAAAATCTTGGGTTTCTTTACCTGTAACTACCTTAGCAATAAAGCTTGTGCTTAGAAAGGATACAATACTTGAATGTCAAAAACTTTGCGCAGCCATGTTTTATATGCGGGACATGATGACACAATCCATCACGTTTCCTCAAAGGGCAATGGCATAGCAGCCATAAATAACATGTGGCAACCACCCAAAACAGAAAACAAAAGAAATAAAAGTGCAAGAATTCTAACAATAGCACAAATAGACTTCTAGGATTCAAAAAGATAAAATTCTGAACCCCTTGTGAGATTTGTGCTTAACACTTTGTGACTTTTATTTGTTTTTTCCTGTCACAATTCAAAACCTTAGCAACTAAGCAGTGTGTTTTTTATAACTTAACAATATTTTTTTTATTTTTCCATGCCTACATAGAAAATTGTATTGAATAGATGATCATGTAAAAACACTAGATGGTGAGAGCTCTAACAAAATCAAACATCTGTCAGTTTGACTTATTTTGATGGTTGTAAGTGAGTGAACATTTATGCATTTTCAGCAGAAAAATGAAACTAAAATTAAATGGTACAAGGTCTGTTCCATTCTAATATTACCTGTCATCTCAGGAAAGTTTAATGAAGATTTGTTACAAAAAAAAGGCAGGAATAACGTAAGCTTGGAAAGTCTGCAGGGTTTTCAGCACAGTAAAAGTGATCCCCTGATCTGAACAGGAACATCACAAAACATCACAAAATATTCCTTAACATTTTGTTTGTTTAAGCAGATTTCTAATCAGACAAGCAGTATGTGAACCTGTGAAAATAATAGCCATAGTTCACTCAGCTTCCACACATTCTACAACAGATCAACAGATGTCTCTGCTCCATTAGCCTTCTGCCAATTGGCAAGCAATGTGCAGTAGAATAATTGAATTGGGAACCGAGAGACAGACGGATCTAGATTGTTATTCAAGAATATTTGGTAATCATATTCACTAGGCTAGAATTAGACACTCATTTTCAAGTTTTCTTAGTTGCTGAAGTTGAATTGGCTGCTTCTGAATGCTTGCTTATAATCCTGGCTTATAGTAGATGTGTGTTGTTACTTGTTCCAAATATCCTCTCTGTATGACACGCTATCATTGAGAACTTTCATCCAACAAATAATTCAGCAGAAGTGTGTCACGAAACGCTGCAGGGGCTCCTTTATACCAACCACAACACCTCTGCATCATGCCTTACTGTGACTGTGACAGCCAAGTCAGAAGCTTTCTTTCTGTCTTTCTAGTAATTTTGGTGTGTATTTGAGGGTAGTTGTTGTTGTTTTTTATAAAATTTATTGAACTTGTATAAAAAACTAAATTTCCACCCAGGACAAATAAAGTATCTGTTTATCTGTTTATATTAGCATTACTGTCATCTTATTAGGAGTCTCAAAGAATAATAAAAATGTTCATAAACGCTTATTACATTGTGCACATCATATGAAGCACAATTAAATTCTTTTTCACCTGTCTACCAAAAACCACTAAAATCAATTATTAACATTACAGTAGCACATTAGACAATCTGGTAACAGCAGTGGATATCATCCAATTCAATATACAAACAATAATAATAATGGATTGAAAAAGAGAGTGCAGGCAGGGTGGAATGGGTGGAGAAGAGTGTCAGGAGTAACTTGTGACAGACGGGTATCAGCAAAAGTGAAAGGGAAGGTCTACAGGACGGTAGTGAGATCAGCTTTGTTATACGGGTTGGAAAAGGTGGCACTGACCAGAAAGCAGGAGATAGAGCTGGAGGTAGCAGAGTTAAAGATTTGCATTGGGTGTGATGAGGATGGACAGGATTAGAAATGAGTACATTTGAGGGTCAGCTCAAGTTGGATGGTTGGGAGACAAAGTCAGAGAGGCAAGATTGCGTTGGTTTGGGCATGTGCAGAGGAGAGATGCTGGGTATATTGGGAGAAGGATGCCAAGGATAGAGCTGCCAGGGAAGAGGAAAAGAGGAAGGCCTAAGCGAAGATTTATGGATGTGGTGAGAGAAGGCATACAGGTGAGGGGTGTAACAGAACAAGATGCAGAGGACAGAAAGATATGGAAGAAGATGATCCACTGTGGCAACCCCTAACAGGAGCAGCCGAAAGAAGAAGAAGACAGGTACAAGGAAAGTGACAGTGCAAGACAAATGCAAGAAAAATTACAATACTATAATTGCACGACACAGTGACAGTAAATTAACAGAACAAATATTGTACATTAAAGTGGCATTGGGAATTGTATCCAAACTAAGAGAAAACCCAGTGCATTAAGTGGGCCCAAAAATGGATGTATTACATGCTGTTTTTCTAAACTTGTCGGGTGTTAAATATTGCTTTCTATTTCTAGCTCATATTAGACAATGGATCATTGACCTGGTTCAGAGGAAATGTAGATTTCTGTGAGTGGCTAGGCTGAATCAATGAATTCCTAGTTGTCAGTTTCTGGTTTCTAGCACTTGCTACTTCTAGACATTTGTTCCAAGGTCCAGTAAGTGATAGTCACAGGTTTCATTAGTGGTAGACAAAGCTACAGGAAAGGTTAAACTGATTGATGTTAAAGGCTTTAGAGTCACATAATATTTTGAAGCCCAGGAGATGCACAAAAGTTATCAGGGCAAGCTGAAGGCCTGGAATTAAATGGCAACTTAAATCATAGCAGACAAAAGCTCTACTAGAGTGAGGTGAGGGCCTTAGAGGAATGTAGTGAGAGAATAGTTTAGCTCAGGTCATGCTAAATTAATTACACTGCTTCATTTCAATTTCTAACTGAATAAAAAGAGAAGCCCCCACCTCTACAACCCACCCTTAAATTTAAACATGTGCAGACTTTGTGGTATCAGGATTATTAAAAATTTGGATTTGTGCTTTGGGCCCACCAAAAATACATTTATGAGTAATCCAAGCTTCTGGAGAACCTCAAAAAAGTTGCCTGTGTAATAAACAAGACAGAAAACATCAAAGAATATAACTGGATATTCCTTTCAGAAAAAGAAAACACATGTAAGTGCAAAAAAGTCTTCTCAGACCCGAGTCTTATTTGGCAGCCTTCCCAAGATGGCAGTTTTCCGTTCGCATGGAAGTCAGGCAGGAAGCAGCATGTCCAGATGGACGGACACCGGAATTCACCATTGGTGAAGGAGAGCTGTCAATGTTCTGACCTGAAGAGGAAGGAAAAGAGAGAATGTTATCACACAGCACCAACCCTTGGACTGGTGAGGAATTACCATCACCAAAGCCAGTCTCCTATGTGCATGTGTGTGACACCTGCTTGAGGTGATTCACAAATTCTGTTTCTGAAAGGCAGTAAAAGATTTTAATATCCTGTAAATAAACAGGATATTGCATGTATGTTTACATGCAGGAAAGAAAACGTTATGTATCATTACACAATGAGCGGTGTGGAGCTAAAAGTGATATTGTATGAAAAAAATGAGGGAGCTGTTGCCACTTTTTAGAACTGAACATTACACAGAAAAAATGAAAGAAAATGTTTAAAGTAGAGAAGTTATGTTTAAGATGTGTAAAAAGTGATGTCTTTATTAACCGAGTACAAGAAGCTGAGGTAACTCTTCACGTTTATGTCACAACGATCTTGAAACAGCTTTACTTTGGACAAACTAGGTTAATATGAGTTGACATGCTATTCTAGGCCGAACGGCCTCTTCTTGTCATTAGGCAGTAACGACTCTTTGAAATGTAACAAGCTGAGAAGTTGAAGCAGTTAAAACAGTGTACTTCTGAATGTGCCACATCACTTCCAGATCTCCAATTTTACATTCACATTTGCACTCCACTTGAAAAGGAAAATGAATCTTTAGATTTTCTTACAATTGCATTGGAAGAAGATTGTGTGACTTGCATGATCATGACAAAATTTGGATTTTAACTGGTGAAATAGTTAAATCAAATTCAGTTCCTTGAGCATTAGATAATACTGCCTATCTCTAAAACATATTGTCCAGACAGAAACGGAAAGTGTGAACAGGCAATCAGCACATTCTAGCAAATTAGCAAAACAGATTCCTCCTTACACAGACATTGCCCTGTAAGTCCTGAGGTGTCTTACACAAAGACACAGATTAAAGCCATCATGCCCTATCCTCAGGACCCTTATTCATCTCTAATGCACTCTACAGCAAAATATAAATGTTACTGCCTCTGGGGATGTTTGACAGGGCAAAACTGCTCTGTGACTAATGCTAACAAAAGAGTTTCCTTTGCAGGGATTCTTGTCGGACTTGTTAAAGAGAGCCAACAGGCATTACGATGATCAGAAGCTCCATGAATATACACAGACAATTGTGAGTAGCTTCCCAGAAATGTTTAGTATGCTTACTTTATTTATGTTTCTTTTGCTGTTTGAATGCATAAATTAAAAAAAAAAAGATTGAACTGTAAAAAGTATTGCATACACTGTCTGTATAATAATCATTTATAGAAATCACATGAAGAGGAACACAAAGATCTTCTATACTTTCAAAAGTTGACTTTGTCTTGATTTATTGTGATGAAATACATGAACTATACAAAACATAAATCTAGACTAGACTAAATGAGATACTAACATTTAAAGAAATTCCAGTCTGTTTTCTATGTTGTCAAATATAGATACAAATTAACAATATGTTAAAAAGACAAGTGAAGAGGTAAGTGATACACATTATCATCACCATTAAACTAGGACCTCCTATTTTTATTTAACAAAATAAATTTTTATGTAATCGGTGGACACTTTTACCCAAGGAAACTTACAAGGATTACAATTGTTCACATACGTTTTCACTATAGCAGCACGGGCAATTCAAGTGATTTTTCCCAGGGTCACACAATGAATTGGAGTCATGGATAGAAATGGTAAGGATGTGGTATAAGGTGCAAAGGCCACATTACTAGGTTGTGTAACAGGCAACCTCAATCATAAATGCTGACCACTGCCCACACTTCATTCTTGAACCAATTTCTTAGTGAGTTGCATGGTTATTGTGATCAAACTGCATGAACATACTTTGACATGCTTTAATTTTAACCTGATGCCATTTTGCTTCTCAGAAAGGCTGCTGTTTAAGACATATTCTCAACTCCTGAGCCTAGCAGCCATTCTTTCTGCTTCATTTGCACTGAATGCTTCATTATTTTTGTTTTGTTCTTGTGTTCAGCAGGGAGCACAGTGTCACTTGGAATGTATTTTGTAAGAGCTACAGCCATGTCAAAACTGAAGTGCCCTGGACAGACATATTGAAATTAGGATATGTGACACTAAAGTAAAGGCGCACTTAGTTTGCTTACACTCCCAAATAGAAACACCTAAAAGCAAACCATTGGAATAGCAAAAGATCTTAGTGGGATTTTTGATGTTCATCTGTATCCCCTTTAGAGAAGCAGGAGCTTGTTACGATTGCACTTGGTGTAGACAGCAGCAAGATAATTCTGTTTATCTTTTGTAATTTGGGCCTAAGCATATCAAAAAAAGACCCGAATACTACAAAAGCAGGAATGAGGCCTACACTCTCCAAAAAGGCTTGAGGCCTGCAAAATCAACAAAAAAGAGTAAGGGAATGTAAAAAGATCAATGTCCTAAAATAACAAAGCCTATAAACAAAATTTATTTAAATGAATTCAACTATTTCAAAAAGTTACAAAAGTTCAAAAAGGTACCAAAAATTGAATAATTCAAAAACAATAAAACAACACCAAAATGGAAGTAGAAAAAAATTGCGACACTTTTTATGTTAAGTTTGCAAGGGACGTTTCCACACTTTTATATTTGCATTGGAAATGGTGAAGGCGGAAGTAGTAATTGAGCATTAAAAAGTTTGTACAATGCTGGGAAAATTGCACCGCAAACAAAGGTGACTATTTAGAAAAGTGATGTAATTTGTTTTTGAAATCTTCTTACAAGCAAAAAATATGCTACTGTGGCTGTCCGTTTATCTGTTCGGGATTTTAAATCACCTGTAACTCACAAACCATTTGACCTATTGTCCTGAAATTTGGTACACATATACTAAGTGACCTCTACTGTCCGCTTTCGGGGTGATGATTTTTATTACTCTTTTTATTTTTATTTTATTTAATTGTAGAATCAACTCTCGGCAGCGGCCAATAGGGCGGCTGTGTGGCGCATGCATATTGGCGCCATTCTCATTCCTACCACATTTGCCGTCACTTCCCCTACCTCTTCATATCTTAAATCATTCTTGAGGCAGATTGAACACTTAAGTGCCAGCTTAAGTGAAAATTTAAGAAAACGCACTAAGTAATTGCACCACAAACAATGACTTAATCAGTTTTAATGAGAAAAGATGCAGACAAAAGAAGAAGCAGGCTGCTAGAGTGGAAAAAACAAGAGCTGCTCACAAAGCAGCAAGCGTATCAACCTCTGAGCAAACGAATGCTAACCGTACAGAGAAAGAGTATGAGAACTATAAGTCAAGTGTATTCACTGCACGTTATCGTGCAGTCCACCATTACTGATGCATAATAAATAGAAACTTTTTGAATGTCCTTATACGTAATCCTAGATAAAAAAGCAAAGGGTTAAAAAGACAGAAGATTCTATAATAAATGTAAAAAATACATTCAAACAGCTTGAAGACAATGGGAGTCATTGCAACAAATACGTCAGGAGATTACTTAAGGCATGCTGTACCCTTAAATGGACCCCAAGCAATGCTACATTAGGAGGTCCTACAGATGTTATGCCGAATCTTTCCGGTGCAACTGTTATTGTAAAGTTGTGTAAAATTATAAGATGTTGCAGTTAAACACTTGAGGTAATGGGAGAAAGAATCTGTTAGTTTTAGAGATGTGTTTTTTACAATTTTATTAATGTTCTTGTTTAACAATCTCACAGCTTAAAATGTTTGATACAAATGGAGATGGAAAGCTTTGTCTGTCAGAAATGGCCAGGTGAGTACAACAATCAGTCATTGGCTTGAAAATGTGGAAAATGACAAATCATTTATCAAAAAAGAATTATACGTGTCTCATCCTGCCCTAATATCTTTGCAGATTATTACCTGTTCAGGAAAACTTTTTACTTAAATTCAAGGTAAGCAAATGAAATGATACATGGCCATCTGAAAGTGAGTTACATGCTGTTCTCTGATGCTCATATTTAATTTGTGTATCATTGTCTTTGTTGATGTACTTTTTAAAGTATGTTGAAGGAATAAGACATACTGATATGAGTGCAAAATGAAAAATAAATAAGTGCAAGATAATGCCAGACAGGAAATTAATTTCTATTTATAGTGCATTCACCAGTCGCTTGTTTTTGATTTGCCATTTAAAGTTGACATATAGAAATCTCGCAATACTCAGGGAGACACCAGTAATAACTGGGAACTGCTTTCAAACTAATCAGTTATCCAGGGGGCTTAAGGGACATTACGCTTTGCATGGGAGATCTCCCCAGTGGGCAAATTTTTTTTTGAATTATGGAACATTTATTTTTAAAATACCAGCATATTGTGGAGAGCTGAAAGACGGCAAGCACTGGGAGTCAGGTTGTAAATATATTGGTGTTTAAATGTGTCCCCAGTGGATTCAAACAATAATATCTGGGACTGTAAATTACAAAATACAATCATTTTCATTATTTTGTAAAGGTAACTGGTTAACTGTAAAAAATTTTGTTAATATACAAAAACAGAATCTATTCCTGTGAACTAAAAGTCCATATGCATTTTTTTTTTGTTACAGGAGGTCAAGTTAACTGCAGAACAATTTAATGCAATTTTTACTTTCTATGATAAGGTAAGTCTTCTTTGACCATTTAATTAGTACTCTTTCACTTTTTGACTTTTCTTTAACCTAAACGATTGAATGTAGTAATTATATGATATAGCAGAATTTACAGAACATATCATATAATTAATGTGTACAATCAGCTCAGTTAATGCACACACATTTTAACTCTATGTTCTTGTCATTCAAATCAATTGTGGACAATGGGGGAAGCAAAAACACAAAAGGAACTAGGGGAAATCTATATATCAGGAAAAATAGATAAACCTAATAAATAAAGAGTTGTAAATATAGACAGAGGATAAGTGAAGCTATGGGGGTACATGGTATTACTTCAGCCCTGTTTCAGATATCAGGGGGACCTTTCTGGAAGGGTGATACCTTAAGGCCTCAAGAGGAAATGCAGCCAGACATCTTCATCTGATGCCACTCAGTACTGTGGATGAACAGGGACAAGTAGTTAACTACAGTGCCTCTGTCGACTTGGGGTGGAACTACTTTCCTTACCAGAGCCTTGACAGTGTTTCCAGAGTGTATATGCATCACAGTGTTCATTCACATCCACATATAATATTCTAACAGATTGAGAAACAATACAAATATCGGTAGAAAGTACATCAGCAGACAATAAAAGATCCATATAAAGACCGACACAGGGCATAGGAGGCAACAGCATGGAAGAATTGTGACAGGTTACAGCTTGCTTTATTTTATTTCCTTGAATTTATCTCAAGTCAATTACTGTCTTGATGAAGGGGGTTAGGGCCCAAAACACATAGGCTGATTTGTGTTTTCCATGTTTGTGCCTTCCTTTTCTGCAGGGATTTAAGAAACTTCTTATAGCTGGTGTCAGAAGTAGATGATTACCAGGTGGTTCTATCACACTGAGCCCTCCTATTCTCTTCATTCTGAACCTTATTTGACACCACATCACACCCTTTAAACTTCTGTTGTTTGTGGATGAGATTTTTAAAGGGCATTTTTCTTGTGTTCTTATTTTTTCTTAGAGTTTTAAATTTGAGTGTGATTATGCACTGCAATTGTATTTATTCACAGTATTTTTCCTCATATATTTTTTTTTTTTCCGGCGCCGCATGTGAGTGGCAGCCATTTCAGCAGCTCCGTGTATGACTTTATCTTTTACCTTTTTTTCCTCTATTTATTTATTTATTTCCTCTATTTCGCTGATCACTTCTACCACTTTCTTTTATGTGGAATCGCTCCCTGGACACTTTTTATTATTTTTACTACTTGATATGGATTTTTACACTCCGAGACTCGCCTATTCAAGTAGTCAACTTAAAGCACTGAGAAGAAATGCTCACGCCGGTGTGGTTCCCTGTTTACCCAACAAGGTAAGAAGATGACATTGGGGCAGCCGAGCCTGTGCAAAGATAAAAGATAAGAAAAAAGCCAGGCAACTTGAGAGAAAATGGCGTTATAAACCGTCAATGCCTTCTGTGATCCTGGGAAATGTGAATTCATTACCAAATAAGATTGACGAACTGGCTGTGCTGGTGAAAAATGTCAGAACCTACAGAGAATGCAGCTTGCTGTGTTTTAGTGAAACTTGGCTAACAACTACCATCCCAGATGCTAACGTGGAGCTACCCGGGTTTACCACAGTTAGAGCGGACAGAGACACAAGTACCTGCGGGAAGAAGAAAGGAGGAGGACTCGCTCTCTATGTCAATACAAGGTGGTGCAACTGAGGACATGTACACGTTAAAATCTCAATTGCTCCAGGGACATCGAACTGTTGGCCGTAAGTCTGCGTCCCTATTACTTGCCCAGAGAGTTTAGACATGTGATTGTTGTTATTGTTTACATCCCCCCTCAAGCGAACGCGGAGATAGCGAGCGACATCATCCATTCCGCAGTTGCTAAGTTACAAACGCAGCACCCTGAGGCTCTTGTGCTAATCGCTGGAGACTTTAACCATGTGACGCTGGACAAAACATTACCTGCCTTCTTCCAGTATGTGGACTGTAGCACCCGGGGAAATAGGACTATCGATCTACTGTATGCAAACATTAAAGACGCATACAGCGCCACCCCGCTGCCTGCACTTGGGAAAGCAGATCATAACCTGGTTCTGCTTCAGCCTCACTACAAACCAAGAGTGAGGGCGCTACCTACAACCACACGCTCATTCAGGAAGTGGTCCCCTGAGGCAGAGCAGGCTCTGAGAGACTGCTTTGGAACTACAGACTGGGATATATTGCTGGGGTCACATAGTGAGAACATTGAAGAGGCTGTTGAATGCACAACTAATTACATCAACTTCTGTATGGACATTGTAGTTCCAGTAAGAACAGTACGCTACTATGCTAACAACAAGCCATGGATTACAAGTGACATCAAAGGCCTTTTGAACCAGAAGAAAAGGGCTTTTAAAGACGGTGATCAGCATGAGCTCAAGCGCGTGCAGAAGGAACTATGAGTCCAGCTCAGGGCAGCGAAGGAGCAGTACAGGAGAAAGCTGGAGCAGAAGTTGCAGAATAACAGCATGAAGGAAGTGTGGGATGGGATGAAGATTATCACTGGCTGCAGCTCGAAGCGGGGTGCCACCATCGAGACAGACGTGGAGAGAGCAAACCAAATGAACAACTTCTTTAATAGGTTTGATCACCCTAACCCACTCTCATCTCGGAGTACTGCATCCTCCAACCATCCTTCTGTTGATAACAGCATAGGTGAGACATCCCCACCCACAATTACTGCAGTCCATGTGAGCAGAGAGCTGAGAAGACTTTGTGCCAGCAAAGCAGCGGGTACAGACAGTGTATCGCCACGACTGCTGAAGGCCTGTGTGTTGGAACTGGGGAGTTCTCTACAGCGCATCTTCAACCTGAGCCTGGAACAGGGGAGAGTCCCGAGGCTTTGGAAAACATCTTGTATCACCCCAGTCCCAAAGGTATCACGTCCTAGTGAGCTGAATGACTTCCGGCCTGTTGCTCTGACATCACATGTGATGAAGACCATGGAGCAGCTGCTGCTTCACCACCTGAGGCCACAGGTCCGCCATGCCCTCGACCCTCTGCAGTTCGCATACCAGGAGAAGGTGGGAGTGGAGGATGCCATCATCTATATGCTACACTGATCCCTCACCCACTTGGACAGAGGCAGTGGTGCTGTTAGAATGTTTTTGGACTTTTCTAGCGCTTTCAACACTATCCAACCTCTGCTCTTTAGAGACAAGCTGACTGAGATGGGAGTAGACTCACACCTGGTGGCATGGATCATGGACTATCTTACAGACAGACCTCAGTATGTGCGTCTTGGGAACTGCAGGTCTGACATTGTGGTCAGCAACACAGGAGCGCCACAGGGGACTGTACTTTCTCCGGTCCTGTTCAGCCTATATACATCAGACTTCCAATATGACTCGGAGTCCTGCCACGTGCAAAAGTTTGCTGATGACACTGCTATTGTGGGCTGCATCAGGAGTGGGCAGGAGGAGGAGTACAGGAAGCTAATCAAAGACTTTGTTAAATGGTGCAACTCAAACCACTTACACCTTAACACCAGCAAGACCAAGGAGCTGGTGGTGGATTTTAGGAGGCCCAGGCCCCTCATGGACCCTGTGGTCATCAGAGGTGACTGTGTGCAGAGGGTGCAGACCTATAAATATCTGGGAGTGCATCTAGATGATAAATTGGACTGGACTGCCAATACTGATGCTCTTTGTAAGAAAGGTCAGAGCCGACTATACTTTCTTAGAAGATTGGCGTCCTTCAACATCTGCAATAAGATGCTGCAGATGTTCTACCAGACGGTTGTGGAGAGTGCCCTCTTCTACGCAGTGGTTTGCTGGGGAGGCAGCATAAAGATGAAAGACGCCTCACGCCTGGACAAACTTGTTGAGAAGGCAGGCTCTATTGTAGGAGTAAAGTTGGACAGTTTAACATCTGTGACAGAGCGACAGGGCATTAAGCAAACTCCCGTCAATCATTAAGAATCCACTGCATCCACTGAACAGTGTTATCTCCAGACAGAGGAGTAGCTTCAGTGACAGACTTTTGTCACTGTCCTGCTCCACTGACAGACTGAGGAGATCGTTTCTCCCCCAAACTATGCGACTCTTCAATTCCACCCGGGGGAGTAAATGCTAACATTACTCAAAGTTATTGTCTGCTTTATTACTCAAAGTTATAAAGCTGTTGTCTGCTTTTACATGCATTTTTATTACTATTTAATTTAATATTGATTGTTTTGTTTTTGTATCAGTATACTGCTGTTGCATTATGTGAATTTCCCCTTAGGATTAATAAACTATCTATCTATCTATCTATCTATCTATCTATCTATCTATCTATCTATCCATTTGATTTATGGTATTCTCCGTTTCCTTTTGTGTTTTTGTTTTATCTTTTTTGGGTGGTTATTTGTCTCAATGGGATAATGGGAGCCAAGACTCTCCTAACATCATTGAGTGAGGAACCAATACAGTCTCATTTAAATCCACCTGTAAAAAAAACAATATAAAGTGAGAAAATAAAGTATTGGGGATCCAGCCTGGATACTCCATTTATTTGCTGGAGTTAGGGATGGAAACAGTAAGTGTCATTGCAAGGACTTGACTGCCACAAGATTAGAGGGTCAAATGACAATGACCTCCTGTGACTCTGGTCAGACGAGAAGAGAGACCATTGCTTCATTTAGTCATCTCCTGCTGGCAGATGGTCAGCTGAACTGTGGGAGGAAGCAGAAAGCACATCATCACCTGTCACCACAAACATGGAAACAATCATTGTAAAAGGCTGTTATGTACAACACACCGATTCACTTAGCGTGCACTCTTATGGGATGTGGAAACTATGGGAAACCACAAAATAGTTTCACCTTCTTTTTCCTTTTTCTTATTGTGAGGATATCGTTTGGATAGTAGTGCTGTGAATTCAATCCTTTAAGTTTGTATTTTTGTGTTTTAGTGTATTTTATTGTAATTTTATTTTACTTTTACAGTTTAAATATTGCATCTCTGCATTTCTCCAAGCCAGCATTTGCTAGAACAAGATTCATAATATTGATTATACCAGTGCTTTAGAACAATCTGACCCTAATCATCACATTTGAATATAATTATCACCTGGTACATTTTAGTGACATTATTTGATGTCACTGCTACACCGATCTTAAAAATATACAAAATAGGACAAAAGAAAGGGTGCAATAAAAGCACAAGGATTTACTGAAGTTTGTGAAGTTTTTATTTTAAATAAATAACATGAAGGGTCTTTTACATTAAATACATTTTTCCTTTTGGTTAGGATGGCAATGGCTACATTGATGAGCAAGAACTGGATGCACTACTTAAAGATATGTATGAGAAGAACAATAAGGTAGGCCAACGTCTGTATTAGATTAAGTGGGCCTGAGAATGTTTTGTCATTTTTCTTGTGTGATTGTCTAAACTCAAGTATTCTACAGGCAAGAATGGGTAGAAAAATTAAGTACACCAGTGGTTCTCAAATGTGGGGCAGGCCCCCCTAGGGGAGTGCAAAGTAACAAAAAGGGGGGCGCAAAGATGTGAAAAAAAGAAAACAAGAATCAAAAATATGAAAAATACATCTATTGAAACCAAAACAAATTAACTTAAACTACATTCTGATACTAGAAAAATAAATATAGAGTTAGATAAATGTCGATAAAAGTTAAGTAGGTATAATAAAATATGCATCTATAATATATTATTAATTAAAAAGAACAAATTGGTATTAGTGGGCTCCTTTCAAAAAAAGTTAGGCGGGGGCACGATTAAAACTGTTATGAAAACTCGGGTCGCAAATACTTAAAGGTTGAGAAATGCTGAAGTACACTATTTTACGATTGTAGGGTTTACAAAACACTTAAAAATTTTAAAGATTATTAAACATGAGGATCAAAAAGACCAATGGTTGTCTCAAAAGAGGAAACACAAAAATAACCACAATCCTGAACAATAGTGAGAAGATTGAAAAAAAAGAGAAATAAAAACTAAACTTTTCCAAAAATGTAACATTTCCAACCACATGAGGGAAAGATAATACCACAGCAAACAGGAACAGCATTTGAAGGAAAGAACACCTTACCAAATGGTATGTACAGTTTCAGATCTATTATGCATTGGGATTGTGTGGCAGCTGGAGGCCCAAAGAAAAATTGTGTGAGTACAGGGAAGAGCGGATCCCACTAAATATCAACAAATTCTGGAGAATGTCAGACAATCAGACAGGAAATTGAAGCTAAAAAAAGGATGACTTTTACAACAAGACAACGACACAAAATACACTTCAATATCTACTGTGAAGTACCTCAAGGAGAACAAGTGAAGGTTTTGGAATGGCTCTTGCAGTCCCCTGACTTGAACGTCATTTATTATCTGTGGGTAGATCTTAGATGTGTGATGAAGTCTCGGCAGCCTAAGAATATCTCACTGCAGGAAGCAAGTTGCAAGGAAGAATAGTAAAAATGTCCACAACAAGAAATCACAGACTCATAGCTGGCTGCAAAGAGTATTTATAAGCTGTAAGTTTTGCCAAAGAAGGTGTTGCTAAATACTACTAGGTACTGGCTTTTTATTAATAAAATGTATTATTATTGTTACTGAGTGCAGTCCCCAAACTTTTGAAAATGTCACATTTATTTTGTGCACTTTTTTTTTGTTCACAAAATAAATCAGAATTGTACATTAATGTTTTCATTCGAACGTCATTGTTTTAGTCCTTTGTGGTTGCAGTTGTGTTTACTATTTTTTTCCTTCAGATGTCAAGACAACCTATAATTTGGCCAGGGCAGCCTAAATTTTGTCATGAATTGGAACCTCCAATGCCTAACTTATAGAATCAAAGAAAAATAAGAGCAACACAAGTAGCACTTGACAAATCCATCTCCAGAAAAAAGTGACAAGCCAGAATCTTAAAGCTACAAAAGCATGGAGACAAAACACACTGTTAACAAGAAACAAGAAACAAATGAGTTCTTTGTTATACAACTGCAAAACTCTTGGCAGCCAACCTTATTCAAGCAAATCCAGAAACTTAACGTACTGACATTTGTGTGCTCTTGGGGAGCAGAGGGCATTTAGAAAATGACCACAAGCTACAACGATACAACACTACGGAAAAAATATCACCGATCATAAAATGGGTTTTAAAGTAAAGAAACATTAAGAAAAATCTCCAACAAGCAATGAACCTGACTTATATGATCTTGGTACTCTTTGAGTTTCCATTGTTTTTGTTAGGTGGGCCTCATAGGGCATGTGTTTGCTTTTTCTGTGGCATTCCCAAGGATGTTAGATAAATAAGTCAAATCAAATTGTGCGTATGTAGTGTTTAGCGTGTATTTGTGTGCTGGTATGTACACAAATACATTAATGTATTACAATAGCATTTCTGACATTGAACATGAACTGCAGGACTATAGGGGTCACCTAGACCCTGACTACTTTTTAGCTTGTTGTAATCTTTGTTGTTATATTTTACATAACCTATCAAACAACAGTAATAGCGCTGGGAAGTGATTGCTGTTTTCTGTTGGTTAAGCATGCAAATAAGAACTTTATTATATTTAGTGCATATGATAATATATCTGACCTGAACTAATTACACTTCTTTACGTGTTTTGTCAAATCACAACCTTGGGTTTTTGAAAGAGACAGCGCCATTAACCTCCTGTGGTTACCAAACAACAGTCACTTTCTGTGGTGTAATATGTGCACACATAATATTAAAAACGCAAATTATACCACGGTCCCAAGCCCAGATAAATGGGGAGGGTTGGACCTCAGAAAAGGCATAAAAATCATGCCAGAGCATCTACTGGAGATGTCTAGTAAAAAAAAAATAGCATTCCAATATAAAATTGGGAAAAGCTTCAGAAGAAGAAGACACAGGAAACTAAATGAAATGCTATAAACAAGTCTATAGGGCATGGTGAGTTGCTGTTGTTGAGAAAAGTAGAGACAGAAAAATGATGGGGGACAGCATGTTTGAGTGAGTAAAATTAATTAGTAACTTTACTGATTCTTCTTGGTAGGCATTTAATCCAGTCTTTAATTTGATCAGATAGTTTATTTTAGCCACTGATCCTGATATAAAATGTTATGTTTACAAAGTGAGACCCGGAAAAGAGACGTAGTCAAGAAACTGGCAAGGTTAATACCATAAAAAATCAAAGGTACAGTCATCTAAACTAAAATGAAAGACAAAAACTGAAGCCAAAAAATGTGCAAGGATTCACAACCAGGAAAAAGCTTTTTGAAAAATTGCTTTTAAACATGAGACAAGAGAAACATATCAAATGCTAGCCTTTTAACCCCTCACTTTGTAACATTCATTGTCATGACCTCTGAGGACCTGCCCCTAACAATCATAGGATGCATCCTAATGACGGATACTCAAAATGGCGGTGTCCATAATAAATAAGCATGTCAGCAAAAATGGTCCAAATTAATTTATAACTATTAAATTACACTCTGTAGCAAAAAAGCTACGTAAAGAAATTAATTCTGGGATGTTAAAATACCTTAATAGGATAGGCATATAGTAAAAATGGCAGAAAATAAATTTGCAAAAAAAAAATGAAACAATTGAGATCTGTATAGCACATAGCACTTTTAAGTAAGCTTCCATTGATTGGTTTATAATAATTTTTACATTAGCGAATAATGTATTTGGTGCTCTCTACTATAGTTGAACATACAGTATTACAGCAACCTCTGTGTATTGCCACCCTAAAGTCTTCTGGCACTGTGCACCCTCCGTAACTGCAGATGTTTTTGTGATCCATAATATTTAATACTAACTTTTGTAAAGTAAAATATTTAAACTTGACTGTCACTTTAGAGAGTAAGGCAATTAACAAGTAAGAGGCAATGCCAGATGAAAGATCTTACTT
>JANRMT010062806.1:81690991-81824469 GCA_026402145.1 Polypterus bichir lapradei
ATATATATATATATATATATATATATATATATATATATATATATTGTGGTGGTCAGCTGGGGACTGTGCCCAGCCGCGACTCCTGGAAGGACCAGGAGAGGGACTGTGCCTCCCCCCGGACCACGAGGGGGTAGCTGCCTTGGTTGGTATGGGGGCCACGGGAATTGAGCATGGAAGCACAACTCTATAGGGGCCCTTTGCCACCGCCAGGGGGCGCCCAGACGATTGAGGAGTCCTGGAAGTCAGCACTTCTTCCACACCCGGAGGTGCTGGGGGAAGAAATAACAGGGACAGCCGGAGTGCCTCCGGGTGCTCATGCAGCACTTCCGACACACCAGGAAGTGTCGCAGGAAGATCATCATAGGGCACCTGGAGCACAGGTGGGAATAAAAGAGGCCACCTCCCTCCAGTCATTAGCCAGAGTTGGGTGGAAGTGGACAGAGCTCGGAGGACAGGAGTGGAGGCAGTGAAAGAAGACTGTTGGAAGGCCCGGACTTAAAGAGGGTGATTGGTGCAGGGGCACTGCATTTGTGCGGGACACTTGTAAATAGCTGTAAATAAGCATGGGTGTTGGAACCAAATATGGGCTGGGCGTCCATATTTGGCATCCCAGATGGGACTCTCTTCCTGGTGCAAGGCAGGGACCCAGTAAAAAATAATTTTGTGGCCAGCCCAGACCAACAGGACACCCCACACACACTCCACTGTACAGCAGAACGTGCACAGCACGTAAGGACGCGACTCACCCGAAGACCACCTGTGGTTCACAAAAGCGCCATCTCCACCCAATGCGGAGACAGAAGAGCAGGCGAGGCATGAGGGCAGTGGACTCCCAAGAGAACACCGTCACTAAGGACGCCCAGGTCGGCATCGCAACTGGGAAGGCCTTGGGGAGGAAGTTGACTCCGACCAACAGGATCCGGGAGGTAAGTCCCACACCCAACGGCAGTCGGCCCTGGGGGGCCGGACTGGCCGGACCATGCTTTTGTGTTGTAGGCAGAGACATAAGCGTGCCATTCCATGGAGCTACGATAGCATGGTGGCACTAGAAAGAACGGTGGAGAACCAGAAATCCCTCCCCGAGGCTGGCAAGGGATTGGACAGTGTGCGTTGTGTTCCCGCCGGTGATTGGTCGGAGGCGGGACAAACGAATGTCCATCTTGAGCCAGGAGAGGACTCGACGTTGTGTTTGCTTGTGGCTCTGCGCAACCTGGAAGATGGCCTTCATCCCGCAGAGACGCTCCTCAAGGTAATGCGCATCCTCCGTGTATATGACTTAAAATAATATGAGGAAGAAAGAAAAGTATTTTTGCTCCAGGGAAAAAGGTCTAAACCTGAAACGAGTGGAGAAATAAGAAAGCATAGACAATAAACAAAGAGAAGGATCACCAAAACAAAAGACAATAAATAGACACAAAAAAACCTAATAGTGATCCAACATTGCAGAGGATGTGGGAAGACCAATTAAAAGTAATAATAATCATAATCATAATAATAATAAAAATTCTTTACATTTATATAGCACTTTTCTCAAGACTGGTGGTTCTGAGGCTAGGGATCTGTGCTTGCAATCGGAAGGTTGCCAGTTCAAATCCCATAAATGTTGCGACAGATAGGGGGCGCTGTCGTCCCCTTGAACCCTCAGACCAGATACCAGACACCAGGTAAAAGTCCAATAACAATTTTTATTTGGACACAACAGTGCACAAAGCACCCTCCACTCCATAATACTCATAAATAAACACCAATCATTAATCAATAAACAATCCTCCTCTCCCAGACGCGTTGCCACCCTTCCTCCCAACTAAGCTCGTCCGTCTGGGATCTCTCACAGTCCTTTATAGTCCATGACCCAGAAGTGCTTCTGAACCCTCACCCTCAGTCCATGTGACTTCCTAGCACTTCCGGGTCAGATCAAAACTCCTCTTCTTCATCCCGGAAGTACGTCATATCTCCTGTTGCTGTGACTAAGATGTACTTCCAGGTTATAGGGTAAATAACAATCCCTGAGCCTCCCTGCAGCGTCCTCTGGTGGCCCCCAGGGTATCCAGCAGGGCTGTGAGGGAAAACTCCAATGTCCATGATTTCCTGCTGGCATTTGGGGCACCTGCATGCCGCAGGAAGGGATCCATCTAGCGGCCAGGGGGTATTGGCCGGGATGACTGGTTGGCCATAGTCCACAATGTCAAAAGTGATTCCACTCCGTATGATGTTATTCTGCTTCCAACCCTGAAAGCAGGTCCTCCAACTTGCAGGAAAAACTTGGGGGTTGGTGACAGGATTGGCACTCCAGCCACTATAAAAAAAACCTCACACTGTTCCACTCCATTTGAACTAGTGTGGTGCTGTGGTGTCCCCTGTTGCATGGCTGTGCTCAGGTCCTAATGTGGAATCCTAAGGTGGTTTGTTCTGTGGTGAGTGCAGCAATGTGCTGTATCAGTGCATATTCTCAGCCTCTTCTCCTCACTACTCAAAGCAATTTTACATAGTGAGTGGGGAGCCATTTCAACCACCACCAATGTGTAGCATTCACCTGAAACAGGCATTATTGCACCAGTACGCTCACCACACATTATCTATTAAATGGTGAAGGGGTAAGACAGAGATAGCCAGTTAGAGACAGGAGGATGATTAGGGGGCCAGAATGATTAGGTTGTGGTGGGCAATTTAGCCAACACATCAGGATACACCTTACACTTTACAAAGGATTCCTGTGGATCAAGACTTTGGTTTTATGTCTCATCTGAAGAATGGCACCATTTTTACAGCACAGTGTCCATATCACTGCACTGGGGCTTTGGGGTCCTCACACAGACCACAGAGTAAGCACCTCCTGCCAGCCTCACTAACACCTCTTCCAGAAGCAACCTGAGCTTTTCCTGGTTTGTCTCCCCTTCAAGTACTGGGCGAGCCCGAACACGCTTAGTTTCAGGTGGATTACGTGCTCTGAGTAAGTAACCTCAGGTGACTGTGGCATATCTTCCAAGAGAGGAATTCATTGTGAAAAGGCATGCATGAATGTGTAGGGCATCAGGCCATGGGGCTCACCTAAGGTACTGGTCAAAGAACTTATGACAATGTATTTTTGGGTGGATTGTGGGCAGGATTATGGCAAGAAGGACAAAGAAAAAAATGCAAGAGGAGAAATTACCCAAACTTGAACACCAAAGCCATTTTACAGACAGAGAGGAGACTGTGGCATTACTAAGATACCAGATGTTCTGACACCATTCTAGGACAACACATTACTCCTTAGTTCTGGAGATGATTGGGGAGGACTTTTGACTTTCTTTGTGCCACTACTATTATTTTTGGGAGCTGCAGAATTCACACATTATACATTTCTTGACCAGTTCCTATACAGTTGTGCCCATGAATTTAAGAAACAGATCATAACCATACTTAATATCCATCCATCCATCCATATAATTCTTGATCAGGGAGGCTGAAATCTATCCAGACACATTTTGGCATACCTGAACTGGGTGCCAGTCTATCAATGGGTACACTCACGCACAAACCTACTCTCATTCATAGAAGTCACCAACTAAGTTCTGTGGGAAGGAAACAGGAGTACCCAGAGAAATATCCACATAGACACATAGGGAATGTGCAAACTCCACTCAAACAGTGACCTGGCTGGTCTTCAAACTTAAGTCTTTGTTCTCATGCAACCATAATGCAAAAAGCATTTTTAGCAAGGAAACATAATTTTAGAAGAAGTAAATAATCATTAAGGACAGAGCTGTTTCACAGCACTTAGAGACCAAACCTCTCCATTTTGGCTCTTACCTATGGTGTTTGCTGTGCGAAACTAGCATGCTATCTAATTAATAACTGGGTCTCAGTTGATAAGCAAATCTAAAATGGCACATTGAGGGCAAGTGCATGGATATGCTCTGGAATGGATTTGGTATCTAATATGAGAGCCAGGATAAGCGTCACCTACTTGCACTCCTTAGCAGACAAGAGCAAAAATAAGGTATGGAGGTGTATTTGTTAACTGCGATAATGAACTGTCATTCCCAGTGAAGCTGGCCCACTATGCTCTTTGTGCTTGATAGCGTAGATTGTGACCCTCTGACTGAGGAAATGCCTACAGATAGGTGATAGATAATTGAAAATATTTATCTAAATCCATATAACCTGTCTACTGAAATGGTGAAAGAATCAGGATTTGACCACTTGACCCAGAAGGATTTAGTATTTTCCACAATGTAATTAGACAGAAAAAAACTAGTCTTACGCAGCAGGCTTTGGGACTTTGGAAACTGGCAGACAAATGACATCCACAGTAAATAAGGAGAGCAGCAGCCTCTCCCTCATACTTTTAAAAACTCGTTCTCTGTCCTTTTGATCGATAGCATTTTAGGTCATGTCAGCCAGCTGTTCATCAAGGTAACGCATACAAGTTGCAGCTCAGGGGGTGTAGTAGCATAAAAAGTTAGACTATTGTTATTAAGTACATGATAAGAAAAACACGTTCTACCAAATATACTGTACAGAGGGTCCATGTGTGCAGCTGTTTATTTTGGTGGACTTGGAAAATGAAAATTGAAGCTTCAGCATTCACTCTCGCAAGTTAAACTGCTGAAAAGGCAAGTTAGCATGGCAGATCCTGACCTCATTACACACTGTCATCCTAAAAAAGCCAGGACAGAAGGGGATTGTAGGATCTGTTGACTGATCATCACTGAAGCATGCCTGATTATTCAAAACACAGGATCTGTGAAAAAGAGATGACAATTAACAAATTAGCATCTGTAAACTGTTGTCAGAGCAGCTGGCATGCTCATGCGGCATGTTTTACAATAATTGCAGTATTCAGGTGTTTTCAAAATGTATGAGAATAAACAGATGGGAAAAGAATATTTTCCTAATTTTCACAAATGCAGGTTTGTAAGAATCATCTTTTTGCTTCACAACTTCGTTCTTTCTTTCCTACATATAACTTACATTTTTCTGATCAGGATCATTGAAAGCTGTTAGTGAAAACGGTACATTAACCCTTGAACAGAGCAATAAGGTAATTTTGAGAGGTCAGTCTAACTTCAGCATTATTTTTGAATTGTAGGAGAAGAAGTGGAGAATGTGCAAACACCACACAGAAGACACAACACCTACACATTGAATCAGGGCTCAAGTTCTAGGATGTGGCAGCACTACCTGCTGAACTTTTCTTATGTATAATTCTATCCTTTCATGTACTGAAACAGTTTTATCCTTTAAGCCTGAATTCAGCAGGGGCCTATCGTAGCATCACTGGTCTTTTTTATCATAGAAGTGCCATAAGGTGACCCTATTCTCACTTTCAGACTCTTTATTATACACGTGAATAGAATTTCCTAAATTGCCACTATAGGCCTCATATTTACACTTAACAACCCATTACAAATGAAAAACAGGCAAGAGAGATGGTCTATAGCAAACAAAGCCTCAGTCAGATGAATTGTGATACAATTTTAAATCTGGAGACAATTGAAGGGATGCAATAATAAAAGTTAAAAAGTGAAAGCCTGCCTACAGCTGAATGATCTCACAGTGTTTAACATACCTGTGGTTCTGATCACCATTGACGTTAAGTTCACTAGAAAATTCATTTTTTGTGCTTTATAACAAAAACACAGGAACCTTAGGTGGGTAGCAGGTATGCACTGATGGTACAAAGCCTGTTCTTGAGGTGCTTGTGTTCACATGTCTGTCTGTTCCAAGATGTAACATTGCATGTCAGCAATTTTTCCTCTCTTCTCTTATCACTTGAACAGTCAGAAACAAGGCAAGCATAGTAACCGACTCAGGCATTGCTCAAAGAACTATACAAAATATATTTACAGTAAATCTTCATGTAAATAATTGTAGCTGCGCTTTTTCCAGGATCTCGAAATTGAGCTGCTACTGAGTTGGTAAAGTGGGAACAGCATGAGTCAAACACAAATACAAAATAAACTTCTCAGTCCAATAAAGGACATTTTATAATGGTTTAGTGAAAATTCGAAGCAAAACAGTTCATACAAAAATAGAGAAACAAATAGAGAATAAAAGACAAATAGGGAAAAAAATGTTTCTTTTTTAAGCTTAACTTTTTGTTGTTAAACTTCAGCTGGTTTCTGTACCTAAGGATGGGTTATTCCTCTGTGCTTTACCTAATACATTCTATACAGTCTATACAGTCTATACAACAGGGCACAATTTGAAACTGTGTGCCCTCCATGCCTTACCTACTGCAAAGTAGATCACTAACTGAGAATAATCTGCAGTCAGAGAGACAAGATGTAATTAGAATATTCCATTTCAGTTCAACTTGTGGGGGTTATAACACAACCTCCCATATACTATGCACTAATATACTGGCAAACATTTAACATAACTAAGAAAACACGTCTATTAACTCCACATGAACTAAATACCTAACAAATAGGTCCTACAATAATCCCTGTATCTAAACTTGATATTAGGTAATAGGCTGAGGATTAAGCAAGTTGCAGAATGGTGAAAGAAAATGAATGAAAAATAAATAACAAAATCATCTATATATCCAGTATATGTACAACCCCAAATCAGAAAAAGTTGGGACAGTGTGGAAAATGTGAATAAAAAAATAAAGCAGTAATTTACAAATTTCCCTTAACTTTTATTTCATTGCAGACAGTATGAACACAAGATAATTCATGTTTTTTTTGGTCAACATCATTGGATTTGTAAATAAACATCCATTCTTGCCATTCAGGCTTGCAACACATTCCAAAAAAAGTTGGGATGGGGGCAATTCAGGGGTAGTAATGAGGTATAATAACTAAATAATGATGTGATTTGAAACTGGTGACGTTAACAGGTGATTGCAATCATGATTCGGTACAAAATCAGCATCGAGGAAAGGCCTACTCCTTTAGGAGCAAAGATGGGCAGAGGACTGCCAGTTTGCCACCAAGTGTGGGCAAAAATCTTTGAAATGATGAAGAAAAACGTTTCTCAAAGGCAGATAGGAAGAGATTTGGGCATTTCTCCCTCTACAGTGCATAACATAGTGAAAAGAATCAGGGAATCTGGAGAAATTACCATGCGTAAAGGCCAACGGTGCAAGCCTAAACTGAATGGCCGTGATCTCCGAGCCCTCAGACGGCACTGCATTAAAAACCGTCATTCATCAATAAATGATATAACTGCGTGGGCTCAGGACTACTTCAGAAAGTCACTCTCAAGCACTACAGTACGTAGTTACATTAGGAAATGGCAGCTAAAACTGTACTGTGCCAAAAGGAAGCCCTACATAAATAGTGTCCAGAAGCACCATCGACTTCTCTGGGCTCGGAGGCATCTGGGATGGTCCATTGTGCAGTGGAAACGTGTATTGTGGTCAGACGAATCGGTTTTTCACATCTTTTTTGGAAGAAATGGACGCCATGTGCTGCGGACCAAAGAGGAAAAGGACCATCCAGACTGTTACCAGATACAAATCCAAAAGCCAGGGTCTGTCATGGTATGGGGTTGTGTCAGTGCCTTCGGCAAAGGTAACTTGCACTTCTGCGATGGCACCATCAATGCTGAGAAGTATATCTCAGTTTTGGAGGGTCAAATGCTGCCTTCAAGACGACGTCTTTTCCAGGGACGCCCATGCTTATTTCAGCAAGACAATGCCAAACCACATACTGCGCGCATGACAAAAGCATGGCTGCGTAAGAAGAGGGTGCGGATGCTTGACTGGCCTGCCTGCAGCCCTGATTTGTCTCCTATAGAGAATGTTTGGCGCATTTTGAAACGAAAAATGCGTCAACGAAGACCCCGTACTGTTGCGCACCTAAAACGTTGTTTGCAGGAAGAATGGGACAAACTAACACCTGCAACACTTAGTCACTTGATTTCTTCAATGCCTAAACGTCTTTTAAGTGTTGTTAAAAGACAGGGGAACTGTACAAAGTGGTAAATGCTGTACTGTCCCAACTTTTTTTGAAATGTGCTGCAAGCCTGAATGGCAACAATGGATATTTATTTACAAATCAAATCATGTTGACAAAAAAAAACATGAATTATTTTGTGTTCATACTGTCTGCAGTGAAATAAAATTTGAGGAGAATTTATGACTTGCTTTTTTCTTTTTTTATTCACATTTTCCACACTGTCCCAACTTTTTCTGATTTGGGGTTGTAAAATCCAACATCTGTGTATCGGTATGTATGTGTATTTGTCCGCTTTTCACAAAAGAACTACTTAACGGACTTAGATTGGGTTTTTTTCTATAATTTGTTTAAACATTCCTCGCTTGCAACAGCAATTTATTCGCTTGAATCCGAGAGAGAGGCTGCGGGCTGGGGGTAGTGGGGGAAGTGGGACCTCAGGAGCGAGGAGCAAGGCGGGGCCATCCTCACTCACACTCCTGCCTCCGTTCGAGTTTGTCTACCTCTCATCATGTGTTGGAGTCTAACTTGCCTCCACTTAACTAGCGATATCTGTTTGTTCTGCATACATTATCATCTACTGATTTTTAAGGAGTAATGTTTGATGTTTTTTGAGAGAGATAGATCAGAGCTATGTGTGTTTTAGAGTTACAGCTATCTTCGCAGGAGACTTCCGTCAAACTTTCCCCATCATCCCAAGGTGAACTTATGCCGACGAGGTGGATGCATGCCTTAAGTGCTCATCTGGATGGAACCAAAAGATTTTCCCAGCTACTCCTAGACAGCACTATTGCAATAAACAATGACGATGTGTGCACCTCAGTTCAAGATTTGAACAAACTTATTATCACAGTATACCCGGACATGCCTTCAATTGTAGATCATCCTCTTTCTTAGTTTGGGGAACGTTCTGTCCTCGCTCCAAGAAATGATGCTGTTGATAAAATTAATCAATTGGTGTTCAAATTATTTGACACACTGTCTCCGACATGCACTTCAATAAATACCGTTTTAGAAGACAATGATTCAGTTTATTATCCTACAGAATTTTTAAATTCCATTAATCCTCCAGGCATGCCGCCCCACAACTTAGCATTGAAAGTAGGAGCACCAATTATCCTTTTGAGAAACCTGAGCCCACCCAAAGTTTACAATGGTACCTGTCTCCAGGTCTGTCAGCTTCAGAACCTTCAGAACCACATCATAGAAGTGATAATCATCACAGGATGTGGCATTGGCAAAAGGGTTTTAATCACTCACATTCCTCTAATCATGATGAACATGCCCTTTCAATTCAAGAGATTCCCGGTGAAGCTTTGCTTTGCAATGTCTATTAACAAGGCCCAGGGACAGACACACAAATTGTCAGGGGTTGATCTTAGCTCACGATGGTTCTTGCATGGTCACCTTTATGTTGCTTTCTTTCAGGTTAGTTCCCCAAGAAAAGTCCTGGCCCTTGATAGCAAAACCAGATATATTGTATATCAACAGGCCCTCGGATAGGATAGCTATCAATATAAATTCTTCAATAAATACAAATTACATTTTTTTATTGATTTCTAAAATTTGTCCAGTTTCACTATTACATGGGTGGAGCTGCAGGGGACAGCTAGTTACAGATATTTGAGGCATCGTGTTAGAAAATCAATGGCAAAAAAGTAGCACATACGGGTGCAACACTACAGTTTCTGGGTCCTGTGCTGGTTGAATGACACCAATGAATTGAATATGCATCTTTGGGTAGATAAGCTATAAAAGGTGGGAGCTGGAGGTCGGGGATAGATGATATCAGGGGTCGTGGTATTTCTGGGTGAATGAGGAAATGAAGAGCAACAGTATATAATTGAGAAATGTAGTTGTGTTGAGATCTGGGAAAGGCTACATACACTTCCTAGAGCTGGCTGGCAAGTCAAACTGAGCAATCAGGATGAGATGGGACAGATGTGATTAAGAATTCAATGGTCACTCTGGCTGAGCTCCAGAGAGCCTGTGTGGAGATGGAAGAATTTCCTGAATGACAACCATAACTGCAACACTCCACTCATCTGGGCATTATCTGGGCATTATGACAGAGTGGCCAGAAAGAGGCCTCTCCTCAGTAAAAGACTCATGGAAGCCTACTTGGAGTTTGCTAAAATGAATCTGAATGAGTCTCAGGCTCTGAGAAACAAGATTCTCTAGTCTGATGAAACCAGCATTAGAATGGTTTCCAAAGCAAACCAGGCACCACTCATTATCTGCGTAATAAAATTCCAATGGTGAAGCATGGTGGTAGCAGAATTATACTGTGGAGTTGTTTTTCAGCAGCAGGGACTGGAAGACTAGCTAAAGTTGAGAGAAAGATGAACAGAGCAAAGTAACAAAATGTCCTTAATGACTGGGCCAAAGGCTAACATTGCAATAGGACAATGACAGTAATCACAAAGTAATGACGACACAGCTTAGGGTCAAATCCGTGAATGTCCTTGAGATGCCCAGCAAGAGTCTGGACTTGATTACAGTCAAACATCTCTGGAGAGACATGAAAATAGCTGTCCACTAACAGTCTCCATCCAACCTGACAGAACCTGAAAGGATCTGATGGGAAGAATGGCAAACAATCCAAAAATCCAGCAGTGTAAAGCATATTGTGCCACATCCGAGAAGACTTCATGCTAGAATTTCTTACAAAGGGGCTTCATCTAGCAACAACATGTATTTCTATAGCACATTTTCATTCAAAGACTGTAGCTCAAAGTGCTTTACAACATGTCAAAGAAGAGGTTGCATGGCAAAGAAAAACAAATGTAGATATAATGAATAAATAGTATATAGTATAACAGTGTAATGATGTATATGTATGATATATATAATAGTATATATATATATATATATATATAGTTTATTAAGAGTAAAACTAAATTGAAGCTACAAAAATGTAAAATTTAAAAATTCTGCAAAATTAAAACTAAGTACTGAATAAAAGCTCTGAATACTTGTGTTAATGTGATATATTTTAGTTTTTCATTTTAATATATATAGAAAAACATTTTAAATCCTGCCTTTGCTTTAAAATTCTGGGGTATTGAATGTCACTTGATGTCATTTGACGATTTGATGATATTTCTGTCTTGTTAATTATTAAGCGGTTAGGAAAATACATTTTCACAGTACATTTTTAAATCTATTTTGATAGAACATTCCATAAGGAACAGTCTGAAACATCAATCCTCTGAGTCAAAGATCTAATCTTTGTGTTTCCTTTAGGGGGAAAAGACACTTCTGAATCCTATTTCTCTAACAATGAAGCTGAGAAGGATTGAGTGTTATCTAACCACACCATGCAGTAGGACAAAGGCTCCAAACGTATGGAGGCCTACTTAGGAGTTACAGGAATCAGAGATATTGATACAGATTTGGAAAAGATAAGTAGATACTGATCCAGGATTAAGAAGTTAACTAACCAATAAAATTATGTCTTTAAATACCTGTAAAAGTAGAACTATTTTTATACCTGATAGTTTGATTTTTCCAAGACTCAAACATAACAGAGTATGCTGGGAGCATTTGCTTCTGCAAACTGAAAATTCTGATAGAAATTTTATTGACACATTATAGCTACACAGTAAGACAATACTGTTAGATATACAGTTTTACTATAGAGGTTGGTTTAAATACATAAAAACCGTTTCAATATATTTGATCTTTCCTAAAACCATTTACTGTCAGTTATCTCATACAGCTGATTACTTTAGTGTTTGATAATGTCCAGGGTTTTCATCATATTTCCTTCTAATTTATTTTGCAACTTATTATAGTTACTAGCAGGTAATAGAATAATTTTATAAACACACACACACGCACACACACACACATATATATATATATATATATATATATATATATATATATATATATATATATATATATATATATTCTATTGGGCTCTGTCCCGGCTCGTTTTGCTCGCCAACCCCTACCCCCCCATTCCACTCCAGCACTTGTGAATAGGTGGGCTGAATGCACCCCATGGAGACTGAAAACAATTATTCCTTTAGAAGCAAAACTTTACATTTCAATAAATCTGCATAATTAAAATTCTATGTATATTTTTTTATATATCTAATAAAATACCAAATATAACATTAATTAGCTTTTCTTTTTAATATCTGAGTAACTGCTTAGTTAGATGCATACACACACACACATATACATATACACATATATATACTCATATATACAAATATACAAATACACACATACACATATACATATATATATATATATACACATACATATAAACATATATATATATATATTGTGGTGTATGGCCGGCCGTTTATCCCGGCCAATACCCCCAAGCCGCTAGGTGGAGCCCTCCCTGCAGTATGGAGGTTCCCCGAAGACCAGCAGGGCATCATGGACATTGCAGTTTTTATATGCAGCCCTGCTGGATGCCTTGGGGGACACTAGGAGATGCTGTAGGGGGGAACAACGGGTATTTACCCTACGCCCCGGAAGTATGTCCAAATCACATGGACAAGGGGAATGACGTGCTTCCGGGGTGAAGAAAAGGACTTTTTACCTGACCCGGAAGTGATACAAGATCACATGGACTGGGGATTGGGAACACTTCCGGGTCAGGGAATATAAAAGGATTGTGGGAGCTCCCATAAGGCGAGCTGAGCTGGGTGGAAGGGTAGCAACACGTCTGGGAGTTGGAGGATTGTTTATTTGTGATTGGTTACTGATTTGTTTGAATATAGTGGAGGAGAGGGTGCTTTGTGCACTGTGGCAATTTAATAAAGTCAACGTTTGGACTTTTACCTGGTGTCTGGAGTCGTGGACAGGGGTTCAAGGGAGCGATAGCACCCCCAAACTGTCACTATATATATATATATATATATATATATATATATATATATATATATATATATACACACACATACATACGGACATACATTTAACTGGGACAATGTACAATTTAGATTTAAGGCCAGTACTAAAAATGCCAGAGAGCTGGCTGAATCTTGGCTATCAAACGAAAACGCCATTAACAGACATTTATACATGAATCTAGCATATGCAAACTTAAGAAAAACATATTCATAATAAATAAAACTTTACTTACAATACTCCTCCCAACCCCCACCTCATTAGCCCCCTAAACCCCACTGCCTTATTTTGCTATATATTGCCTTTGGTTCTTTTATGTCTAAACATTATCCTCTGATGACGGCTCCTGGGAGAGGCTGAAAACTCAGGAATAAAAACTACTTTATGATATGTGATTCATTTTCTCCCTTTGTGTATCTCCAGCTGCAAATATGCAAACCATACCACAGACCTTTGCTTCAATTCATACATACATACTCACTGTGACGGGCAGCCTGGGGTTGTGCCCAGCCGGGACACCGAGAAGGACCGGGAGAGGGACTATGCCTCCCCCGGACCACGAGAGGGCAGCCACCCTGGTTTTAGTGGGGGCCATGGGACTTGAGCACGGAAGCTCAACCCCAGGGGTTCAGGGGGTGCCCTGAAGACTGTGAAGCCCTGGACATCAGCACTTCTGCCATACCCGGAGGTGCTGGCAGAAGTATTACCAGGGACACCCGGAATATTTCCGGGTGCTGATGCGGCACTTCCGCCACACCAGGAAGTGCCGCAGGAAACTCATCAGGGGCACCTGGAGCACGTCCAGGTGGGAATAAAAGGGGCCGCCTCCCTCCAGTCATAAGCTGGAGTTGGGTAAAAGAGGACCAAGCTTGGAGGAGAGGAGTGGAGGAGGCAAAGACAGGACTTGGGAGAAGCCCGGACATGAAGGTGTGTGGTGCAGGGACACTGGGTTGTGTGTGGGACTGATTATTTGTAAATATTTGTAAATAAACATGTGGTGGGTTTTGAACCTTTGGTATACATATATTCCACCCACTTTCCATTGCACAAACGTACTGAGTATCTAAATATACTTGAACTTCGTCCTAAGACTGTTCATTTGGATAAAGTTACATGTACTCTATCATGCCTTTTATGAATGTACTTATAGATGTACTTAATACTCATAACCAATGCACAATACTAGACATTGATATGACAATCGAATCGTTTGAGCAAATACGGATTATATGGTACAATCATTGAATTATCGACAATTTTTCCATCTTTATTTCCGTGATAAGCGTGTTGTTTGTGACGATTATCTTTTCAGGGATAATCAGGAAAGCCAAGCTTAGTCATAGCTATTGATTGAACAAACGCTTTAGGAAATTCCTTTTAGCATGTTTTCTCTTTTGAGTCCCAACATACTGAATCTTTTAAATGTGTGTGTTTAATGACTTTGTACCATAATTCAGGATAGGTTTCTCTGTTTGGAATTTCAGCACAGACAAAACATTCTACATCATCAGCAGTTAATAATTTATTTTGCAAAGTAACCAATAAATGCATGTGAGATAAACCCCGTTTGTGAAATTCAATCGTGTAAATTTATGATCTGATTTGACCGAGCACCGTTTCGATTCTATGTGGCATAGCTTCTCCTTGATCATAAATATACATTGACTGAGTTGGGGTTTCTTCGAAAGTCGTAGCTTTAATTGTTGCGGGAGCACAGATTTTAATAGTGTATGGTCCTGAATTTTGTAAATATACGTTTAGAGCGTTGAATGATGGAAACACGAAAAGATCATTGTAGACTCGGATATTTTCCCTGTAGTTTTTGTGGATTTCACTTTCACCAAACAACAAATCTTTTAATTCTCGCGGATACGCTTCTTTATTGGGAAGAAACACTATTTTTCCCTGATGGCAACATGTCTCCTACTTAAACTTTAAAGCCTTACAATATCTACATGCTTCTGACATATTACCTACATCCATATATTCAAACTCTTTTTGCTGTTCCGTGTAATAATTTCTGTTTGTTTGTGCTAATGCGATGTTTATTATCTTTTTTTTTAACTTTTGAATTTTTCTACTTTCATATTCTTTAACTTGCTCTGCATGTGTATCGCACCAACGTTTTTGAACATCATTATGAAGTCTTTTATTTCTGACCCCGATTGGACCTAGAGGTTTTCAATTCCACTTGGTCTGGGCTGATTATTTGCACATAGATTATTATGGTTCCTTTTTGCCTTGTTTTCTCTCCAATGTTTTAAGTCTCTTTTCGACATGCTGCTCTTTCTTCTGTGCTTAGTCATTCACGTGTCATCTAGAGCAGGGGTTCCCAAACTTTTCAGCTCATGACCCCCAAAATAACCGTGCCAGTGACTTGTGACCCCCACTATCCTCAGAAGTGGTTAAAATATACAGTATTTGATTTCTTGGAAATCATCTCGCGACCCCCCCCCCTAATGTCTCACGACCCCCCCAGAGGGTCGCGACCCCTACTTTGGGAACCACTGATCTAGAGCATATAACATTTTTAAGAACTGGGAGCACATGAAGTGCGTCTGCCAAAAGCATTCCAACAACTGCGAGGTTAGATGTCCATGAACTTGTTTGAAATTGTTTGTAAGTTGGGCGTGATGTGCAAAAGTCACCGTCTCACGGGTCTTGCTTCCTAAGGTTGCAATGTCTAGTCTCGCACGACGTCAAAGTGTCTCTCATAGTTCGCTTGCGGTGCCGACTTATTTGTGCAAATCCGAGAGACACATAGAGGGCCAAGGGGAGGGGGTCGGGCGCCCTCCTCTCTCACGCGTCAGCCTCGGAGCGCACCCTACATCCACTTAGCTAGCAAATGAGAGAACTACTCAACATATTTAGATCGGGTTTTTTTCTAGAATTTACTTGAACATTGATCTTAAGATTTCTCTTATTGGGCTAAGAATCATAGTTCGCTTGCAGGAGTGATATATAGTCCGAGAAAGAGGCTGTGGGCCGAGGGGAGGGGAAAGCGTGATGTCAGGAGGGGAGAGCCTAGCAGGGCACTCCTCACTGCCCTGTTTCACTACTATGAGGGCGGAGCCATGGAGAATATATATATATATATATATATATATATTGTGGGCCACGAGGGTGCTCCAGCTGCTCCAACCCAGACAGAGACAAGCAGAGACACAAGTTCCTGCACCACACACACTTTATTTCTATAAGGAAACGCTTTTGTCTCATCTCCCAAACAGCACCAAAGCACAGTTCTCTTCTCCTTTCTCTTCTCTTTCTCTCTCTCTCTCTCTTAATCATTCTGTCTCCACGCTTCCTGGCCAGCTTTGTCTACCTCCTCCCGACTCTGGCTCCCGTAGCATTCCCAACAGTTAATTGTAGGACATGCACAGCCACACTCATTCATTTAAATTTGTCAATTATTCTAATACATACATTGTACATAAGGCAGGATCCTACCATGGATGGGATGTTGGTGAATTTCACATACCTACAGTTACTCTCAGTGGTCCAACTTACAATTTACCAGTTAATCTAACACACACATCTTTGGAAGAAAGGGGGGAAACTGGACATGCCAAACAATACAACATTTAAGACAGCCTGACGTTGTTTGAATTAGGGATTGAATTCTGTTTTACTGCTTATTTATTTTAACATTTGTGCTTATGTACATAAATATTGTCAGATTTTGTACTTGCTGTTTTCTTATGGTAGCTGTAAATGTGTGCAAGCACTCTGGGCCTGAGCTGACTTACTGACTGAATGAATGAATGAATTCATTCATTTATTCATTCATTCCTGTATTAGGTCATTTATACCCAGAGGGCACTAACGCTACTGTAAGCCTGGCTTGGATAGGTGTCACATTAGGACTGAGAGGAGTGAATAACAGGATTTATCTCTTTAGGGTACTGTAAATATTGCAGCTTTAAACTTGTGGGTTCTGAAATGTCCTAAAAAGTTTGGGTTTATTTTATACTAAATTTGAAATATGGCAATATTTGTCATTTTCTTTATTAAAACAGCTGAACATCATGCATGTATATTAACATTCCACCAACTGCTTCTCCAAGCCGCCTTTGTCCATTACAAGCTCTCTATAAACCAAAGCCTACCCCAGAAGGATCAACTTGAAAAACAGGAGTCATCCCAGATGGAACGCCACTCTCCCATGCATGAACATTAACATTGCCCCATTGCTTCTCCAAGCCCACTTTGCCCTTTACAAGGTTTCTATCAACTAAAGCTACTGGGTGCAGACCAAACCAGTGTCACGTTGTATTGAAATTTGTATAAATGCAGCTCTCTTCAGATTATCTAAACTGCCTTTCAATCAAGCTGGAGTGGTAATTTTTTAGCATTTTTCTAGAACTACAATTTAAGACAAACACCCTTGATAATGACAAGATTAGAAATCTGATTATACCAAACACAATACTCTGTCCCGCCATCTGCCATTGCCAGAGACTGTTGTGCAAAGCAACTCCCTGGCAGCTGCGCCCTGCACTGTCTTCAGCTGACAGCAACCTTTCTGGTTTGTTTATTTTGTTTTAATAGGAGTGAGCATCCAATGTGGGACTTGGTATCATCCTGCATTAAATAAGGGGCTACTTGATTACCCTCACATCTGTTCTACAGCACTTGTGTGCACTGTACTGTATTTTCTATATAACAGCAGCAGACCATTTAAAGCATTTGTTGAATCACTCGCTATATTTGTGGAGACCCTGAGATGAAAAATCTTATTTGTAAGAAATTATATCATTGTGCTCACAATGAAGTGGAATGAATGACTGATGTCATTCTAATAAAGAAACCATAAACAACAAGGTGTACTGTAACAAACTTCATTTATATTATCCAAATGTTTGGATGTGGTTGGTACTGCACTGACATCTTTTAATATTTTTTATACAAACAAAATGTAAGTGCTTGTAAAAAAAGATCCAAAATGGAGTTGCAGTGACATCACCATAATAATGATAAGAAAAATTTGCAATAATAGATAAACAAGTTGAATATGCTTCAAAAAAGACACAAGAGATCACTAAGTGGTTAAGCAGATCCACTACAACTATAATGTATATTTGGGTGATGCCTTCATCCATGACTATTGCAGTTATCCTACAATTATTTGCAAATGTTTTTTACAGTTGGAGCACAGGCAGGTTAAATGATTTGTTCAGGGTCAACCTACTTGGGGCTTCAAATCCAGTATTTTAGCTACTACAGAACATTTCCTGGTGTAAAGTCCAAGCCTACTATGTTAGCCAATTAGATTTGTTTTCTAGTTTTCTGAAATGGGAATTGTAGTAATGGGACCTGTGGCTCAAAGATACATGACTGCATGCTCCTCCGTCAAGTTAAGATATTACAGGTTGTGCTTATTTCTGACCTCTGTAGGCGATTCACAAGTAAATAGAGGAAGCAAGCCCTTAGGATGTGTACGTGGGTACGGTGTTATGAGATTAATAGAGACATTTATGGAATTGTGTTTAGAGAAAGAAAAGTAATCATCAATGAAGGGTTTGTGCAAGTACATCTGTTAATACAAGTGGACCCTGAAATAAACAAACTGTAAATCACTATTAGCATAAGACCAGTGAACTGGTGAAGGTGGAATATAAAACCCAACCATTAACTAACTGCCTAAGGTCTAAGGCAGCGGCTCTCAAACTGTGGGGCACTGTACAAGGGTGCCATCGAATAAATGAACAAGACATCAAAATACATTTTTTACATTTTTATTTCAAATTTAAATTTGCAAGCATATAATCACAACGAATGCATTATAACTAAAATTAAAATAAAAACATTTCTAAGGCATAGATCTAATAACTAATATGTGCCTGCTTTAAAGTACACAGTCTGTCCAGGTTTGGTTTGATATTTGAGATAGACACTCTGAGCTCCTTTTCTATTTGAAGTTTGTTTCTATGATGAGTGGCGCCGCTGCTGCTGCTTTTATAGTCGTGTATTTTCAATCCAGAAAGTTCGAGACGTATCAGTATCTGTCGCGAACATTCGGGTAACAGTAGATCAGGTGATAATGCGGAGCGACTGCACCACATTGGCAGCGTATAGCCAATATTGCCAAATTGAGTTAAATAATTTACTGCGTATTGGGTTATTTTCATGATACAACTAACAGTGGTATAATATTTGTCGGATGAAAATACGTTTGTCTCACGCAGATTGACTTCATCGGTGTCCTCGTTTACGAGATTTTTAAAAATTAAAACATATTTAATCGTTTCTTTACATAAAAAAAAATTAAGTACGAATATATAATTTATTCTTTGTTTTTTGGATTAGAATTACTACCAAAAACCACACAAGGCATTTTAACAGTTATTAAAGCACTTTAAAAAAATAAATTGCAAATATTTCATCCAAGTTAGCCGAAAACATTTAAATCTTATTGAAGTAAAAATGATAGGATACCATGACACCGCACGAGTATCACACCTTTGTTAGTTGTATCATGGATTATTCTCATCTATCTTATATTATGCAGGGGGCACAGAATTATTCCAGGTAGAAAACGGGGGGGGGGGGCGCGAAATATGAAATTTTGAGAACCGCTGCTCTAAGGTGTAGGCCTGCAACTTAACGTGTCCTCCACAGTAACTAACCTCCAGACAGGTCGAATTGTGGTACCCTAAAAATAATTACAGTGTTTGGTGCTAACAGAGGACTTCAGACAGCATCAGAAGGGCTTCAAGGAAAGTTTTGATCATTAACAAGGAGACTTTAAAATGCCAAATGTGATCATCTAACACATGAATACATAAGAAGATGCATTTACTCTAGATGTGTGTAAATATATTGTTACAGCACTTGAAACTAAGGAATATACTGTACTAAAAAGACATCTCCCCTAACAAAAACAACGTAATGGATGAACACAGGTAAAGAGTAGAACACAATACAAGCAACTGTTGTGATTGTCCTCTGTTTATAATTTATAACTCCTGTTTGGACGCATATTTCTAATTCATTATTTACTATAATGACTTTTTAATATGCTGAATCCCATTCTGATGTTAGTTTTCTGTATCACTTATATTTTCATGTTGTTAGAGTTCATTTGCTTCTTTTTCCAGTGTTTTGCGGTGCAGTTGTTACAGCATGACTATGGTAATCAGGTCAGAGGTGGCAGCTTGTTACATCAGTTATGTGATGGTATAAGAGTCATACTGGACACTTACTCTTCATCCAAATCTGACATTTTTTAACCTTAGTCCTCCCTATATTCAATTCTTTAGCTGCGACATTTAAGGTTTTGTTAATCTTATTGAAAGATCAGTCTGATGTCCTGTTTACAGTAATTCCATCTCCTGACCCTCAATTCAAATCACTTCTGTTATTCTTTAGTAGAAGAGCCAATCTATTGCCACCTCAGAATACATTTCTTAAATGCCTGTCTGCCAAGTGAATTGGCTCACCCACATGTTCACCTTTAAAGCACAATAAACTTCTGTCTTTACTTGGTTCTTGATGTCTGCCTACCCATCTCTCTCTCTCTTTCTCTCTATTTCTCTCTCTGTCTCCATCTGTTTCTTTTACTTATTTCTAACCTCTCTTCCTAATGCCAGTTGAGCTCTTTCCCCAAAATATTTCCCATTGGTATGCTCAAGATAGTCTTAAATCCCTTTCTGGAATTTTATTTTCTATATCATGACCTGGAATTTATGTTTCAGTTTTGTACAGTTTGTCTTTGGCCTTTATAACATTAGAGCATTAAACGTTAGAACAATCTTGACAAGAACAGGCCATTCAGCCCAACAAAACTTGCCAGTCCTATCCATTTCATTCTTTCTAAATAACACGAAGACAGGTTTTGAAGGTCCCTAAAGTCCTACTGTCTACCACACTACTTGTAACTTATTCCATGTGTCTTTGGTTCCTAACTTCCTAATGTTTGTGCGAAATTTAGTGCCCAACTGTGTCCATTTGTTCTTGATGAACTGATTTAAATAAACTGCCTCGATCCACTGTATTAACTCCTTTTATTACTTTATACAATTCACTCATTTAACCTCTTAATCTTACTGCTAGCAGCTCAACATTCAGGTCTCATACCTGTGTTTTAATTGTAATCTGTTTGGAGTTGCATCATTTTTCATTTGCAAAACTGGAAAGTTTGCTTCCTTTCTTCCCTACTGCTTTCACTCCTGCATTTATCTGATTTTCAATCCATCAAAGACAACCAGAGAGTCTGGAGTGTCAACTCTAAACCATGTCTCCATAAAGAACATGAAACTCCTGAGTCTGTATTCCTTTCGCTACTGACCAGCGTTGAGAGCTCATCCATTTCCATCGCCATTAAATTTTCATTGACCATGATGACAGATGACCTTCTACTCTTATTAGGGGTAGAGGTTAGTGCAGTTATTTAACTGTTAAGTATAATTATGTTTTATGGCTCAAGTTACCACAAATTTGAGCATTTTTGGTACATTTTCATCCAAAACTTAGGGGGCACGATATGGTCAGTTGAGTAGATGACAGCACCTTCTGCTCCCTTTTGGCAGCAGGTCTGGATACACATGCTTTGTGTCCCATGACTTCATGCAAACCATGATATATAAGAAGGCCTCTCACATTAAGCAATCATATGAACTTCAGGATCACTGAAGGACAAAGCCTTGTGAAAGACTAGTTCTCGTGTAAATAAAAGAATTAATCAGGAAACATCTTCTGTTTTTAACCTCTGTTTTTGACTTATGTTTGGTTTAGCTCTTTTATTTTGGTAAACTGATATAATAATCTTTTGTACTACTATCCTCTAATTCAAACCTGATTAACCATTTTCCTAGCTCTATAAATTCTTTGATTTCTTTGACTCTTACATTATTAAATTGGTGTGATAGAACCCTCCTTCTAGTCTTATGTAAACATATGTGACCACACAGGGGTGACAGAGAGCCCCAAACCACAGTCCCAGGAATACACTATATACTAGTAGAATAAAATAAAGGCTCTTTATTCTTCTCTCAGGCACTTTCCACAATCCTGTCCCGATGTAAGCCACAATTATCCAATAAACATACAATAAACTAGGAATTCTTTGTCCTTCTCTACCGCCGTTAAGTTTCGCCTGCTGCCTCCTGACTCTGACTTGTCCATGTGTGCCACCGGGCTTCCTTTTACACTGGACATAGGAGTGCTTCAGGTGCCATGCTATGTCTTCCGGGGAGCACTTCCGGGTCATAAAGAAAGTAGGGAGATCCTCCCCCAACAGCACCCTCTGTTGATCCACAGAGACCCAGATAGGATCGCCTTTCTGGACCCATCTCTAAACCCCTGCAGGTGTCCCAACTGGGTCCCATATGAGGACCACTGCCACCTACCATATGGGGAATGGAATCACTCCAAAGTCTTAGCTTCTGCTGGTCCATCCAACATATTAGTCTGGCCAGGTGTATAGTTATTTCCTCGTCTAGTTGGACATTCTATCTGTCCTTCTGTTTTGGCCTCCTGTCTGAGTAATAATACATACTCCTTCACGGCCGGGATGCCCATTCTCCTCCTAAACATAACAATCCATAAGACTTCTGCAAATATTTTTTTTAACAGACTAGTGATATGGCATGTCAGGGCTTTTGCATCGCATGCTGTTTCCTTTTCAAGTTTGACACCCACACTTCATATGTGAATACACAGACTCATCCACACATCCATCACTTTTAACATGTATAGCCGTGAAGTAGGCACATTGCCTGCATTGTGAGGGAGCATCAGTTACAGCACCTCATTCTAAGGCAGTGGGAGTTGGCGAGGCTCAGATGGGGAGCCCTACTGAAGTCATAGACAGTAGGCACCTGAGCCTGGGTTCAAAATAAGGAAGCTCTGTTGGGAGCCATGAGATAGCAGGGACCCAGACCCATGGAAGAAAGTCGGCTGTGCCTGTTGGTTTGACATCTCTCTGGGCTGCAAGACCCGAGCTGGGTAAGCTGGGGAGACATCCATTTTAATGAGGAAGCACCGGGGACTTGATTTTTAAGGACAGAGTCCTGCCTGTGAGATTTTAACCTCATTTTAAAAGATTATTTATTTGGATTTTAACCTCCACAATTCACTTGTTTTATTGGATTATTTATTTATAATGGAACTTTTGAACTGCACTGTTGGACACTTTGGATTGTTTTATAAAAACACCAAGACAGTTTGCACCTATCCCTTGCTTTGAGTGAGTGTCCTCATTTGTCAAGCTCATCCTGGTTATGTTACAGACGATGGCAGGTTCAAAAGGCTCCCTAGAGCAACTGAGAGTGTGGAGTTGACCCACACCATCACAAGGGGATACTCACACAGGATCAGATTACAGACATGCCTAACATGCATGTATTTGGCATGTAGGATGATAACTGGAATACCCAGAGAAAACCCAAAGAGACAAGGGAATAACATGTAGACTGAGAGTAGCCGGACAGAGATGTGAATCAAGTAGCCTAGAGCTGAGAGAGAGCCACACTAGCCACTGTAAACTCCAAGAAAAGTGCAAGATGAAAATTTTTTTTATACAGAAATGAACGATGGAAAGTAAGTCAAAAACAGAAGTGAGGTGGACTGCACATATTTCTGCAAAGATTAAGTAAAACAGAAGGTGCAACAGACAAGACAAGCATGCGATATAACAGAAAAGCATTTTCCTAGTTACTGTTTCCATCTGTAAAACTGCATACCAACAAAAACAATACTTTGTATTAATTGCCAAGACATACCTGCCATCTGAGGGGCTTGCCTGCTGCCAACTGGTGTACTTTAGGAGTAATGCTGTGTGGTATAGCGGGTCCACAGCTCAAGTCTAAAAGGCCACTTTTTAAATAAATAATCGCTGCACTCAAAGCTTAGAGAGGGGGCGTGGTTGTGTGGCCAAAGTGGTTCCCGGGGTATTTCGTGATGCGGATGGTCCTCGCTTAAGTGCACAGGTGAGGAGTCGTCCGCATCCATAATTGTTGCCAGGATCCGCTGATTGCTACACCTGATCCACGTCCCTGTGATATTTAATAGAAGCGTGAAGCGGCTAGAGGAGAAAAACAGGAAAAAATGAAAAAAAGAAAAGAAAAAGTGAACGGAGGTTAAGAGAAGAAAAGAAGGCGGCAGGAAGCAGGCAGGAGAAAGCCAGTGTGTGAGTAAGCAAAGAGGGCAGCTAAGCAGTGAGCCCAAGCGGGGTGTTTGGCCGACACCTAGGGTAGTCAGTAGTGGTCGCTCCTGCTGAGTGTGTAGTTAAGGAACAGGAGTGAGCAGAAGAAGGATGGCTCACCGTGGAAGACAGTGGGAGTCAGGAGGCTTGGGAGGTGGATGCCCCAGTGTGAGCGTCCTGGCCACTGGGGTACCCAAGTCTCGGTCTGGGGCAAGCAGAACCAAAGCCAGGGAAGCCACCAGACCAGCAGGCAGAGCAGGTCAGCGGCAGCTAGGGTGCATTGCCTGGATGGGAGAAGCAAGGGATACGCCAGTCACCAGTAGAAGAATGGCACCGGACTGATTTTAAAAAGGACAGCTTTTTTTAAAGGATTTTTTCTATTTATTGGATTTCAACCTTCACCAGTTCACTTGTTCTATTGGATTATTTATTTAAAGATTTTTAAGATGCACTGCAATAAGATGCACTGTTGTTGTTTTAATAAAAGCACTTGGCACTTTTGCACCATCCCCTTGCTTTGTTGTGCCTCACTGTCTAGCACATCGCTGACATTACTGACGGTGTTGGGTTCAGAGCTCCCAGAAGCTGAATGGGAGCATGGAGTAGAACCTGCATCGTCACATGCTGGCTTCCACCACTATAACATGATCATTCTAGGTATTACTGACTCCTTCCTAGAGTACATTTTCATCCTGAACTTGATATTCAGAAGAACCCGTAATCTGCCAAAGTGGGTTTCAGACTTTCTTTATGGCTTCTGGGAAGCCCTTTCCTTGACCCTTTCCTTTGCTTCAGCTATATTTTGCCAGCAAACACGTGAATGTGTATGTGTACTGTCTTGGAAAATCAGCCCACCATAGATCAAAAATAATCCAGAAGAAAAGTGCAGCACAATGAGATTTTATCACATTTTTCACATAATTGATGTGAGACAATTAAAAATAACAAGATAAAATAAACGAACAAAGTAGTACCCACATACGGTACAAATAAAATATGCCAAGAGTGAGAAACAGCTTGACTTCTCTACAGTTTAGCACAAATACACCTCCCCGCCTTCATTGATTTTGCTTTGTGTATCGTGTTCACCGTGGGAAGTCTTGTCATCAGTTGACAATAATTTGCAAGAGAGAAATGGGTAAAGGCCAAAACCAAAAAACATTACCAAGAAACTATTATTCTTAATAATGTTAATTTAGCAGATGCCTTCATCCAAGGTGACTTATACATCTGGTTAAATATATACAGAAATGAAGGTGCAAGTATCAAAACCAACAGAGAACAGGATAAAAAGCAGGTACAAAGGATTAGAACAACTACATAATTATACTTGAAGCTACAATACTACAAAAATCACTATCCTAGACTCGTCAGTGCAATGGCAGTTACCCTGTAGGAGAGAAACCAAGCAGTTCCAAGATATTTATATAAAATGGTGCATTTTCAAAAGATGGCTAAACACAAGTAATTTGGGCGCCATTTGAATAGATAAAGGGAGATCATTCCACAGCTTTGGAGCAAAAAAGGAGAGGCATTGCCCAATTGTCCAATCTTGGCACATCTAGTAAGAGGAGGGACGGTCGGCAAATGGGCAGAGGCAGATCAGAGACTTCTTGAGAGGACATAAGGAGAGACCAAGGAGTGGAGATAATGAAGAGCAAAGCTGTTTAGGAAACTGAAGGTCAAGACAAGAGTCGTAGGAGTGAAGCAAGGAACAGAGAACAACAGTTGAGCAGCTGTGTTCTAGAGGATGTGGAGATGTCTGATTGCAGCTGAAGAAAATCCAGCTACATTTCATTTAGCCCATTACACTAAACAAAATCAAAGTCATTGGATAAATGCAAAGTCCTGATTCTCTAGTAGTGTTGATCGCGATTCCCAAAAGCATTTTCGCAGCGAATTTGTTGGGTTCATCAGTGACCTTCTTAATGGAATTTTTCGTAGAAACTTCAACATGCAGCCAGCTTAGACACCCTTTTTTCCCAGCACCCCATGATGCTTTGTGAGGCCAGTGTGATGTCACAGGACAATAGTAGCAATGTTGGATCTGTGCTGCCATTGTGCACTCAAAGAACTTTCATGCATGCATACTGTAAGCGTACTTCACCTCACACTTTATGGCGCTGCCCAATCCGCTTTGCACATATATGAATACAGCATATACACATATGTGATGGCACTACCCGGTTGATACTGTAGCGTTGCTATGTAGCACAGATTGGGTAGTGACAGGGACAGCTCCCCCATGAGTACCGTATATAGCACTGATCCTTTGCATCACAGGCTCTGAGGGTGTTAGTTACTCATAGTCATAGGAACCTGGGAGACATAGAGAGCTAAATTTATCTTAGGGAAGCATTGTTACATGTTGAGCACTGTTGTCTCACAGCTCAGGTCACATTTGTGACCACAATAATTGTTCCATTTATTATGTAATTGTTTTTAGGTGTTTTCTGAAGTTTAAAATTGCCACTGTTATATATACATCTCTGTCATTCTGTCAAATATTATTGTTCTGCTTTTAATGAGAAAATATTTTTTGTCAGTGCAACCGCAGTATTTGATAGGCTGCTATGCTTTCTGGATTTTGAGGATTAACTCAATGATAAGATCATGGAATTCCATGTACTTTAAAATCATTTATGCCTAGAGCACATCAAAACAATCAATTCACTTTTGCACAATAATATCAGATATGCTCGGCTGAACAAACAATATGATTAATTACTTGCATGCTTGTCTTATTTACATTCACACCATGCAGGGCTATTGATTACTGTAAATCCACGTTTTCCCTAACCTGCCCTATATTGTGATGTTTACTTGTCTTTGCTGTATCAAATATGACAATGCTTAATAACAAAAAAGATTAAAAAAAAAATCTTTATTTAATTTACTATAACTGAAAAATAAATTTTACACTCAAAGTTGGGAAAATGAAGCAATTACTAGCAAAAGTAAAGACTAGGACTAGGAATGTTTGATTGTTTATTATAAAGTATATTTTACCATCTGAGAAAGAAAAAAATATTACTCAAACTGACCCAGTATGATTGAGTGTAAGTGTATGCGTGATTCTCCCTGGCACTGGCAAGGCTTTGGTCCCACATGACCAAAAATTGGACAAGTGAGATAGAAATGGATGGACACATACTAAAAAAAAAACTACAGTTGCAATGAAAGTGTGATGAATAGGAAGCTCTTCAACATTTATGTGTTTTTTGTAAAGTATAATTGTTTCATTAGGATTATGGCTGGTACAGCCACTTCATGGCCATTAGGCACCATTTGTGTGGAGTCTGCATATTCTTCTTGTATCTGTGTGTGTCCTCCTCAGTTCAAAGGCATGTTGCCAGCTTGATTGTAATCTTTAAATTGGTCCTGTGTTAGTGTGTGGCTGATCTTCCTTGACATGGCCTGGTGTCCTCTTCAGTGGTAGTTCCAGCCTTGGTCCCATTACTGCTGATATAGCCTCAAAGCCCTCTAATGGAAACAGAGAAACACAGAGTCCAAGAAATGGATGAGTGGAGAGATCTTTATCCTAATTATTCCACTTTTTAATTAATTATCATTTTCTGCACCCATTTATTTCATCAAGGTCTCAGGTGGCAAACTTGTTCTGATAGAATAAGACGCAAGGCAGCAAACAACCTCAGATGGGACATCATTTCATCGCAGGACATAATCACGCTTGCATCCACACTCACTCATGTGGGGAGTCACAGGTTCATTTAACATGCAAGCCTTTGAGATGTGCGAGGTAAACCTGGGAGGACACTGGGAGAAAACATTTTACACACACAGTGACCAAATTAGGGAGATGTGAAGCAACAGTGCTAAGCACTTTACTGCAATGAATATCTTGAATTCTATTTATTTAATTGTTCTTAGTATGTTTATTATTGAGCAATACCTCCTTGTGCAACATGTGCCGGGAGTTCAATGAAAGCCACAGTGAGAGCTCCAGACACTCCAGGACATGTTCTTCTTTTTATTCTTTCAAGAAGGAGCTTGAAGTTTGTGAACCCAGATGCACCACGGAGGGTCCAGGGAGAAACAGAGAGGACAGCCCAGGGTACAGGGGTCACAAGGTAAACTCCACCATTTGGTCACATGACCACCAAGGATATAAAAAAGGTGAAAAACAGCAGATGGTCAGTCTGGAAAACTTTGAATGAGATGATGCTGGTCCAGTTATTATTATATGTATAAAAAGAATCTCCCATTCTGGTTATTGAGAATTGACTTATAACTTTCTGTATCTCACAAGTAAATACCAGAAAAATGTGCAATAGCATGTGTACAAAAACAGTACCAATGTGGCAAACAGACTTTTACCATCGGAGACTAAAAATAAAACATTCCAGCATGTCTGGAATAAAATTGGAAATGTTCTCTGGTTATCACATAATGCTAAGATGCCAAAGCTTACCAAAAAGTGTGTGTTAATTTCCTTATACACTCATAAGGGTCACATAATGGGAAACCATAAAGTACAAAAGAAAACAGGAAGTAAAACAGAACTCTGTTCCCCTCCTGGGCTTCCTAATAAGTGAGTGAGGTAGGGCAGCTCATCCACTTACCTACCTCCAGTTCCATCAAAACTCACTTACCGTATCTCTCACCCACTCACTAGCTCTTTACAATACAATACGCCTTTTTTCAAAGCACTCTTCACTGAATGAAGGCACAGAGTGCTGTGAACAAATTCTCAGGTAAAATGCAAGTATAGATTATATAACCTGCTAAATACAGAAATAGTATATATAAGATACACATTTTGTAAAACACACAGACAACACAGTAGAAACTGATTAACATAAATGGAAACTAACACTTTCTGTTGTCACACAAAGTAGACCAAGAGTCATGAAAAGGTTTGGGGCAGCCACCCATATACTGTTCCCTGGCTGCAAAAGGTTATAAATTATGGCACAGATGTGCAGAGATCAGAGTTCGAGACAGAACTGATGCTATAGATGAAAGATGGTAGTTTTCTGCCTCACTGTCTGTGCAAGGTGGCTGCAGAGAGCTTAAACAAACTCGGCACATACCTCGCTGTAAACTGAAATATATTCAAAAGAAACATACAGGTATTTACAAGTGTAGAAGCAAAGACAATAAATAATGATTTATAAAGCAATACATAGCAGAAAGTATACATTAAATAATGAAGCTTTAAAAGACACTTACAAGGTGAGTGATTTCCATGGACGGATCGACACAAAGAGAAGTGCATAGACATAGGTTCAGATTGCTGCGTACCACAACTAATCAGGCCCAGGAGTTTATATACCTCAAAGATATGTTTCGGACTTGACCGAAGCAAAAGATAAAGGGGTGCCTACATGAGACACATGGTGTGTATTGTATTTAAATGTTTATTATGGAACCTACATGCTTTATGTGAGTTTCACAGACATGTATAACACCACTGTGAGTGTGGGGCGTGACTGACAGGTGTGTGAATAAATGACAAGACAAAGGGGGAGCACAGTTAGACAACTGATAGTTATACCTAACAGCATGTGGGGAAAAACAGGCATCTGTAAATGACAGCAAAGTAAATGATGTCATCTAGAGGGGATCTGGAAGGGTCCTCCTCCACAGTATTGGACCTGGACGTGACATCATCAAAATGGAGGAGATGAAATTTGTAAGAGAGAAAGTCAAGTCAAACAGAGTCACAGATCTGGTGACCTTGGTCAACTAGTTGGGCCATCCAATCTGAAGAAAGGACCCTTCTGATGATTCTAATGCTTCTTTATCTGAGATGATAATTCCATAGGCGGGAGAACAGCTTGGCAGTAGAGCATTGACATCAAGTACTCTATCAGGGTACCAATAAGAGAAACAGAATAGGTGGGGGTTACTAACAGTTTATAAATAATGTATTACACATACTGTATATCTGTACTAATGACTAACAGAGATGCAGTATGCACAGCTAATCGTCAGCTCTAGTCAGCATATGCCAGACTAAGGTAGTGAGTCTTCAGACTGGATTTAAAACCTGAGACTGAATGAGCATCTCTTATATTAACAGGCAGATGATTTAACAGCTTTGGGGCCCTGTAACTAAATGCTTGACCTTCCACTGTAATTTTGTTAATCCTTGTCATCATACGTATATCGGGATCTTGAGATCTTAATATGCAATGTGCTGGTTTGTAAATAATGATAAGTTTAGATAAGGAAGTACAGTAGGGCCTTGGATATTTAAGGCTTTATATGGTTAAAGGATTATTTTGAAATGATAAGCTTAACTGGAAGCCAGTGTAACAACTTCAGAGCAGGAGTTATGTGTTCCTACTTTCTGTTTCATGTAATAAGTGTTGCATCAGCATTTTGAATTAATTAAAAGCTGGTCAGAATTTTCCAACATTTTTAAGATGGAAAAAACATGTTTTAAATAGTTTTGTAATGTGCGCTTTAAACAATATGCTAGTGTTAAAACATAAGTAATAGGATAGTTACAGTATAATGTGTTACTAATGCTTACCTATTCTGTTTCTGTTCTCGGTTTTCACACCCACTGCTCTACTGCCAAGTTGCTTTCCTGCCAACAGAAAAGTCATCTATGACAATTCACGTTCAACGTATGAATAAACACATTACAAAGTACATTTAATAATGAAATGTATTGTACAGGATATGTAATTAATGATGGTATTCAGTATTCATTCAATATTCATTTTATGTTTTGAAGAAAACATCATAAAGGTGCTGTCCATTTCTCCGTACACATTCTGATAGCCTGTTGTGGAAATTCTGCATTGCTCGACTTAACATGTCAAGAGGAATGTCAGTGATTTCCTCTTCAATCCTCCTTTTTAGTTCAGCAATGGTTGCAGGACGGTACACTTGGCTTTTAAGATGACCCTACAGACAAAAAACACAAACAGTGAGATCTGGGGATCTCGGAGTCCATGGAATGTCACTGCTGCTTGAAATGACGCGTCTTCCAAACAATCGTCGAATAGCAGCCATCGATTGTCGGACAGTATGTGAAGTGGCTCAACCTGGAAACTTCTTTTTTAAGGCTGAACACGTTTCTTCAAAATTACGCACCCATGTTGTAACCACATGAGCAGACAGGACACGATCATGACGTCCTAACTGGTAATGACACCAAAATCCCCTTTGCCACTCCACAGCTCTATTATAACTAACGGCAAGAGGTTCAAAAAGAGGTTGCATTGGTCCCAAACAACTGCCGATGCCCTAGGGTTACCAACACCTAGTTCCAAAATTTACTGTTACCCTGCGCCACCCTGTACTATTGTATTGTATTCCTGATGTGGCAATAATAGATTGACCATTTTGCTCTGTGAAGAATATTACTTGTGTTCTGTTTTCTGTATTGTATTTACCTCATTTTTTGACACCAATTACACACCCAAACTACCTTGAAAGGGGTCTCTTTCTGTCTCTGTATTGCCTTTCCCAAGATTTCTTCCAAATTTTTTGCCAATAACAGTATTTTTTGGGGAGTTTTTCTTGTATTCTTTTAGACTCAAGGCTAATGGCCCTTCAAAAAACATGGCTTGTTAAAGCCCATTGCAGCACTCCTTGTGTGATTTTGAGCTAAACAAGAAATAAATTGTTGGTAATTCAGTAAAACTAATGGTAAATTCAACTGTGTTATAACAGTGTTGTTGCAGTCAGCATCATTCCTTCCAATAAATAACATTTCTTTTTTTTTCCGTATTCAGAAAAAAATAGTTGTCATCCATCCACTCCTTCAACTCACTGACTTATCTAATTAAGGACAGCATGGGATAAATACTATTTGGTCTAAAATTGTAAATTCAAGTATTGTAATTTTTATTTAAATCCACTGCTTACCTTTTCACAAAAATACTAATACCAGAGAAGAGCCAACAAGTAAGAAAATCTCACCATGACATAACTTTCAGATGCGTTCAGAAACTTGGTTAGCTGGTGTAGGTGCAATGGAGGAAGGACAGGGAGGATGTCTACCTCTTCCACCAACCATCACTTTTCTTTCTTCTCAGTAAACAATCCAAATCCAAATCTCATCCAAACCTTACTCTAATGCTAAGCACTGAAGTCAGCTCTTGGGACAGATGCATTTTATAAATCTGCAGGTCTACTAACTCACTGTCATTTGTCACTGTCACTGCTGACCCCTTTCTACTCTCAGAGGCAGGTGCCTATATTGTCCTTTGACATGCCTGTCATCTGCATAGGGTAGCAAGGATCACAACTGTCCCAAGGGTTATAACACTATTGTCACATGAATTATCTCCCTAATCTTGTGCCTAAAGAATATTTATTACATGTGGGAGTCAGTCCCTGCACACACCAGCACACTGCCCATTTACACTGGTACATATCTGTGTACTCTAATTTCCAGTAGGATGTTTTCAGCTCCTGATGTCCCCTTTCCACTGTCCTGTGCCACTTCTGCTCTTGGCAAAACGTTTTGAGTTGAGCATTCCCTTATTACAGATACATTTAATTAAAATGTGTATTTGTCCTCATGTATCTTATCAAATGCTTTTATCAGCATTCTTAAGTAGAAGATGATTGAACTATTTCAACATTTAAGAAGTGAATGGATTATCAGGCCAGGTTGTGCAAACAGAATTCTGGAGTGCGATAAAATGGTGTAATTAATTTAACCCCATAGTTTAGTTGTCATGGAAACTCAGAAAGGCTACGGAAGACCACAGGAATCCTCTATCTCTCCCTCCCACTTTGTGCAGTGAGATATACCCACTGTATAATTTAGAGGCATGTCTGGTTTCCACAGGGTATTACTCACATCTGAGCCATATTAAACAAGAACAAGATAAGAAGTGTTTGCCAAGAACTGATTTTAACCATTAAAATCTGTAGATAACAGAGTTCCAAGTATAATGTGTAAAAACCATGTTGTTATTCTCAGACTCGGAAGCACAGCCAGAAAGAGTGGAATTCTGCAAACAGCTGAATTTGGTTTGCTTGTGGCAGCAGCAGCTTCTTTTATGCAATGAAGCGAGCAAGCAGATGCCCTGCTGTATGGTTAAGATGAGGATGCGGGAGGAAGGGTGAACATACTGTATTATATAAGTTGTAAAGTTTGTTTGCTTATTGATATTGATATAGGACACCTGCAGGATAAATGTGCCAATATATTACTGATTTTTAGATTTTTAACACCCAGGAAAAAGACTCTTATTTCTACTGAATTGTAAAAGTGCCACATTAAAGCCAGATTCACTAAGTTTTGTTTTATATTAATTTTTCAAATTGTATTTGTATCAGTAATACATCTAATAGACATACAATGCCTTCAACCTAAGCCTGACATCCCTGTGCCTACCATTCCATAAAGCAAAAGATTTGAAGAAACTCTTCATAAATACTGAAGCATCTCAAGGGCTAAGAAAAACTTTAACACATATTTGCCATATTTTAAAAAAAGTTTTAAACAATTCTTCATAAAACTGAATTTGATGTTTTTGAGTTTTAAGTAACATAGGACATCTCTTTATAACTGTGTATCACATTTTGTCTTTATACGATCATTGGGCCAATATTACGATATTAAAAGTGTATTTTAGTGAGAAACTCAGCTTCTTTCTACTTTCTCATTAGAAGTTATTTTCACTTATTAGTGGTTTGAAAACATGGAGACATCAACATAGTTTTAGGCATTTTGAGGACGGCAACAAGAACAGAAAGAAAATGTATTAGCTTTTTCTATTGTAACTGCCCCCTGCTCGCTTCGCTCTCCAAACCCAGGCTGAGCCGCTCAAAGGGCATCAGGGCACTCTTCTGTTAGAGAAAGTGATTGTATTTAAAGAGATGGTATACAGGAGAGAGTGCGCTTCATAGGATGAAGATGGTTTGGTCCATAGTTATTATAAAGAGAAAATCAGTTACTTGAGTATTTCACTACAACTGTCTATTTTAAATACCAATGAATAATAAAACGAAGTTAAAAGTAAAAGTAAAAAAGTAAAAACAGAAGTTAAAAAGTAAAATATAATAAAAAGTAAATACAAAATTTAATTCTTTTCCAGACTGTTACAATATTATGAATAACTTACATTCTATAAATGTTGCTTTTTCAAATTTCTGTTCACATATTGTTCAGGATATTTTTCTCTTTTTGGTTATTGGATGATTCTCTTTTTTCTTGATTTTTAATATATAAAGCTCTTTTTGTTCATTTTCTTTTTTTTTTTGACATTCATTATCAACTCTTTCTATCGCAATTTAAAATTCGACGTTCTTGAATAGATAATTTGCTTTTCTGCCTTGCCATTATAACCATCTGTGTTGAAAGGCGAGTTAGCACTGAGAGTGTCACGGGGTAGTATGGAGAGAGGATGTGCACAGTAGGAGTAATGATTGGGTGAGCGGTGTGGAGGGGAGTGGCCAAGGCTGAATGATGCAGACACGACAGAAAGCGTTTTTAATATAATAGCAAGATATTATACATGGTACAGAACGTTATTCTTTATATTACATGCTTTATTCAATTTACATGCTGTAAGAGCCATTTGCTACTTATTTAAGTTATATTAAATGTTTGCCTAAATATTACTGCATAGTCTATGGGAGGTTCTTATAACCCCCACAAGTTGAATTAAATTGGTATATTCTAACTACTCCATGTCCCTCTGACTATAGAATAGTCTCAGTTAGTGACCTGCCTGGACGTGTGTAAGGCATAAAGGGTACATGGCTTTAAACTGTGCCTTACGTGCTCAAAAGTATGAAAGTTAACATGCTCTATTAAATGTGTAGTGCCATATGTTAGAGTACACTGAGGATGAAGTAAAGCATTTTAAGTATAGAAACAACTGAAGTCTGACAAGAAAAGCTAAGTTTATAGAAGAAACAGTTTTTCACATTTTTTTTGTCTTTTTTTTCTACCTTTTTTCTTTATTCTTCTGTGGACTATTTGCTTTGAATTTTTGCTAAATCTTTAAAAACAAACTTTTGGACTGAAAGATTTCTTTCAGCATATGTTTTACCCATGCTTGATCCTGGCGTTCTCACCAGCAGCTACACATGCCAAATATTCCTTCCATAACCTTGTGTGGAAATAAGCAAGTATAGAAAGTGAATGAATAAGTAAAACATATGTTTTGTTTGTAAGGACTAGAGTGACAGGAAACAGTAGTATTTTCTTTATTCACCATCACAATTCATTTTAATTCTCAAGTATTGTAATTTTTATTTTAATCCACCGCCTAACTTTTGACAAAAATACTAATAGCAGAGAAAAGCAAACAAGTAAGAAAATGTCACCATAACGTAACATTCAGCGGCCTTCAGAAACTTGGTTAGCTGGTGTAGGTACCATGGAGGAAGGACCAGCATCCTGTTCGGAATAAAGGATGGATTCTTGCCCGGACAGGATGCCATAAAGTATTGAGTGGGCAAACAGGCATAGCAGGAGATGTTCATTCCTCCACAGGACAGGTGGCAGTGTTCCTCAGGACTGAACCTTATAAGAACTCTCACAGGGTGGCATGGGAGTTAGGGTGCTGCTGGGGGAGGACTGCTCCAAATAAATCCATTCCCTCACTTATTGGAGTCAGAGTCGGGAGGCAGAAGGCAACACTCAACTAGAGGTGGAAAGAGAGAGTTTCTATTTATGTATTGCACAGACAGACATAATAAATTGTAACTAAATGTATTAATGTAGATAAAAATGTATTTATTTATAAAGCACTTTAAAAACAACATCAAGACTGACCAAAGTGCTGTACAATAATAAAAAAAAGAAAACCCAACATATCAGACACACAAAACCGAAGGATAAATGAAGCAGAAACACATAAACACATAAGAACTGAAGAGATTCTTAATAAAAAGTATACAGATAGCCAACATATCATACTGGGTTAAAAGCCAGAGAGTAAAAATGTGTTTTTAAATAGGATTTAAAGACAGCTAGCGAAGGAGCCTGCCTAACGTGCAATGGCAAATCATTCCAGAGTTTTGGGGCTGCAACTGAAAAAGCTCAATCACCTCGGAGTTTGCATCATGCCTTGGGAACACGTAAAAGCATCTGGTCTGCTGACCTGAGAGAGCGAGACTGCACGTACGGGTGCAGCAGTTCCGACAAATAAAGTGGGGCACAACCATTAAAAGATTTAAAAACAAATACAAGGATCTTAAAATGGATTCAAAAACGAATTGGAAGCCAGTGAAGGGAAGTCAAAATCAGGGTAACATGCTCATGCTTTCTTGTGCCAGTTAAAAATCGAGCAGCAGCGTTTTGCACCAGCTGTAGGCAAGCAATGGAGGCCTGGCTAATTCCAAAAAGAAGCACATTGCAGTAATCTAGACGAGATGTTATAAAAGCATGGATCACTGTTTCAAGGTTGCACTTAGACTAAAATGTTTTTAATACCATTTTAAAATATCACGTAGCTGAAACTTTCATAACTTTGGAATTTCACAAGAAAGCAATGTAAGATATCAGAATAATCAATGATAACGTTCCACAAAATAACAAATTTGTCTCATAACATAACATTTTAAAACGAGTTTAGGGTTTTGATGTATTTGTAACATTCATGCTGTTACATTTTATGAGGATGTACTGGAATAGTGTTATTTTCTTATTTGCCTACCTGCTTGTTATAATAAGTTTGTTATAATATTTAGGTTAATGTCACTGTCTCTGTAAAACACTTGTATGGATTCATTCACATGTGCAAGCCAGGTTTGGCACATGTAGGCTAGTCCGCCTGCATTTTGAAACCACTAGGTTAGCAGTTTGAAGAATGAAGGGGACAACTGAGAAGGCATTGTACTATTTTTGAGATGAAATTGAGTCCTTTACTGTCCTTGTTTGGAGACCAGAGAGGACCGGCACATGGAGCAGCCAGTATAAAAAGGCTTGGACGACGGCCAAACCCTTTGAAGCCTATGGATGGATGATGATATCCTTCCAGAAAATCCTTTCAGTGCAGTGACGAAAATGGCCGACTCTATAGATCAAGATCCTACCTTGATATTGTCTTGCTATGGCTTCCTTTCGTCTGTTATGCCACGTAAATCGTCATTAAAGAAAGCTAAGTTATAATTCTCTTATGTGATTTCTGTACCGCCGTATCACTATGGGAAGGATATCGCCTTTTACATTATATCAATATAGTTTATGGTTACTTAAAACGCCGCAATTTAAAAGAACTTATTCCAACAAGGGAGCTGTTGCTTCTAAAGGAAGCACTGCTCTCAAGTAATAATAATAATGATAATACTAATAATAATAATAGCCTTTCACAAACCCAAAGTCACAGATCAAAAAAAAAAGAAAACAAAAATTACACAGAAGACAAAAGTTCATAGAAGAGGAAAGTTTTCAGTTGAGATTTAAAGGTGGAAAAAGAGGAGCAATCTCAGAGAGACTGAGGAAGAGAGTTCCAGAGTTGAGGGGCCATAGCGCTGAAGGACCTGCCTCCCAGGGTGGAGAGTCTGGTGCGTGGGACAGTAAGGAGATTACTACTCAAGGACCTGAGAGAGCGACAAGGAGTGTAAGGAGCTAGGAGATGAGTGGAGTGAGGTAGAGGGGGACAAGGTTATGTAGGTCATTGAAGGTGAGAAGCAGAATCTTGAATTTAATCCTTAATGGAACCAGTAACCAGTGGAGCTGGGAAAGAACAGGGGAGATGTGAGCAAAACGCTTTGTGTGGGTGAGAACTCTGGCTGAATGTTTTGTAGCTTCTGTATAAATTTTGCATGGAGGCCAATGAAGAGGGAATTACAATAATCAATATGAAACATTACGAAACAATGAAGCAGAGTCTAAGCATCATCGAAATGGGCAGAGGTGGGCAAAGTTACGGAGATGATAGAATAAAATTTTGGAAAGAAACCTAATGTGTAGCTCAAAGTTAAGTGTTGAATCAAACAAAACACCAACTTTTCTGACAACAGGAGCAGGTTTGACAAGTGTTCCATCAACAGAAACAGAGAAATTGGATACCTTAGAAAGTTGGGAGTTTGGACCTAGCAGTAACATTTCAGTTTTATTGGCATTAAGTTTGAGAAAGTTATTTTTTCAAGTAGATTTTGACAGCACGGTTATCGTACACTCCTGGCCATTCTTTTAAGCAACATGATGTGAAACACTTTTGTGGGCACTCTGTCTAATTGAAGGCAGGGGGCTACCTGTTTGGACAGCAATGCAACATCATCCCCCTCAGTTTGAGGCTTAGTACTTTGACTACTTGGGGTCAAATTTTATCTTGGTGGATCTGCAGGTTTTCCAGTATAAGAGACAAGAATGCCCCCACATCAGAGGGTGATAAGGACTGTCATCTTGATTACGTCCACAGCAAATTTAATCACTGTATGCAGTATCCAGTGATCCACAGGGCACAAAAAGACAGGGCGTGAGGATAAAAGATACCTCTGGTCTTCGTTATGCTTTGGGAAAACTGGTGGTTTTGGGACAAATATGGAAATTCAAAATGTAGAGTAACAGCTTCAAGATGCAGGTACTTTATAGCATTTATAGAAGCAAAGGGTAACTGGGAAAACTGCCATTCTGTAGGCTTTTACCCTGCAAGGGAGAACGTGTTTTGAGCATTTCCATTTAAGTAAAGATGCTGACACTAAGCCCAGCAGGTCTGTTGAGATGGCTTTCAAATGTCAGGCCACATTAATCTCAGGGTGTTTTTAATTTTCTCTGTTAAGTGCAGATCAGCACTGACTTTTTAACCCTTGAATATATACCTTCTCTTTCGTGCCATGTATGTATTTAATCAGCCTATGTGATGGTATCACCCCTGCTCTGTAAGCACACATCAGGCTGAGTATTTCTGCTTCTCCATCATCTTTTGTTGATTGGAAGAAAGGAGAGCAAAACCACTATTCACTCTGTAACCCCTCTTCTCTCCACCTAGAGTAGCGGGGGACACACGTGCAGGTGTTCATTTGTAAAGGCTATGCTGCCATAAATTGAGAATTAAACAAAGGCTGGCAGCCAAATAAATCAATTGGAACTCTTTAAACTAAAGTAATTGAAATGTAGCTGTGTGAACAGCAAAAGTCACGTTTGCAGAAAGATCACCTTCATACGTTTGATGCAGAAGCAAGGAATTACACTGGTGTGAAGGCCTGATTGTTTATTTTTTAAATTATTATTAATATTTCAATTTTAATTATAGAATCTGCATGTACTGAAAAGAGTAACCTTATTTTATTTGATAACATCACATTTCTAATAAAACAGGGCAAGCTTCATTAACTGTTTAATAAATAACAATGAAAACAGAGATGGCCTTTCTGCCTGCTCAGTAGTACGAAATTATATACAGAGCCTTAAAAGACAAAGCTGTGTTTTTCTTTCTTATTTTGTGCCAAAACGTGCAAAACAAAAATAAAAAACTTCAGGTAGTTTGGTGAGTCCTCTAGGATTCCCAAGTCTTTCCAAAAAATGAATACAGCAAGCCAAATTAGCATTTAAAGATATCTCAAAATGCTTTTAAAGATATCTGATTGTGCATTTAAAATTAATTACAGATATCTGAAACATATGTCTATCTGAAGATATCGTAAATGCATTTGAGGATATCTCAAACAGACTTCAAGTTAGCTTGAAATGCTATACTGCTCATTCTGAGATATCACATATATATTTCAAAATATCTTAAAATAATTATGCAGTTTGGCCACCAGCTATCCAAACACCCAACATAAGCAGGCTTGGACACAAATGTGAAATGAATAGTTTTTATTCATGCAAAACATGTGGTCTGAAAGCAGTTCCAGGCGAGGCAGAAGCCCCATGAAGTAGGGCTCTCCAGTCCCTGCAACACCTCCTGGTAGCACCACAGAACTCATCAGGACTGAGTCAAAGAACTCCAATTCCCAGCATCCCCTGTGGGAATCTGAGGCACCACTGCACCCCAAAGGACTGCCATCTAGCAATCAGGGGGTGATAGTGCCCTGTGTGTGCTCTCACCACTGGTCCTTTCATTTTGAGGGAATCCCCCCAGGTAAGGACATCAGCTGTCCCTCACAGTTGGCATTTTGAGATATCTGAAATTCAATTCAATATTCCTGTATATTGTAAGATATCTTGAAATAAACAGTGAATTACATATTTTGAGATTTCTTGCACCTCATTGTACATATCTGAAAATGGATGGAAAGCTATATTAAGATATCTGGAAATGTAATTGAAACATCTCAAAATGCATTTCAGATATTTAAGAATGGTCTGAATGTTACTTTTACGTAATCTGAAAATGTAATTAAGTTATTTAAAAATGATTTCAGATATGTTTACATTGACTCACGTTTTAGATATCCAATATGCCTTTTTAAGACATCTCAAATTAATTTATAGTATCTTTAAATGAGTCTCTGCTCAATTTCTGATATCTTAAAATGTTTTTCAAAATATTTCAGATTTTATTTCATGTCATGTCAGATACATTTTAAGGTATCTTTAAGAAAACATTGACTTATTTCAAGATATCTGAGTATCATTTTCAGATATCAGCAGTATATTTCAGGATATCTCAAATACATTTTCATCTATCCCTTTTCTAAACCCATTTTATCCTGAGCAGGGTATATGGGGCACAAGGCAAGAGCAGTCCCAGGACAGGGTGGCAGCCTATTGTAAGGTAAATAGATTTCCAAGTTTTTCAAAATAGTTTCCTGTTTATTTTCTGGTATCTGAAATCATATCTGAAATGCAAAATAACTTCCTGCTCACTTTGACATATCTCAATTGCATTTCACAATATCTTAAAATAGACAGGAAGGCCAATGAAAGAATTGGATATTTCACAGGAAGTGATTTCAGATTTAATCAAAATGAACTTTGGATATTTTAAAATGCATGCAAGATCATTTTAAGATATCTCTAAATATATTTGAGATATCATGTTATGCATGGGAAGTTATATTGAGATATCAGAAAATGTGCTGAGATATTTTATAATGCCTTTGAGAAAGTTCAACATGTATTCTGGATATCTTAAAATGTAAAGGAGCATATGTCTTAAAAGGTTAACTGCATTTTAAGATATCTGAAATGCATTTTGAGATAACTCTAAATGTTAATTGGCTTGTCTGAGAATGAAGGCTTTCTAGCTGTAAAGTCCCTATCATACTATTAACAGCTAATTTTATATTTTTTTTCTTTCTGTGTGCAAACACTTGTAATTATTGACAATTCATCCATTTGGTGAGTCTGTCTTTCCTATTACAGGCTCTCTGAGATTCATCACCTAGCTTAATATGTTTGCCTATGAAATGGCTCAAAATACTTAGAGTAATGCAAATTTTCACCTACTCTTAGGAGTAGAAGTACAAGCATTTTATCAAGATTTTGGAGAGCTTGTGAACTGTCCTAACTAACCTAAGGTGGATTTGAGGCACATCTTGTGAAAGGCTGAATGTTTTGGAAACGCTGGACAACAATGAAGTTTTAAAAAGGTATCAGTCTGACAGAAATGAAATAATATTCATAGCAAGTCTTGTTTGTTATGTGATCAGTTCATGTACAGGGAGAAGCCATACACTGTTAGTTGAATGAAAGTGTTGGTAAAGTTTTGGCCACAAGGAAAATGTGGTTTTACAATAGTGATGATTTGGCTAGGTCACAACCAACCATTTCTGAAATGTTACACCAAACTTTGAATGCCCTTATGATGAATGAGGTAATACACAGATTATACATTTCCCCACTACTCCATATTAGTTAATATTAAAGCAAGCTGCTTTAATGCAAACTGGCATGCACATAAAGATCATTGCTTTAAATGTGAATGAGCACGCCTATGTGAATCACAAGTAGTATTACAATATCAGTGCACTAGGAAACCCTGGCTGAAACACAATAATCACAACATCTGAGTCAAAAAATGTGATGTCAAGAAATAGGAGTTCCTCCTAAGCAAAAATAAAGTGAGGCCTCCTAAAACAAACTAGTGAGCAGGTCAGAAACCTTCCTGGTCACACCCAGTAGAGGCAACTTTGACTTCAGTCAGACCCCTAGGGCTGCCTGCTGGCTTCAGCTGGAGCATGCCCAAAAATGAGAAAATGGCAAAAATAGCAATAATAGTTCCAAAATGAATTGAAGGCTTCACATGAGGAAGGATAACTGTAAACCCTCAGTTTATATTAATAGGGCAAACAAAGAATCTTGATAAAGTAAGGATTTATTCACAAAAAACAACAAAATACAAAGAAAAGCTCAAAAGAGCAAAAAAGAGACACAAACACGTTGTCAGAAAAAAAAATCATAAGTAATGAAGCTCAAATACGTTGACTGAAAGTCAGAATCTTTAATACAAAGCAAAAAAGAATAATCAGAAAACAATAAAAGAGATACTAACTCCAAGAATAAATTAATGATTCCCAATTACTGGGCCTTCACAGCTGAAATTGCCAGAGGGAGAGTCTGGGAATGATGATGTCAGAGTGGTCCCACCTCTTGAGGCTCCTTCCACACAGAACAAGAATTATTACCACGTTTAAAAAGAAATGACACTATTATGAAAATCACATATAAAATCAACAGAACTAACAAAAACATGAGATATAATAATTCAGAACTATCAAAACTAATAAGACAATAAAAAACATACATAACTGTAACCTAAAACATGATATGTGGCAAAATATATTAATCTTTTGTAATAGCCATTACTTATGTAAATCAATTGAATTAATCATCTAAGCAACAGCATCACATGTACTAATGTCAGCACCAGGGGCCTCATGTATAAATGGTGCATACACATAAAAATAGTGTGTACTCCCTTTGCCAAGCTCACATCGCGATGTATAAAAACTAAACTTTGCATAAAGCCACGCACATCTCACGCCAGCTCAAACCATTGCATACACAATTTTTTTGGCTTTGGATTGCAACTGGCAGCACCCAGCATCAAAGCAGTGCTACTGTTCCTGTGTGGTTTCCTTTTATTTTTTAGATTCACATCCCTGATGCGGCTTTATTAAAATACACTGTAATTAACCACATATCATTTTTTAGTTTAAGGCATCTTTGTAATCAACTTGTAACCATATAATGATGCACAGAATGGCCAAACTAATCCAAATACCATAGCTATTTTAGCGTTGTTACTCTCAGTGAACCACTCAGAATATTTTAACCCACTGTATCTGAGTGAGGAATCACAGGTATACAGCAGCTGATCGGAAAGCTCTATGGCGAATTTTGTCAAGATTGGAGAGAATTATCGGGATAGAGCTTCTAGCACATGCTGCCTCAGCCATGCACACAGTCTATTTGAACTTCTCCTATTCAGCAAATACTTCAGAGTCTTTTCCTGTTGTTCAAAAACAATTTCATCCCAAGAGCTATAAATGCACTCATTAATTCCATCAAGTGCTACTGGTAGAACTGTTTGTACTTATAAGTACAATTACCTCACTAAAAACTTTTACAGTTGTAATATTGCACAGCCTGAGCTACTTATGCTTTCACATTGTATATTTTTCATTGTTTTTTATCGTATTATTGTTATTATTATTGTTGTTATTTTACCATTTTATAGAAAAAAAGTTTATGGAGGATTTGCATATTGAATCTCATTGTACCATACAATAACAATAAAGGAATTAAATTACAGATGGTGATGACTGGCTTCTAAGTCAATTTAGATTTCCAGGCACTATCTTCTTGGAGCTCTTGATATCATTTTTAAGATGAAATGCAGGAAAGTATATATATATATATATTACAATATACAGATACATTTTTAACTTCATTTAAATAATGTATACTGTTATTAATTAAGCGTGTGGGCACAATGGACAGCAGTTAGCGATGAACTGGCGCCCCGTTCAGGGATTGTTCCTGCCTTGGGCGGTATACTTGCTGAGACTGGCGCGACCCTAAATGGATAGATAGATGGAATAATTAAAGACGAAGATATTTTAACGTGTGTGCATGAGCATTTCTTTTCACGCTGACCAGGATTTATGTAGTGAAAGTGCATGGAAGCTGGCTTATGCATAGTTTTGTGCAGCTGAATTTTTTTGTGCGTACGCACATTTCCACTTTTGTCCATATGACATGTTTTACGGTGTATTCTATGCACTGCATTATGCATGAGGCCCCTGGTGATGATCAGCAGAGGTCATATCCATCAACAGTAAGGCCACAGCTATTTACTAATAAATGAAAATGGAAGCTTCCATCAAAAACAACAGCAATAAACTGGCACTGCAATGACATAACTTTAACAAATAAATAACAAACTTAGAAAAAAAAATTAAACAAATCTATGTATAATAAATCCCAAATTTATGACAACCAGTATCTTTACTAGGGCACGTTTAATGACATTATTATACAGTATAATGATGTTATCAAGATATACAATGCCATTGTCATCAAAAGCCGTGCAAAAAAGACCCAAAAAGGCTCTTGTAAAGCGTACATAATGGCACTATGATGATGTCACAGAAACAATGATAAAATAAAGTAAAATAGCAAAATGCATATCTAAATTTGCATAAAATTTCCAAAAAGAGTCCAAACTGAATCCAGGAACAGTGAAACTATTAGAAGCCTGATTGCTAACAGCGCTTCTTACTGCATGTGGTCAGATAAGAGCACCGGCCTTTTGCATGTTTGAGTAAAGGGTCTTTATAATTAGGTGCGTTTTCTCAGGCTGCTGTCTTTGGGATTTCAGCATTAAGTACTGTTCCTTTCATTCAGAGATCCTATCACTACAGCAAATATAGGAAAATCAGTGACAAGTTTTTCTGCCTAATTTATGTGTTTACTATTTTATTTTATGTGCCAGCTGAGTTATGAAAGCCTTTCTGTTTAGTAACTTTAAGTAAGTTAAAAACAATCCTACTGTATATTGTGGCTGTGAACACTTCATCATGCGTTCTCTTCTGTGAGTTCTAATTGTTTATACTGTTTATGGGTAATTCAAATCTTTCATTGCCATTATTATAATCAATATTTTAACAGTGCAAATATCTTCACCATGCTGAATGGTACATAGATATATAGGAGGATACAAGCATTTATGAGGATCATCTGTCAAGCAGTGAATATGAAGGAAAACTTAAAATTAAGATGAAGATGTTTTCTCCTGAATTGAAAGATCAAGTTATCAAAATGAAATACTGCTGTCTAAACAATCATAAAGAGGACAAAGTATATTCTGTTTTATACCTCCCAGATGCTAGCCTCTAAATATTGATAAACAAGAAATTAGTCTTTAAGGTCAACAATTACTTTGAAAGAATTTTAAAGTTCTGTGCCCAAGAGTGCAGAAAAAGTGTAGGAGTCAACAATATTCAGAGAATATGCAATACTAACCTAGAGAAAGAAGCCGTTAAAAAATGACTTTACACTGAGTGACAGAGCTATGATGTTGGAAAAACAAATCAAATATGTTGATGATACCAAAAAAAAGCATTTTAGTAAAGTGTTACATTTGGCTTCAAATCTAGTATGTATTATGTTAGTGGCAAATCATTGTATGGTGGAACATCTATTTGGTGGGATGGAGAAGCCCCTGATAATTCACAAAACAAAGCAAATGTGGCATTTCCTGAAATCTACTCAATATGAGTGAGCAGTATTTTGTATGTAGCCAAAATCTGCAAAAGCAGATTCTTTTATTTGTCACACTTCTTGATTTTCTAATAACTCAAAACAGACAATAGAACAACAAAACACTTTAATATTACAGAAAAATAGCACTTAGATCAAATGTTTAATGCTGATTTAATCTTTAACAGCCAGTACAGAAAGCATTCAACTGAGTTGATCAATCTGCCCTGTGGGACATCCTGAGATTTTGCAGGATCCCCTCGAAGTTGCTGGATATCATGGCTGACTTTACACTGGTATTGTGAGTGCGGTGCACAGTAAAGGATGAACATCTGCATTTATCCCAGTTAATTATAGGGTTTGTCAGTGGTGTGTTTTTGCTTCTACTCTGTTCAGTGCTTGTATGGACTGGGTGGTAGGCAGGGTCCTGAAGTCCAGCAGCTGTGGGGCATCTATTGGTGAAGACAGATTCACTGATGTTGACTTTGCTGATGATGCTGTGATCTTCACTGAGTCGATGGAGGCTCTGATTGATACTGTCGAGAGACTGAGTGAGGAGTCTGAGTGTCTGGGCTTGCGAGTGTCCAAGATAAAAAACAAGATCCAGGCCTTTAATGACATCTTGGGCACAGCCATCATCAGTATGCCTGTCTGTGGAGAGAGTATTGACCTTGTCCAGAGGTTTACTTACCAGGGTACCAACACTCAAGTTTCTGGTGACTCTTTCTATGAAGTCAGTAGATGGATTTGGAGAACATGGGGTGTCATGAGGTTGCTGGAAAAAAGGTATGTGGTGCTCCCGATATCTCTGCAAAAAGAGTTCTGGTGCTCCCTGTTTTGCTACATGGTTGTGAGACATGGACACTATCCAGTGACCTGAGACAAAGACTGGACTCCTTCGATACTGTGTGCTCATGGAGTGCCAAAAGAGGCACATTACTTGCATTGTGAGGGAGTGTCAGTTACAAGTGTCAGTACAACCATGTATTGCAATTCCCCGAGGGTGATCTGGCTCGCAGGATCTTCATTGCTGAGGACCCAAGCAGCTGGACCAGTCCAAGGGGACACCCAAGTAACACCTGGCTGTGGCAGATAGATGGTCATTTCTGGATGGTGGATCAGGACCATATTTCTGCCTGGAGGGTTGCCAGTTGGGTTCCTGAGGTGTTTTGTCATGTGGTGGGTGTGGCAACACGCTGTCCCAGTGCATGCTCCCCAACCTGACCTGACCTGACCTGACAGAAGGGCAGCACATCCTCAGAACAGCAGTTCCTCATCCAAAAAGGATAACAATCTCTCGGGTGAGCAACTTGCTGTGCAGGACTTCCAAAAGGATAGGATTCAGGTTTTAAGCCATTGTGGCAGACGCAGAGCTGGTAGTACAGTATGTTAGCTACTGTTTTTATCATTATGCTCAAATGTTGTTTAAAGGTAGCAGTCACTCTATATGGCTCTCTGTACAGCTCACTGTCTCTCTCTGTAAAATTAACATTCTAGTAATTTTTTTGTGATATAAAAAGAATCTTATTGTTCTCACTGAAAAACAGAAAATAATTTAAAATGGAACCAGAAGATAAAATGTGGACACACAGTCCTCAAGCCAAAAATCAGTCCTAAATGGTAGTAAATATTCATTTGCAAGGATGTGTTTACCAAAAATACAATTTAAAGTACAACACACCAGATTGTTATATTTCACTCGGTAAATTCAAAGGAATAGGAACTGTTAGTTGTGTCCTTTATATCCACAACCCCATATTCTCACTATCTCTTACAATATAACCTGCTCAAGAAAAAAAAGTACCAAAAAAGATGCAAAATCAATTCAATCAAATTTCGATTAGAAAAACCATTCTAAAAATTGAAATCTACTTGTTTCAAAACCTAAAATACATCTGGAAATGTTTACCCAAGTACCACAAGGAAGCCAAAAAACAAAGGAATAGAAATCAAATCAAATCATAAACATTAATAACTAACCTTCAACGCCACCTTGATTTGTAGTTTCTCTCAGAATGTTAGCATTTCAAAAAGGCTTTGTCCTTCATCTCAAGAATCTTTCTCATATGCTTTAAATAACACAACGTTGCCTAGTCTAATTTAGGGTCACAGGGGCAAAGCCTATTCTGGGAGAACTGGTGGCAAGGCATGAACCAATTCTTGACAAGGCACCAGTCCACATTTGTGCCCACCCATACATATTAATAGTTACCCATTAAATTTACTTACCTGTCTTTAGGTTATGGGAGAAAACCCATGCAGAGAATGTACAAGTACTTCACAGATGGTGCCCAGGCTGGCATCTAAACCCAGAACTTCTGGGCTATGAGGTCACTGCGCCAGTCAGTGTGTTACTATAATTATTTTTTAATTTAGAATTTTTTTTTAATTTCCTAAGGCTATTTTCTATGTATACTGAACAGCTTCATCTGGCCCAGCTTCTTATCTTATGCAATCAGAATATGCCACCTTTTATTTAGGTATGTCAGGCATTTGAAAATGCTTATACCTATGTAAATGCAGGGGTCAAATACTGGTCAGATGAAAATAGAAGTAGACACAAAAAGAAAATTGTAAGTAAATATCTGAAGTGTAAATGTAACTAAATTACATGCACCATTATACATAATAGTCCCCTCAAATATCTAAGCCTCATTGTTTTCTTTTATGGTCAGCATAAGTGTAATGCATGGTTCCATTCAGTTCCTGTGGTTTGATTATACTGACAGCAATAGGAGCAAAACAGGAAAGTGCCCTGAATTTGATGCCAGCTAGTGCAGAATGTACAAACCCATGTCAATTTAGAGTTGTTTTTCATCCTAACAGGACTGGAACTATAAAAGATCATCAGAATCAGTGCAGAAAACATACTGGGACAAGATAAACACTCTACCCTGAAGGTACACCAACAGTTGGGTGCATGCACTGATTACAGCACATTGCAGTACCCACCACATGGCAAACCACCCTCATTGAGATCCAAGTGCAGCTGTGCTTGCCTAAAATCAGTCAATCAATGATGCATCCATCCACTCCTCCAGTTTCTAACCTGCTTACCCAGGTCAAGGTTACTGGCAGCCAGTGCTAATCCCACTGACACTGGACTCATGATGAGTATCAAACCTGGAAAGAATGCTGCTCCATCACATGCATGCAAACACCCATACGTATGTGATAGCATCAGTCAACATAACACACATATCTTTAGCATGTTTGGGGGAAACCAGAGAACCTATTGAAAGAACTGTACAAATATGGGAAGAACATGTAAACTCTACACAGCCAACCACTGGGTCAATCGACGCATCTTTATCTTTTGTGATCTCAGAGCACATCATCACATGGCCTATTAGAAGCCAAATAAATGCATAGTTATGGTAAAGCACAAGGTAATTCAGTGGGCGCTGAACTGGTTTACAATTAAAGTTTGCCCAGCTGTTTTGTGTTTTTACAAAACTGAAAGTGAGACAGTGGCATTAGAAAAGACAAGAACACCTTATGCTTGGCGTTGGTGTGGAGTTCAACTGTTTATTGTACGAGTTCACTTACTGCATGTACGGTAAGCATTTGCTTGCTGCTTGAAAGCAAAATGTCATTACAGCCAAGAATGGGACTGCCCTACACAGAATCCCAGGATACACAGAAGCTCAGTTGCAGAACTGCAATTAAAATAATAGTTGACTGCTGTTGATGGATGAATACACAGCAGTTACGCTTTAGTGCTTCTATGGCTGTCTTCATGGATGTGCGATTTGAGATCTGCAGCTAAATAAATGTAAATATCAAAGGGATGCTCTTTTCCCTGAATAATTCCATTAGTCTGAACAAATTTTCAAACTTAGTTTGGTGTCTGAGGGGAGCACTTCAAATATTCTGAAAGGTATAAGTATCTGAGCTTATTCTAACATATGGTGATGTTTCATAAACAGCTCTTCATGGCTCGTAGATGTTCATTTTGTAATGCTGGCTGTAGGGTAGCACAGCAGTTAGCACTTCTGCCTTTTATTGTAGATTGGACATCCTAACTTTTAGTCTCACATCTGATTCGTTTGTGTGTGGAGATGGCACACTCTCAGTGTCTCTATCTGATTCTACTCCCGGTACTCCAGTTTTCCTACCACTCCCTACAGTCGTATTTGTTAGGTTCATTTTAAATTGTCACTGTGTGGGTATGTGTGAGTTGGCCCTGTGATGGACTGGCATTAGATGATTTCTGCTTTGTACCTGATGTTACCAGTATAGGGTCAGGCCTCAAAAAATGGACAAAGTGGATTTGAGAATATTATACTGTTATGTAATAAACAGTGAGGTGTAAATTGAAGTCACAGCAAATCTCAGTGTTCCGCTTCACCAAAATCTGGACCATTCACACAAGAAGAAGTTCTTGTCTGGAGCTGTTTTAACTTACTAATCATGCAAGTGTCTGACTGTCATTTAGTATTTAAATAAAAATCTCTAGTTAAAAAAAAAATCACCTGACATCCATAGTTCCTCAAGTAGAATAAATACTGGATATATGACTGTAAGCTTTTGGGTTAACTACAGGAAAACTGTCTTTGAAAAATTTGTTTTTCTTATTATCAACTAGGGTGCTTCACCCCCCTGCTCGCTTTGCTCGCCAACCCCCCAGCCTGCACTATGCACCAGCCACTTCTCATCTCTGCCACTCGCATATGTGGATTTCACTTTCACCAAACAACAAATCTTTTAATTCTCGCGGATACGCCTCTTCATTGAGAAGAAACACTACTTTTCTCTGATGGCAACAAGCATTAGATGATCTACAAATCTCTGACTTAAAGTTTAAATCCAAACAATATCTACATACGTCTGTCATATCACCTATGTCCATATATTCAATCTCTTTTCACTGTTCCGTTATTACACCGAGTAATAATTTCTGTTTGCGCTAATGTGATCTTTAGTATCATTTTTTTGAGACTTTCGAATTTTAGTACTTTCATTATCACGCCAGCGTTTTTGAACCTCTTTAAAACATTCTACTTTGTCATCTACTCTTTGTCTTTTATTTCTGGCCCCGGCCGTGGTTAAATCTCTTGGCACAAAGTCTCATCTTGTGGGACACGAAATTATCTCTCTGAAAAAGTCTTGTCTCGTCCGAGGCTAAAAAGTCTCGTCTCGTCCCATAGTATTTTTATATAATAGAGAGAAATATGTGGATGCAGTCACTCCACAAAGAGGAACAGAAGCTGCCTGTTTGTAAAAATTACCCACAAACGAGTAATTGCTGAATAGCTAGTGTGCTTGATCAGGTCCGGTGAACCCTTTCTGGTAAACTCTACTGTTTGAAAATTGTCATTTGAATCCTCTGCATTTACAGTATTTAACATGAACCATACAGGTGATTCTGGTTTTAACTTATGACTTGGTGTGCTCTAAATATATTTCTGTATTTTGTTTGTGTCATTATTTTGCATGTATTTAAGTACTGCCTAAGAAAATTATGAAGCAGGCCACTATGGCCAAAGGTGCAAAGAGAACTAAACAAATCAATGCAAGAGGGAATATTATTTAGTCAAAAATTTAGTTAGCAAAAGTAAAATATATGATATGGGAACTCCCCAAATAAAAGTGAGAAGGTAGGCTCTGAAAAAATGCGAAAATAAAAGTGCAATTTACTTTTGAAAAAAAAAAAACTTTTAAATTAGTAAATATTCATGCTTTGCATTGGAAAGCATAAGCATACTACACAAAGTAATATAATTGATTTTATTTATCAAAAGACATGTTGATGATGATATATACACATTTACATGTCAATTCAAATAGTGTATAGCAAATGGTAATTATATTTCAAACTGTAATTATTAGTGTATATTCCTTGCTAATGTGTATTAAGCAAGTAATCAGACTCAACCTAAAACATCAGTCAGCAATGTAGTCTGTAGTCATTAATTAGAAATCACCATTGGGGGCAGCAAAGACATCATTGGAGAGAAAAGAAGAGCTGACAGTTTTGCAAATAAAGTGCAGTGGCAGATGCACTAAATAAGAAAAAAGAAATCATCCAAATCATTTTGGCATATGGCAGTTACAACCTGCACACTATCAGAAACTAGAAGCAACTCTACAAAAAACTCAAATATCTATTGTCATGCTTAATTCTCACAAATACGTGAAAGTGTGGAAAAAATTGCACCTGGAGGAAGCAAGAATTTTTCAAGCAAAAATTTCTTTCAGTGTACAGGTACTGTATATTTGGTCAATTGATATATCAGCTCAGACAAATATAACATTCTGTCAGTTACTGGTGTAGATGCATCATACACATATACTTACTTATGCTCATGGATTTGATTCTGTCTTTGATTTTCAGTCAGAAACAAAGCAGCGTATCTGTTCATTTTTAGATACAGGTCTGCCAGTCTTCATTTAGTCCCCTGCCATGCTCCAAAGTAAAACATACAATTCTTAACTATGTTTTTAAGTCTTAACAGACTCCTTCATGATCTGATTCATGGAAAGTGACAAAAATAAAAATATCAAATAATACCTAAATATGAGCAAAAGTAAAAACAGAAAAAGGAGAAAGGGCAAATCAGAAAAAGATGAAGAGGAGGTTAGAGCAGGGACCGGAGCCTGAGGAGGACTGTTGGGAGTCCTTCACTCTCAGCCTCACTTAAAGTAGCCATAAAAAATACATGAAGACGTGCATTAAAAATATAGTCCTCTATCTGGGCCTGCCGGTCTGCAGGGATATTAAGAGCTCATTTAAGCTCCTTTCAGGGTTGAAAATGTGAAATGCAAAGTGACTGTTTTATAGATTTCCTTCATATATAAGTAAGCAGAGCAAATTCCTTTCAGACCATTGGAAGCACAGCTTAATTTTGGAAGCGTAAGGACTGGCTTGAAAATGGAGGAAGGTGCAATGGCTGACACTCCGTCCACATAAAAGCAAAGTTTAGGCCATGAAGACACCTCCCAAATTTGTTGTAATGTTAGGAAAAAAAAACAACAACAAATACATACCTGAAAATGATTAAGTTTCATTACCATTACCATTATTAAGATACAATTAAGGGAGACAACTCAACAGAAAAGGTGAATTAGTAGGAAAATGACCAAAGAACCTTAAGCTATTGAAAATATGAAAATTTCTAAATTGTTTATGGATATAAATATTACATTATTGGTCTTTTCTAAATGCAAAATAAGAGAAGAAAAAACACCTGCAATTTAGATAATGCGATCTCTTGGAGGAAGAATAATTCACTTATTCTGAAATTGGTTGAAAGAATATTGTGCAGCCATAGAGGACAATCCTCCAGGTCTGAACATGGAAACCATAGCTGTAGACATTAAGAGTCCTGTTCTCTCATTATGTTGTGAAACTAGCCATTAGATACAGTTAAAAAATGAGTGAGACTTAATTTCACAATGAAAAGTAAGCAAGAAACCCGGGGACTCAAATGGTTCAGCTCTTCAGTGTTCATCAGATGTGTGTTTGAAGCGGAGTAAGTAGAGAGAAAATGTGAAAGTAGGGTGGAAAGGTGCTCAGGACTAACCAATCCTTGGTAAAAAATCTCAGTGTGACCCTTACAAATCCAAAATTATGGACTAAAATCCCAGCTTGGCCCCCATTTATAGGGATTCTATATTTTCTCCTCATTTTTGTGTAGATTTTCCTCAAAAAGGCATGCAGGGTGGGATGAATGGCAACTTTAAATTAGCTCTTGCTTAGTGTCTGAGAAACAGTGTCCCATGATGGATTGGAATTCTGACCGTGGTTAGTTACCACCTTTCATCCAGTGCTACTAGGATAGGTACTGCCTCTGTGGCCCCCTCTGAATGAGCAAATTGGAAATTGAATCGATGGGTGCTCATGTGGTTAAATGGCAAAATGGGTCTTTCCAGATTCTGTATATCATTCGCCTTATTTAATTTTGGGATCTTTACCAAAAATAAAATTCCAGATATACACTGGCTATAAAAAAGTATTCACCCCCTTGAACGTTCTAACATTTTATCGGTATGAAGCATTGAATCATAATAGATTTAATTTGGGTTTTTTGTCATGGATCACCAAAAAAAAAGACTTTTTAATATCAAAGTAAAAACAGGTCTCTTCAAAGAGGTCTAAATTAATTACATTAATAAATAGTATAAAACACATTGTAATTGATCACATAAGTGTTCATTCCCTTCATGTCAGTTTGTCACATGAAGACTGGATGGTGATAGTCTTTGTACTGTGCAGAGAGGTAACTTAAGAACATGACAAGACCTAGTCAGGAACAAAGTTAGCACACTGATAAGTAAACTTGTCTGAAGAATCAAAACATGAGGTCAGAAACAAAAGAAGTCAAACCACCTAAAGGGAATTGAAAGGAAAAACCATTGGTGAGTCCCACCAAGCCTGTTTAAATGACCATAGAAAATAAACTTGTCGTAGGAGGAATAGTTGCAGCGAGGTGGCACACTGTACAACAAGCACACATTTTGACATTACACAACAGTTCATCTACTCTATGCTGTATATTTTAGATTAATTTTAAACTCTGAATTGGTCTTGTGTGAGTAAGTAGGCCTTAAATCAGAATGGAACCTCACCATGGGTATCATCTTGCTTTGAACCCAATACTGCCAATATCGGCTCTGGCCTCCGTGCCTCTGAATTGGATACATGGCTTAGTGACTGGGTGGATAGATACAGTAGATGCCGGCACAAAAAATGAAAAAAATATACAGAAATAGTGGTGGACATATCCTGACATCAAAACTGAAATGAAAAAAAAAGCAATCTTTCTGCACGATAATAAGAATGCTGCCCCTGGGAAGTAAGTGTTCTAAAATGAAATGGCCAGTTATAGCATCACATAAAGACCTTACATTTCACTCCATCAACATCCATCTCTAAACGGTGAACCTATCCCTGACATTGCATAAATGTCCTGCTGAATTACTTTGGTGAAGAGCTCTACATGCACGGTTCTCCGCTTCAACACCTGGAGGGCAGCACTGCCTTTTTATGTTCTTTGCCAGCCTATGTCAAGGTCAAATAACTTGAACAACTAACAACTAAACAAATATGCCACCCTGAATATTTCGATGTTGACTTTGTTATTGTTTTCAGTCATTCTTCAGCATGTTTGAATTGTAAGCCCTGGACATGATTATGTAAAAGAAACATTTTTTCTCAGGAAACTACAAAAGGGCATCATATTAGTTGAGATATTTACGTTCTAGATGAAAACCTCATGCTGTATGTGATTGACCACAGCTTTTTTGACAGACATCTGCTAGTAGTTTGTACACTAATGGGCCAGCTTGGACTCTGGGGTCAAACAAGAACTCATGAGACTGACAATAGAGAGGTGCTCAACTCCTAACATGTACACAGTTGTAGATGAATCCCATTCATTAATGCCAGGCTATTCATTGGTGCTCTTTTGCTAACTGTTCCATAATTATGGAGGTTTCTTTCTGGTTACAGGTGATACTAATATAGATATTCTTTCACCACTGAAATGGGGAGAATAAACAATTAAGTTTTTCATTGTACAGATTATGGTCAAGCTCAATTTAATTTTTCTTTTCTTATATGTAGAATTGTAGAATGACCTCACCCTAACCCTAACCTCAGCACACCAATAAGTACACTTAGCTCACATGACATGCTAATGAGTTTTATTCCAGCCACTTTCTTTATCAGAATCCACTTCATGTGAACATGTCATGTTTTGGAGTTAAGGAAAGAGCAAAATATTAGTAAGCAAAACACAATGAAGAGGAGAAACCAGTTTGTTAAAAGCCACTTATCAATAATACTTACAAGTGTACCATTCTTTTTGTTTTAGGAATTTAATATGCACTTGTCTTGAAGGCCAAGACTAAATGTAACTTCACATTAACTATCCCATGCATTAACTTGTTGATTAGTCAGTTGATTTATTGATTGTTTCATCCATCCAGCCACCCATTTCCTAACAGACTGAAGGTTTTGAGTTTTCCATTGACTTTCAGGTGTGAAACATCATATATACATAATCTTAGTAAGTCGGAGACAGTCATAGTGCGCTCCAGTGGCCCACCATCACATAGTGCAGTACTCCCAGTGACTCAGTCCAACTAATCTGCAACTCTTCCTGACAAACTCAAACAAGTTTTATGTCTTTAGTTGTATGACCAAGCTCTATGTGCATGAGAATAGTCAACCAGTGAGTTTTCTGCCTGAAGTTCAATGCATATAATGCAGCAACGTGGATTAAAAAATGTGAGTGCTTTGGACCTCAAAAATAGAAGAGAGGCTTGTCTGTCTGATGTCTAGTACCACAAAGCAATGGAAAACAAAAAGAAAGGGGGTCTTGATTGTGTCCGAATTAACCATACCTGTAAACCCTTTCCACAATAAATGGCTCCATCAGGCACCACATTATTGACTGTCAGAAAAAGGGAGTCTGGTATCTCTGCAGCCTGGAACTTCAAGCAGATGGAGTTCATTTGATTTAATGGAGAATCATCATTATTTGAGTCCGACAACTCTTTCACAAACCTAATTTTAACCATAGTGTAACCAGGTGAACTTCTGGAGGGCTGCAGCTAGACCCTATTGGTGTCCAATGGAGTCAGCTCCCCCTACTTGCAGTTCCAAGATGGAGACTCTGGGCTACAGAGATACAAGAAAAGGGCACAGTTTGCCTTCCTTTGGAGATCTAAAACTGTCCTGGAATTTGACATGCTCTTTGATTTCCAGCAGTGTAAAGTGACATCCTCAGACAATGATATCAAGAACTTCAGTTGTTAAGTCTGACTTTCTCTCTAACAACAACAACAACATTTATTTATATAGCACATTTTCTTACAAAAAAATGTAGCTCAAAGTGCTTTACAAAATGAAGAACAGAAAAAAAGAAGACACAATAAAAAATAAACATAAGTCAACATTAATTAACATAGAATAAGTAAGGTCCGATGGCCAGGGTGGACAGAAAAAACAAAAAAACTCCAGAGGCTGGAGAAAAAAAAAATAAAATCTGTAGGAATTCCAGACCAAGAGACCGCCCAGTCCCCTCTATAAGTCATAGTAGTATAACTATAAGTCATTTAATATCACATCATCTTCCTATATCAAAATCATTTTCCTTTTAAGCCCTAGAGGTTTTCCAGACCTAAAAAGCGTAACTTGGCCATAAACTTGACCAGCAGATTCAGAGAATTTTTGGACGTTGATTTGGATAAAATAAGTAAGCTTATGAAATGTGGAGATAATAAATATATAGTTGATAGTTAGAAAGGTAGCAAATATGAGGGGACAGCAAAAGCTATTCTAACATTTTGAAAATGAAATTTAATATGTACTATGTGTGAAGCACTATATGCTGACACCAAAATAATTAACTTGAAATGTCTGTAAAATGTTATACCCTTATTTTTGTTTTAATTATTTTTGGTTTGTTACATCATTGATCTGTTTGGTTTTATATGATCTTTAAGTTTTTTATAAATGAAAATTCAACTAAAGAGAGGTAAGTGCAGCTCCAGTAGGCCAGTGATTAACACTACTGCCTTACAGCTCTGGGAATTTTGACCAGCTTGCGACTTTGTCGCCCGCCATTGTCTATGTGGAGGTTGCAAATTTTCTCCATAACTGAATCGTTAGTCACCAGGTATACCAGTTTCCTCATCAAAGAGATGTTCATGTTGATTGACCAAATTACTGTATGATTGAGTCTTACACTTCCACCAGCAGTGTAAATGTGTCCCTCAAAATTTATTGCTTAGAACACAAAAGCATTTGTTTTTGTTGAACATATAACCACATATTCAACAGGCACAAATTTATGTGTGCCATGTGTTTGACATGATAGTAAAGGCATTGACTCCATTAAGAGAAACAGACATTCACCTAATATTTTAGATTCAATTCCAAAGCACCTTTTTGTTCAAAGTCTATATCCTCATGTTCAACAGATGCAAGTGTACAGTAAGTGTACAAAAATCAACTTTATTCACTTTCCATACCTGGCAAATAAATGTTGAATTTCACCAGGATCCCTGACTGTTTCCACATGGCTGTCAATGATTTGCTCAGCCACACATATATTGTGTATGAGAGCAGACAGCCAATGAGTGCTCAGCCAGATGTATACATTTATACACAAATACACACACGCACACGTACACATACATATATGTATATCACGTGCATACAGTATATCTATATGCTGTATATTAGATTTATATGAAATATGATATATCCATGCAAGGTTTGGGAAATGTCCTTTTTCTCTTTGATAGGCCTAGTTGTAGAAAATTAACTGCTAACGACTCCTGCTTTGTATACTCTTTTCCACTTGCTGACATAACTATTTTTCAAGTTGTTTAACAGGTTGATAGGGTCATTTTAACTGTTGTGGCGGGCGACCGGGTCCCATGCCTGGCCGGGACGCCCCTTCTGCATATGTTCTGGGGGAGCAGCCATGGGCTGCTCAGTACCTCCCCCAGGACGCTTGGTGGCAGCCTCCCTGGGTGACGTGGGTGCCTCAGTTTCCCGCAGGGCTCCATGGGAGATGGAGTTCTCCACAACCCTCTGGGGTGGCCGCCAGGGGGTGCTGCCTGGATCCCGGAGCCTGTGTGGACACCTCTACAGCCCTGCCCAGAAGTGCAATTAGCCACAGGTGATCAAGCACCTCGAGCACTTTTGGAAGGGCTATAAAAAGGGCCAGCATCCACCACTAAGGAGCCAGAATCAGGAGGAAGAGGACAAGGTTACCTGGGAGGAATGGTGGTCGTGCCAAGGTGGAGTGGACAAGTATTTGTGGAGTTAAGTGCTTTTGGGACTGTGTTGAGCCAGTAGGGCACGGGGAAGACGTGCCCCACGGCTGAAGAGCGAAATAAAAGCCTGTTGACATGCCTCAGTGTGAATCTGTGCTGGGTCGGGCGTCTATATAGCGCCTTTATCGCAATGTATACTGTGTATATTTTAAAATGGCATGCTGGTGTATTTTGTGTTTACTTCCCTTTGCATGGTCTATTCTAACTGGGATTCCACCAATCTTCTTCCCTGGGTTTGTGTAGGTTTTATTCAGAGATTCTAGTTGCCTCCTACAGTCCAAAGACATGTTCTTAGGCTTAAGGTTAACTAGAAATACTTAATAAACTGTTTAGGAAAGCATGTGTGAGTGTATGACATCCCATTCAGGACAGGCTTCACTGTTAGGGTGAAACTCTGAAACAAGGTTGGAATGGAAGTGGATGAATGGATGTATATGGCTGTCAAAGTTTTGAGACAAATCCACAGACAACTACATGTAGATGAGCCCCACAGTGCAATCTACTCCAGCAACAAATTTTTCCTGCTCAGAACAATGATATCACATATTTATTCTCATGCCTACCTAAACCAGTTCAGGGTCATGAGGGGATGCAGCCTATCCTGACAGCATTGAGCACAAAGCAGAAAGCAACTCTGGATGATTCTCCAGGCAGTCATTGGAATCAGTCACACAAACAGCAACATGGGGCCGCATTAGAATCACCAATTAGACAATTAGACATCCATGGGATGTGCAGGAGTCCAGATGAAGAGCAACTGAATTCAACAATAGAATAAAGAATACTGGATGTATATCACTAAAAACTTAATCACTAACCCACAATGTAGCCCATGGAACGTCTACCAGACAAAAAAAAATCTCTAAAAATGCAACTCTAAATAACAGGTTTCTATTCTGACCCCTATAGTTACAGAGTCAGGATGTGATGCATGTGTACTGTATAAAAGCCAGCATCAAAAAATGTCAACTGGGATTCTGCTGGCATCATAATGGGACAGACAGTAAGCCTATTTAAATGACAGTGGCCTGTAATGGATATAGTAATGACTGAGAATCAGGTCTATATAATTCTATTTGTCCTTTCAGGGTCTTCATCAGCTCTGAAAATGTGGACAACTAATGAGCAATCATGTGACTTAATGGAGTATAAAAAGCTCACCATTACTCCTGGAAAGATTTAACCTGGAGGTGAGACATAATGATTCAGTGGCAGGGAGAACTGAGAGCATTTTTGAGTTAGTAAGTGGATAAATCATCTCAGCCATGGAGACCCAGTGGAATGTTTTGTGTTCCTGTATTTATTGATCTTTACCCTGAGCATAATCATGAAGAAGCATGAAAGAAATAAAAAGTACAAAAAGTAGACCTATGTATCATATTTGCTGCCAATACAATGTACAAGGCTCAGAAGTCATGATCTGACTTGGGATTTTATTTTTTCCAACTATTCCTTGACCTATAAAAATGTTTTGATTATAGGGACATTTTACTGCTTAAAAGTTGATCTTTGAGAGCTCATGAGACGTAATGGTGGTTCTCGTTTACGTTTTTGTTTAGGGATCAACTTTGTCACAGATGTCTCTCCTAAAATTCCTTACCAGAAATAGCTTGAGAGAAAAAGGAGACTTGAAATACAACTGAGGACATAAGGAGTCAAAATTGAGAATTTGTTTAAAAGTACATTATGTGGAGTCTCTTTCTAGTCTTGTTTTAATTTCTTTCAACACTTCATATAGTTTACTTATTATTTTATAGACTTTTATTTTATCCAAGGTAACAAACAACATTTGAGATACAATTAATTGCATGTCTTTTATTTTCCCATATGGAGCACAGGCAGATGAAGTCACTTGTTCATGGTCTCACAGTGTGATTTGAACCCATGACCTCAATGACTGAAGCCCAAAGTCTTAAACACTATGCCACAGTGCCTGCCTTTTCTTTGAGACTGGGTATGATCTGTTTGGAGCACAGCAATATAAATTAGAGCAACTAGTAGGATTAGTCACAAGCAAAGACTACAGTTTTTCAATCAGAGTAAAGTGTTTTATTACCACAAACAACAGAACATATGTTTCACTTCATTTTGCAAAAAAAAAAAAAAATTGTCAAGACATCCATCCATCCACTTTCCAACCCGTTGAATCTGAACACAGGGTCACGGGGTTCTGCTGGAGCCAATCCCAGCCAACACAGGGCACAAGGCAGGAACTAATCCCAAGCAGGGCGCCAACCCACCGCAGGACACACCCACACACCAAGCACACACTAGGGACAATTTAGAATCGCCAATCCACCTAACCTGCATGTCTTTGGACTGAGAGGAAACCGGAGTACCCGGAGGAAACCCACGCAGACACGGGGAGAACATGCAAACTCCACACAGGGAGGACCCAGGAAGCAAACCTGGGTCTCCTAACTGCGAGGCAGCAGCGCTACCCACTGCGCCACCATGCCGCCCATAATTGTCAAGACACCACTTGGACACTCTGAGCCCATTATATGACTTTGCTGAGATATCTGCTGTAACTTAAGAAGAGACAAATGTGACAAAACCAGGGTATGTTTTCTCAGCAGGAAAATTTAAGAAGCATGAAACAAAAAAAGTCTTGATTTCATTTCTTTCTTATCTCATTGTTGTCTAGGAGCGACCAAAAAGATATTAAGGACATCTATTTTTTGATTTTTCATCTCTATGGGAAGGAATCTAGTGGTTGTACTCATGATTTGTTCTCTAATATGATTCACATTGCCTCAGAAGTGCATTCTGGGGACTGGTTGCTAGAATGTCACTGTTCTTTGCAAGGATGCAGATCTTGGAGATTGCACGTCATGACGTCACTAGTGCAGATTGCCCATTAAATTTAGGGATCTTTCAGATTTTTTTAAAGGAAAAGATCATGACACCCATTTGGACCAAGTCAGCAGTAGTCAGCAGTACAGTGTACTGTTGCACTTTCCAACCTGACTCAAAATCCCTATCGCAAAAGCAAACATTTTATCGATAAGCAGACTGAGCCAATAAATAGGCTGTTATCTGCATTTGCACATCAAACAGAATTATATTCCTTGTCATACTCCTGAAGTTGTGAGAGATACTCTTAGAATGAACATCGACTCATCAAAGGGTTGATACATTCGAATAGACAGTTTTCTTACTGTATTGATGTGGAATTTTACCTTAACTCTTTGAGAGCTGAATATTTTTTTCAAAAAACACAGTTTTCTGAAAAACAAATACAGGAATGCTACAGGGGCGGCAGCAATGGTCACAATCGCAGCACATCACAATGTGGTTTGTACCTCTTGTCGTTGTAAGTGGCAGTCCTCCCATAGGCATGTCAGCTACAAGAACCTGTTCAGCACCACACTCAGATGTGGATTGATCAATCAGCTGGTGCAGGTACCTCGCATTTGTTTTCTATCACTTGTATCAAAATCAGAGTCCGACGAGTACAGAGTCCAGTTCAGCGATAAGATGCAAACATCGTCCACGTTGTAGTTTTCTTTACTCATTCGCTTCAGTCTCTCACCAGACGTCGATGCCATTTCTGCTGTTGTTTGCTCCTTGCTACGCACTTGAGCACAGGAAATCTCAGTCAAATCAATGAAATTTACTTTCCTTCTAGCAAACAGAATCTAATTAAAACATAAAGGTGAATTTTGTCACTGTTTACAATTCTTTACCACCGTCAACCCCTCCACCCTGAAAGAGTTAATATATCTGCTTTATAGCACTCCATGTATACAGTCTTATCTGCACATGGACTGCTTTTTTACGCAAAGACACTTGCCAGCTTAGCATAAGCTTACCAAACAGTTAAACTATACCCATGCCAATCATCAAAGCATGTGCCCGCTCACCATACTACTTAGAAGCGTTCCCCCCTCAGCTTCTACCCCTGTGGGTATATGGCAGTCACCCACACCAGGTGCTCTTATCACTATACCTTGAATATATTATCATAGCAATTCCTATGTTCATTAGTTTTGTTTGCTTATGTTATAGTTACTGTTAACTCTCTTGTTTATATGAGTTTTAAGTATCTATTTTATAGCACCCCACGTGCATAGCCTTACCTGCTCATGGACAGCTGCCTCAAGCAAAGAGATTTACTAGCTGTCCACAAGAAGAACAAATGGCTGTCTCAGATCCTGAGCTACACCTTTGCCAACCACCAAAGCAGGTGCCCACTCAACACGCTGCTTTCTTTGGAAGACGTCTCTTCTAAGCTGCTAACCACAACAGGTGATCTTAATAATATACATCGAAGCAATCAAACAGTGTAAAATTAAAATAATTATAAAGAAACTTTAATAAAGACATTGTAAATCTGATGGCAGTGAAAGGAAATTTGACAAAAGTCTTAAAAGGTTTGAAAGAGACTTATTAAAATACTTATGTTGGAAATATCAGTGATGGAAGATAAGTCTTTTCAGGTCTAGGCGCAGAGCTGTTTTGGATTTTTTTCAGTCAGCAGAGGTCTTGCCAGTTTTTTGGTTTTTTTTGGGTTCTTCTTTCTTTTATTTCTTCCTTCTCTGCTCTTCTTTTTTCAGCTCAGCATGCATCCCAAACTTAAAGACCTCACTTCATAATGAATTTGAAATGATTAAGAATATCCAAATAGTGTTTGTCTTTCTCAGGCTGTTTGTCCATTCTAATCCTAAAATACCCCTGCCAATAAATAAATTTAGTTTGGCATATTCCAGCTCACATTAGAAATTAAAACCTCTGCATCATTTCATACTGTTAGTTTTGAATTACTGATTATGATGATTTTTTTCAGGCTTCTTTATATCATGAAATATTTATGTTTTAATTTTTTTTTCTAAACTCTTGTTATGTTTAGCCATGATGTTTTGTACCCTCTAGGGGTTTTTCCACATGTAGAGTTCAAATTGATTTTTGAATCAAAAAATTATGTGAGACGGTCTGGAGTATTTTCTATCATATTCACAGGCACTTCCATTTTGGAGTATTTGTGTTATTGTTTCCTGGGAAGCAAGTCATAGGAGATGTCATCTTAGCGACAGGTTAAAAGGTCAGCATTGGCACCTTTTGCTTTTAAAACTTTGATTGTGTGTGATTGTTAATGAAAATACTCCTGGTAAATAGTCATCTAATTCTGTTTTTCTTGGTTACAATTTTGGTTTTGGTGACATTATTTTTGACTTCTTGGTTGCAATCCTTGGTTTCATTTCCTGACTTCCTCTCCTCTTCTGATTACTGCTTTCTTGTCAGGTTGGCTCTTTTATGTAGCACAATTTGCATCTTGTGATTCCTAACTCGATGACGTGTGTTTTTTTTTGGCTTTCAACTTTCTGCTCTGTTTTTTGACTAGTATTCTGGTTAAACATCCTGACCTGTATTTATTTAATTACTGGCCATGGTGCCTTTTGCAGAGAAGTAATAGAATCATTTTAAAAAGCCTGCCATCTCCTGCCCTCCATGTTCCTTCAGCGTCTTACCTCTGTATTCACGTGTGTGAATGCCTCTTCACCAGCACTCCCTCTCTTGAATGTTCCTCTAAAAACGGTGTCTCAATCTCTTTCATTATTTGTGAGGCACTTTTCTCACCTCCTATCTGTTTTTATACTTGCAGTCTTTGACGTCAGCTCTCTAAGCGTGGATATTATTTCTTTACTCCTCCAGTCACACTTCCCCTTACATTGCGTCACAAAGTCCAAACTGAACAATCAGATTGCTCTGAGGGACAGGACACACAGACTTTGATGTTTTGTTATATAGCACACGGGTGTCAAACTCCAGGCCTGGAGGGCCGCAGTGGCTACAGGTTTTCATTCTAACCCTTTTCCTAATCAGTGACCAGTTTTCACTGCTAATTCCCTTGTTTTTCCTTCATTTTAATAGCCCTGTTAGAAGGATTCAGCCCTCTGAATTGATTTGTTTCCTCATTAAATGGCAGCCAAACAGAAATAAGGCATGAAACAAGCCAACAGATGATCAGCTAAACTGGGGCTTCAAACTTCAACCAGTTTCTTAATGAGAAGCTGATTCTTGCTGTTAATTAAACCTGTTATTTAATTCCATGGCTTGTTGCTGCTCTTGTTCTGTCACAGCAGACATTTCCAAATCTGCTGATTTTCTGTTTTTCATAAAAACATTGTCAAAGTGTTTTGGTGAGTTGAGACATCAACCTTACTGAGACCTTCACCTTTCTTTATTTTCAGATATTGTGTGATGGGCACAGGTGAGCTGGTCATGTAGCGGCTTGTTTTGTGTCTCATTATTGTTTGGTTGCTAATTAAGGAAAAAGAAATAACTAAGGGGCCTGAGTCAAGTTAATTAAAAGAAGTAATTAGCAGCAAAACTGGTCACTAATTAAGAAGATGGTTAGAATGAAAACCTGCAGCCACTGCAGCCCTCCAGGACTGGAATTCGACACCCCTGATATAGCAGATACTGTAGTCTTCCTGATCTTGACCGTTGCACTGTATGAATTCTGACACCTGAATGCAATCTTCTGATTACATCCATCTATCCATCCATCCATCTATCATCCAACCCGCTACATCCTAACTACAGGGTCACGGGGGTCTGCTGGAGCCAATTCTTCTGATTCCATTCTCTCTCAAAACTGCCATCACCTTTTGCAAAGTAGCACATTAACATGAGTGACAGAAGGCAATGCCACAAATTTTTAATGATGCCCTGTTTTATAAATTTGCACAGAAGTGAAATGATTAGTTCTGAAATGTGTCTCACGAGTAGTTATTGTCTTTGTGTAATTTTTTAAACTGTCCATGAATTTTTCCACCCAAATCCCAAATGACAGCATATTAGGCTGAATGACAATTGATATACTGGGGTGTGAGTGTGAGTAGACCCCGCTATGCACTGGTGCTGTGTCCGTTCAGGCAGGGCTGAAAATATTATGTTATATAATTTAGATTTTCTTGTGATTTCACATAGGCATATACAGTTCAACAGTCCATTGTGTCAGTCTGGATTGAAGTTAAAGTACACCTGAACAGCATTGTTTGTCGAGGAATATGTCCACTGCTCCTTTCTATTCATGATGGCAATGGAGGTGGACATCAGGGAGTTGTATAGCAGCCTGCAACAGGAGTGTTTTTGTTGATAACCCTTTCAAAAAACAAAAAGTAAAGTACAGTTTTAGGGTATAAAGGAAAATATGGGAAAGGTCATGGTAAAGACTACGGAAGAGGTGAAAATTAAGAATTTTCTTTGGGACACAAATAGTGATGAGCAAAAATGTTTTAGGTGAAGCTGAATTTGCAGCAAACTCAGCATTTTGCTGCGCAGACATTTGTGAAATAAACTGCATTTTGCTTCCAGTGACATTCATGCCACTCACATAAAAAGAAGGGCATTTAGTTAAAGTCTGGAAGTGTTTTTATACATTAATTACACAAGTGTCTGTCTGTCTTTTAGCATTTAAATATAGATCTTTCTGTGTAGTAAGTTTTTCTATGAAGAAAATACATTAATGTGCACAATGGTACACAGTACTGTACCTTAGTGTAGAAGATGTACAGCATTTCAAACTAAAAAAAAACACACACTACACTCCTATAAAGTGATGTGAACAAGAGGCATAAACAGAATTGATGCTACAGATTACATACTTTAGGGAACATCAGCAAAGAAGAAGTGTGAATGAGGCTTTAGGGTGCATAAGGAGTAATATTCCTTGTTTTCCATCCAGAAAAAACTTGAGCCCCCAATCTCAAATATCTGTGAGTACTGCAATTGCAAAATCGCCTGTGAAACAAATTTTAGTGTCAGTTTCACAAAACTGTATGAGAATTGAAACCTGCCTGGTCCCCTCATCACTGTGACACATCATTCTCTGTTTGCATTCATGAATGAAGCATTGCTTTGAGAAAGTTGTATAAAAGCACAACAGCATGAAATGTACAGAGAGGTGGCTTGTTGTTGTTAAGTGTAAATGTGGATATTTTTAATTCAAACTTTTGTTTTTAGTTGGGTAGATTAATGTAATGCACTTCCAACTTGACTCCTAACCTTTTTTGTAATTTTTTTAATTAATTTTATTGTAATCATTCCATACAAATCTATCAATTTTTACAAAAAATAGGATTGAGAAGAAGTCGACCCCCACCCCTGAGAGAGAGAGCAAGGCCAACGGGGTAAAGCTTAAGGCTTGTAAGCATACCTAAATTGATGAGTTTGATAGGTCAATAGAGATGAATGGAAAAGAAAAAGAAATGCCGAAATAATTGCTTCCTCAGTGCTTTGAGAGCTTATTCTAAAATATTGCTGATTAGATCCTGCCATGTTTTGAAAAAACATACAGATCCTGTACAGATCCTCTAACTGATGTGAACGCTGGCCCGGACACAGACAGACGGACAGCATATTTCACCCAACACACTGTTTATTAGTACAATATTTACAACCTGTGCACTCACACCCCAGTGCCTCTTGCACCGATTCCCCCAAGTCCAGGCCTCACAGTCTCTGTGCCTTTCTCTCCTGGCCGCCTCCAGTCCTCACTCTAGCTCCGTCCTCTTCCACCCGACTTCTGCCCATGACTGGAGGGAGGCGGCCCCTTATATCCAGCTCCCGGATGAGCACCAGGTGTTCCCGGCATTCCTCCCTTGGCCACGCCCCAGCGTGGCGGAAGTGCCGGCTGTCCTCCTGGCAGCTCTCCGGGTGTCTCCCAAAGTCTTCCCCCCAGCACTTCCTGGTGTGGCGGAAGTGCTGGGCTCTCGGGATATTTAGGCAGCGGGGCGCCGCCTGCCGGTGGCCACGGGCCCCTACAGGGTTGGGCTTCCATGCCCCTTACCCGAGGCCACCAACATAACCAGGGCGGACACCCCCTCGTGGTCTGGCGAAGGTACAGGCCCTCCTCCGGTCCTCCTGGGCGTCCCGGCCGGGCTCCTGCCTCGGCCGGATGTGGCAGATGATGGTCTGGAAGTGGGGCGCCGCCTGGCAGTGACCACGGGCCCCTACAGGGCTGGGCTTCCATGCCCTCTACCCAAGGCCACCAGCGTAACCAGGACGGACACCCCCTCGTGGTCTGGAGGAGGTACAAGCCCTCCTCTGGTCCTCCTGGGCGTCCCGGCCGGGTGCCACACTGAGTATTTGATTTTTTCCTAACCTAAGAAAGACATTAAATGGTTTCAGATGGTTCAGAATGCAGCAGCAAGAATCTTAACCATTAAAAGAAAATCTGAGCACATCACACCAGTTTTAGCATTATTACATTGGTTACCTGTGTCCTGTAAAATTGATTTTAATATACTATAGTATTAATGGTACAGTATATAACGCTCTAAACATTCTTGTTCTTTTCTATATTTCTGAGTGCCTGCCCCATTTTTGGACTGGCACAAAGAACGCCTAGTGCTCTCACAAAGTGTAGGGATGCCAGCCTGGTCACTCCCTTTTATTTGTTGCACAAATAAACTGAGCAGGCACTTAACGGCACTGAAATAAACATAAATTGTCTCTTTGGCTAAACGTTGGTGGCTTCTTCAGGATCACAAATCTAGGGAGCTCCATCCTTGTCAAAGGTTTGGGTCCAAATGAGACATGGACATTCGGTGGGGTGGCGTATGTCTCTTTTTTATATCGGTTCTGCCAGAAGAAGCAGAGTCCTCATCTTCTCTGTGCTGAGGAGGAGAAAAGAGACAAGCCTGTTAGTAGCAGTGCGCCTTCTCATCCCAACATGGTATTACATACCTGAGATGAGTCCTTGAGGTGCGTCACACCTTACATTCCCAGTCATAGCCATAGATCTTCCAATGCGGGCCTGCTTATTATTCAAAGAGCAAAGCATATAAGACATGATGAAGCAGCTTTTTACTGCTATGCACCCAAATTCTGGAATACTTTACTGATAAGAATATTCCAGGATAATGCTCTGGAACATTTCAAAGAACTCCTAAAAACACTCTTTTTTTTAATTTGGCTTGTTCATAGCTGCATTTTAGTTCCACCTCTAATAGATTATGCATCCATAGAAATCTTATATTCTTCATGAATTTGTAGTCATAATTAATCTATAAGCTACTTTTTTTTCTTTTCCTTTTTATTGTGATGGAGCACCATCTGATCAAAGTACTGTTCAGTCACCTGTAATGTAAAAAAAAGTGGGTACTCCAACTGTCGACAAGATGAACTGCATCAAATCCATCCATCCATTATCCAACCCGCTATATCCTAACTACAGGAATACGGGATCTACTGGAGCCATTCCCAGCCAACACAGGGTGCAATCCAGGAAACAAACTCCGGGCAGGGCGCCAGCCCACCGCAGCTGCATCAAATCTTCTAGGGCAAAGCTGAAGAAACAGTAAGAAACTGCTGAAGTACATTTATGTTAGAGATGGCCAGTCCTTTGGCTGTGGAACCGCAGCAGATTTTTTTTCTTGTTCCAGGTGTTTTTCAGTTTTTTTCTATCCTCCACAGCCATCCTGACCATAGCCTTGGACTTACCTTTAGAGGCTTAAAACAATATTCATATTTATAAGGACTCCACTTTATCTGCTACTTGGAGATCTATGTTACTGTATGTAAGAATGTGTTGATTTATTGTTATCTGCTATGTATTCATTCTTATTGTTATCTATTACTAATTTGTTTTGTTTTTCTTGCAATTTTTTTCTTTGATGTCTTCTCTAGCATTTTGAGCTACATCCTTCGTATAAAAATGTTCTATAGAAATAAATGTTGTTATTATCAGCAATTTTGAAAAATACCACCACTTACATATAGTTTATAATTTTGGATGGGTAAATGTAATATCCTCAGTAAATGTATGCCATATCTTGCCCTTTTTTTCCATTAGAGAGTTTATGTGCGAGAATAAATCACACACAATAATTAATGACCAGACGTACTTACTGTTGAAATTTTAAATGGTATCTTTTTTTAAATCTTGATCACTTTTTAGGTGACTCACAGGAGTTTGAGAATGTGATTGCTCACTGCAGGAGAAAAAAATAAATTAAAAAGGTGGCATTAAACTGAAATGAATGTGTCAATGTTTAGGCATCTGTTCAAACTGTAAAATAATTTCCACTGCCTGTCATCTTTCCAGCAATTTCATGGAGGAGAGCTGTGCAGAAATAAGCAGCTTTGTCCTCTATTATTATATAAACACTCAGCTTAGGAAACAAAAGGATTTTAGCAAAATTATGTCACTGTGCTAAGAGCATAATATTTAGCCAAACTGATTATAGTACTGCGCCGTATAATTGTTCCAGTTTATGGCATTTGCTGCTCCTATCGTTATTCTCTGGAGATGCCATGCATTAGTAAAATGTCTTGCTGTCATAATTTGGTTGAAAAGGGCATCGGTCTCCATTCAAAACTGAAGTGATGACTCAATATTTCTCCTTAAGCCTTCAATAACTCATTTCTAATAAACCTGACCCTTTTGGTATTTGCTTCGTAATGATCAAATACTGTCACTGATGAGAACTGAAAACAGATCAGAGGTTATATTGTCCCTGTTACTTTGTGTATGTCTGTGTAACTACTCCGCATGGTGGTGCAGTGGTTGGCTTCAGAGGGTTTAATACCGAGCCTGAAGGCTGTTTGTGTGAAGTATAAATGTTGTTCCCTTTTCAGGAGCATTTTCTCCAGGTACTCTTGCCCTGTGATAGAGAGACTTGGTTCCTGCTTTGCAACAAAAGCTACTGATATAGACTTCGCCCTTCGGCAACCATGAATTAGAACAGGAAGGTTCAAGAATAAATTTAGCAGTATATAAAATACATTTGTACAGTATATACACACTCAGTAGGCAATTAGATATGGTTGCTCTCAGCCAGCTCCTCCAAACATACAATCATGTGGATGCCACTCAATATACAGCATTTAGCACACAGATCTGGTCAAGAAGTTTAGTTGTTGTTCGACCCAATATTAGAATGGGCAAAACGCATGACCCAAGGGTCTTTGGCCATGGAATGAGTTTTGGTGTCAGATGAGGTGGGCACAATGCCCAGATTTGCTCAAGATAACAGAATGCCCCAAATACTCAGTAACATCTCATTAAAACAGTGTTGTGTAGAAAGACAACTCTGTACAACATATGGGACCTTGAACCCAATGGGCTCCAGCAAAAGACCACACCATTTTCCCAAACTGTCAGTAAAGAACATGAGCACACCAAACCAACAAAACCATAAGAATTGAGATTTGTGTGGTCTAGTCTGATGAATTTAATTTCTGTTGCAATGTGCAGACTTTGGGGTCCTAATTCAGCATAAACAATAGTGATCTCTGGATCAATCCTGCTTTGCATGTACACAGGCTGGTGGCGATAGCATGATGCCGCAGGAAGTGTTTTCTTGGAACACATTGTTCCTCTTAATAGTAACTCAGCATCACTAGAATGCTTCTTCTTGTTACTGACCATACTTCTCTCTTTCTGACCACAGTGTAATACTTTTCAAGTGGGCACTTCCGTCATAAAACATGCATCATTTCAAGGTGTTTCCGAGAATATGACAGGGATTATTTCTGTTTACTGCATGGTGTGCACAATTCCAAGATCTTCATCCAATTGAGTACCTTTGAGACAAGGTGGAGCAAGAGGTTTGCAACATGAACATGTGGTCAAAAATCTGTTCGACCTTCGTGATGCTATCATGTCAGCTTTGGCAAAAATCCCAAAAGAATATTTCCTGCATTTTAATACAATAGACACAGTGTTAGTATTTGCACATGTATGTGTGTATGTGTTTACATATATGTAAGGCTAGAATGTATAAAAAGAGCGAAAGTTATTGTACAAATACATATACAGTATATATTGTAAAGAGACAAAACACACAAGATAAAGGGTCTGGGGCACCTGAAGGCAAACCCCGTATATTGCAGTACGCAAAAGGTGAAAAATAAAACATGTGGTAAAGTGCAATGACAAGACTTCATTGAATCTCAGTTGGTTTGTCCAAGATGGCATAGTTTCATCTGATGTGGAATTTTGTGAGGAAAAAGTGGGTCCTGGTGGTCTGACCCAGATAGTGATGTCAGAGTGGGATAGGTGTCAATCTTCCTTTCTGCAGAAGGAGAAGAGTGAGTATTATCAGACAGTGCCCCCTCATGTCTCTGTGGTAAATTACACTCACCTAAACCTTTAGGTTGCTCCCCAAACACACTTATGTGACAATATATAAAATTTATACTATATATAAAGTATATACATGACAGTATATTCATCCATCCAACCAACCCGCTATATCCTAACGACAGGATCACAGGGGTCTGCTGGAGCCAATCCCAGCCAACACAAGGCGCAAGGCAGGAAACAAACCCCGGGCAGGGCGCCAGCCCACCGCAGGACACACACACACCAAGCACAATTTAGAATCGTCAATGCGCCTAACCTGCATGTCTTTGGACTGTGGGAGGAAACCCACGCTGACACCATGCAAACTCCAAGCAGGGAGGACCCGGGAAGTGAACCTGGGTCTCCTAACTGCGAGACAGCAGCGCTACCCACTGCTCCACCATGCCTGACAGTATATTGTATAACATATTTTATATATCATTAGGCTATATTTCTGAGTCCAGTAGATTCTACTAGAGGTAAAACTCCCAGCAGTGGAGATAAAGGTGACTGTGCTGCTGCGCATGGCATAGACCAGTGGTTTTCAACTCCAGTCCATGGGGACCCCAAGTCTGCAGATTTTTTATTCCAACCAATTTCACAATCAGTGTACCGTTCTTCCTTGTAATTGATCTCATTGTTTAGTTATCTGTCCTACAGATGTTTCAAAGAAATTCATAAATACTTGTCTTCTTCTTTATATCTTTAAATGCTTATGCTTATACTTTCATGTATTTTTTTGGACTTTTGCTTCCTTAACTGTATCCAAATACCGATGATTAGAAATGATCAATGTAGACACAGGTGCAAACAACACTGAATGGTAAAGGGGAGCAATTACTTCACTGCCATTTTCACTTGTCTGCTCATTAAGAAACATTTCATTAAAGTATTTGTAATCCTTTAGCATTCTGTGTTGTCAGCATCTGGATATAATTAAAGGAGTAAACTTTAAAGAAAATGGTGAGTTTAAAAGAAAATGTCAAAAGATACTTAAGTATTACAAGTTTGGGGAATAATACAAGTATATCATAATTTCTTAGAATAAGAAAACAAAAAGAGTACATTTCACTAAACAATGAGTTGTATGAATAGTATTCATTTAGATGACTTTTCAGAAATCTGTTTTCACTTTGACATTGAGAAGTCTTTTTCTATTAATCGGTGTCAATAAGACAAATGGACCGGCACCCTGCCCGGAGTTTGTTTCCTGCCTTGCGCCCTGTGTTGGCTGGGATTGGCTCCAGCAGACCCCCGTGGCCCTGTAGTTAGGATATAGCGGGTTGGATAATGGATGGATGGAATAAGACAAATTAAATCCGTTGTGAGTCAACATTGTCTAACAATAAAATCTGAAAACTTCCAAGAGAGTGAATACTTTTATAGGCACTGTATATCCTTTAACCTCTAGTACAACAAAAGCCAGAAGAAACGTCAGGAGAAAACCTTCTGGGCAGAACATGAGCCACTAAAGTAGCAGGAAAGGTCCCTTGCATGTCTTCATAGGAGCTCAACATTAACGGCACACCCCAGATAAGTACGAATGAGGGGCACCATTACAATGAACACAGGTAATACAGTTTGAGAGTAAACATGAATCAGTTTCAGTCTGCCTAATATTGCTGTTCATGCCAGAGAGGACACAACAGGGACAGAAACACCTCCTGGCCACAAGAGGATGCTTAACCCCAGAACGGAACATAAGAACACCTTTCTTGTCTTTGCCCTTTAACTCTTTCAGGACTGATGTCGACTTTTGTCAAAAGGAAGAGTTGACGATGATAATCGACTGTAAACTGTGACAATGCCAGCCGTTATGTTTTAAATGGACTCTCATTGCTAGAAGGAAAGTTAGATTCATTGGCATGACCGAGATTTCCTGCACCCGCGTGAGTAGCAAGGCGCAAACAATGGCAAAAATGGCACTGACATCTGGTGAGAGATCAAAGCGAAATCTTAAAGCAAAATACTCTGTGGACGACGTCTCTGAACTGGACTATGACTTGTCAGACTCAGATTTTGAAACAAGTGATCGAAAAAGAATGTGAGGTTCCAGTTTCAGTTGACTGGTCCCCAGCTAATTGTTGTACTGACAATGTTCGCCAGGGAGGAGTGCCACTTAACAATGATAAGAGGTAGAAACCAGATTGCAATGTACTTTGACCGTGTGCCAGCCATACAAAGACAGCCTGGCAGCAAGCCTGCTGCATATTCTTAGGAAACTGGCAGCCGCAGCATGCAGCAACAGATGTTTTATGTTGATTTGTGTGTAAAACCATTGCTTTTCAGAAACTACTGTATGTTTTTTGGAAAAAATATTCAGCCCTCAAAGAGTTATAGGTAATGGTTCAGGGGTGCAAGAACACCAGAGACAACTACAGAGAGTTCTAACCTGGTGTCTCCAAACTAAATGTAGCATCGATCCAGACTCCTGAAGTGATTGTCTAAAGTGACCTGGGGCTACCTCAGGGCCAGGAGCTATCTGAGTTTAATGTCAGGATAATAGTGATTGTGAGTCTTTAGGGCAATATTTTAAATGACATTAAGACTGGATAAATCTGTTTGACACTTGTTCTTCTCCATTTCATTTAAGAAAAGTCCCTTTCAACTCCATTTGAGGCTATTCCACACTTGTCAGCCATGTAACAACCCTCCTCATTCTTACCCCTAAAGCTCATGGAGCAGATGTGAAGCCACATGATGTCATGATGCCAAAGCCTGTAGCATCCATTAATGGTGTATCATGTTGCCAACTGTGTTTTGAGACAGTCGCTTCACGAATCATAGCACTGAAGAGTGGCAGCATGTTGCATGTTGATGAATAGTCAATAAGAATTTCACTGTGCTTTGTACATGTGACAATACTTCTACTATTACCAGTACAACACTCAGGGCTTGAAGTGGGCTGGTATACACATATATGGAGTACTGGCACTTCTCTTTTTTAGCAGTTATATTTCTTGAGTGTTTGGTGCATACCGGCAGAGTTTTTAAAAGTATGGGTACGCATTTACACATTCTCAGTCCGCAGCCCTTTGATGAAATGTTACCTTATTGTGGTGCTCAAAACACTAAGGAGGACCCAAGACCCATTTTTCAATAGAATAAATCAATCTTAAACAAAGAGTACTGGAACTTATGTATATCCACTTTCGGGTACTGACTATACTGAGAGAACATTCAAATTCTGTGCAGAAAGTGAATTGAACCCTGACAGCCAGGGCTGTTAGATAGCAGCACAAAGCAAGTGAGTCCCCAAGATGCTGTAACATAATATTTTCAAACCTGCACTGAAAAAAAAAAAATTGAAATGGCACAGCCTTAACAAGAAGGGATGTTCTAAGTGACCAGATTGTATAATCCTATGTTTTCTGCTTCACTTCATGTGCATTGCAAGAGAATATAATGTGCAGAGCATCTGATACAGAAGCTTTTGTATCTAGGTTAGTTGCCATTTTTTGCACAGTACACTGCATTATATTTTAGTTCATTTTATTTCAGATTTTATAGCACGGTTTGGTTCAGTTTCTTTGAACAATTTTGAAAATGCTCATAAATCAAAAAAGAAAATGGTATTCTTTTGAAAGGTTTATTGAAGGTTTCTGGTGTTATCAGAACACTGTTGGGTATTTTCAGTATGCGTGAGATGTCTGCATTTATTTGAATTGATTCGGCATGATTGAATATATAAGAAAATATATTTCCTCTTCAGCCCTAAAACCGAGCATGATTTAAATATCATTATAAAATCTTTATTATGCTGTCCCTCAGCGTTTGCCTTTTTTTTTTTTTTTCTTATTTGATGTGATTTAATTTCCTATAAATTTGTTAAGATCCCGAAGTCATTTCATAAAACCAAGCCGGAGCGAAACGTTTGTGAGACAACAGCGCCACCTTGCGCTTATGATTTTTTTTTTTTTTTTAATATACCCCGTTCTCTCAAAACGTGAGCAGCGCTCCGAGATTGGTTCTGTTCTTCAAGCTGGGCGAGTCGTACGGAATGGTTGTGAGGTTTTTGTTGGAAATCAACCGTTTCTAACATAGTCCCAGCTACGTCGAGCGGGCGTTACCTGTTATTGAATTCTCATACTCCAAATTACTATATAAACTCATATTCCTATTGACAAAAACTTCATTGTTTTTAAAATCTTAAATATTAAATTACGTTTTAGAAACATTATTCATTTCTTTCAAAATCTTTGTATTCCTGTCTACAGTTTCCAAGTTCGATTGTAAGATAGGACTCAAACCTAAGAGTTGTCTATTAACATACCGTTTTGGAATGTGAATTAAAATGGAATTATACAGTATTTGGTGGAACAGGAAGACCACGCAGACTCGGTGATGATATATGCAAACTATACACAGACAGTGATTTGAACCCTGGAGGCAGTGGCGACAATCATTTTAACACTATCTGAATATTCAAATCTGTGAAATATTAGGGCCTAATGATTGTTTTTAATACAAGCTGTGAATGCATAAATGATGACAGATTTTTTAATATCAGTTTGTGACGCCTCGATGTGAATAAATAATTAAAATTCTAAATACCTACAGACATCTGTTCTCAGATTTCTGTTGTCAGTTCTCTGATCCCTTCTCTGTCAAGTGGCTGCCTGTCACACTTTTACACTACTAATCTGTTAGCTTCTCCGCACCTGCTCAGTATCTTCTGGATGGACTTGCTCTTCCCTGTTGAGTATCCCCTGCTGCCTCAAAATCTACAGAGTCTGTTTCACTAAATACTTGTAAGAATGAACATTTTTGCTGAAATACTAGTAATATCCTATTGCCACTTCAGTTTAGTTCATCTTATCTTTTATAGTCGTCTTCACTTTGTACGGGCATTGAGCACTCTGGTAAGTTCAGAGGTAGATGCAAATACAAACTTTTCAAATCACTAATGACATAATGAGTACACATAAAGACACAGATTTGTTTAAACAGAGTGGTTTGATATTGATTAACATAAGTGGAGCCCAGCAATATCTGTCCATTAATTAATTGTTGAACTATGACCACTTCATATCCTTAGCTTCAATATAATTCAATCATTCATTAAATTGTTTATTTATCTCACACTGACATTCAGAAAATAATCAATAGGTCTAAATATTTAATAGGTCACAATATTTCCACAGTGGCGCTTCTTCATAAGCAGAAAAGCAGCTCGATTTGCATCCATCCATCGATTTTTATCAGCCTGCTTTAATCCAACAGGTATTCATGGGTAGCTGGAGCCCACTCTAGTTGTACTGGGCTTCTTTACCTGACAGCCAACCAGTCTGTCTCATGTGTCCCAATACTAAATATTAATTATTAAAGAGATTCTGCCTCTCCTAGTTAAATAATTTAGAAGAAAGCTGGAACAAAATCTTGAACTGGTAAGGATCTGGAGGGGCCAACAACTGGATTGTTATGGCAGTCCTGCACTAAATTATCCATACGTGGTTTCCTCCATGTAGTCACACAGGCAAACTCAGCTTCCATCTCACTCATGAATTATATAATAATATTTAGGTGGCAAGAAAACCCTGTCATTAATGCTTTGTAACAATGTGGTGAATCATGGATGAATATTTAAGGATACCCACTCTCAAGTGAAATAAATACAACCATACAGAGAAAGTCCACATATTAATAGCTGCATTATCAAGTTTTGTTTATCACTTATATTCTGCTTCACCAACAGAATTATAATACTGGAGAGCAATGACCCCAACATAACCATTTAAGCATCCATTTAAAATGAAGTACACTTCAAATGAAGTGCACTTCAACCAGCTTCAGCATTCCATTCAGCACTCTGTACCAGTATTAGCCTATAATTCATCTCACAACAAAGGTGTAAATCAGAGTTGAACTGATATCTTTGCAGAGGGCCCTCTCACATCAGAAGGCGCAAAATGCTGAAAGGTCAAGCAAAATGACACCTTTTATTGGCTAACTAAAAAGATTACAATATGCAAAAAGATTACATCTTGTTTGAAGAAGAGGCATGAGTTGTATCGAAAGCTTGCATATTGTAATCTTTTTAGTTAGCCAATAAAAGGTGTCATTTTGCTTGACCTTTCACTACATTCATAATGGCTAACACGGTACAACACCCTAGTACTACAAACAAAAAGCTATAATTCAACAAGTGACAACGGTGATGTACAAAATAATGTTCCAATGAGCAGGTATTGATTTTATAACTGGAAGTGACTTTATTTATTTGTTGAATTTATTAAAAGCAATTAAATCCCATGATTTAGTCAAACTTAACAAAACTAAATTCAATTCAACTCCCACCCATAAGAAAGAGAGGAAGACTAACAGCCAGAGTAAAAATAAGAGTAGAAAAGAGGGAAGAGAATCCTTTTCCCCAATATAAAAGCTTAATCTAAAATTTTATTGATTAGATCATGCCAGGTTTTAAAAAAGTTTTAAACAGGTCCTCTAAGTTAGAATTAGATTTTTTCCAATTTCATATAGTACAGGTGCCGGTCATAAAATTAGAATATCATGACAAAGCTGATTTATTTCAGTAATTCCATTCAAAAAGTGAAACTTGTATATTAGATTCATTCATTACACACAGACTGATGTATTTCAAATGTTTATTTCTTTTAATTTTGATGATTATAAGTGACAACTAATGAAAGTCCCAAATTCAGTATCTCGGAAAATTAGAATATTGTGAAAAGGTTCAATATTGAAGACACCTGGTGCCACACTCTAATCAGCTAATTAACTCAAAACACCTGCAAAAGCCTTTAAATGGTGTCTCAGTCTAGTTCTGTAGGCTACACAATCACGGGGAAGACTGCTGACTTGACAGTTGTCCAAAAGTTGACCATTGACAACTTGCACAAGGAGGGCAAGACACAAAAGGTCATTGCTAAAGAGGCTGGCTGTTCACAGAGCTCTGTGTCCAAGCACATTAATAGAGAGGCGAAGGGAAGGACAAGATGTGGTAGAAAAAAGTGTACAAGCAATAGGGATAACTGCACCCTGGAGAGGATTGTGAAACAAAACCCATTCAAAACTGTGGGGGAGACTCACAAAGAGTGGACTACAGCTGGAGTCAGTGCTTCCAAGAACCGCCACGCACAGACGTATGCAAGACATGAGTTTCAGCTGTCGCATCCCTTGTGTCAAGCCACTCTTGAACAAGAGACAGTGTCAGAAGTGTCTCGACTGGACTGCTGCTGTGTGGTCCAAAGTTATGTTCTCTGATGAAAGTAAATTTAGCATTTCCTTTGGAAATCAAGGTCCCAGAGTCTGGAGGAAGAGAGGAGAGGCACAGAATCCACGTTGCTTGAGATCCAGTGTAAAGTTTCCACAGTCAGTGATGGTTTGGGGTGCCATGTCATCTGCTGGTGTTGGCCCATTTTGTTTTCTGAGGTCCAAGGTCAACACAGCCGTCTACCAGGAAGTTTTAGAGCACTTCATGCTTCCTTCTGCTGACGAACTTTATGGAGATGCAGATTTCATTTTCCAACAGGACCTGGCACCTGCACACAGTGCCAAAGCTACCAGTACCTGGTTTAAGGACCATGGTATCCCTGTTCTTGATTGGCCAGCAAACTCACCTGACCTTAACCCCATAGAAAATCTATGGGGTATTGTGAAGAGGAAGATGCAATACGCCAGACCCAATAATTCAGAAGAGTTGAAGGCCACTATCAGAGCAACATGGGCTCTCATAACACCTGAGCAGTGCCACAGACTGATCGATTCCATGCCACGCCACATTGCTGCAGTAATCCAGGCCAAAGGAGCCCCAACTAAATATTGAGTGCTGTACATGCTCATACTTTTCATGTTCATACCTTTCAGTTGGCCAACATTTCTAAAAATCCTTTTTTTGCATTGGTCTTATTTGATATTCTAATTTTCCGAGATACTGAATTTGGGACTTTCATTAGTTGTCAGTTATAATCATCAAAATTAAAAGAAATAAACATTTGAAATACTTCGGTCTGTGTGTAATGAATGAATCTAATATACAAGTTTCACTTTTTGAATGGAATTACTGAAATAAATCAACTTTGTCATGACATTCTAATTTTATGACCGGCAACTGTATATAACACCAGTTACCCACTGACTTAAAAGAGGTGGACTAGGATTCGTCCAGTTGAGCAAGATAAGTCTATGTGCCAATAGTGAAGTAAAGGAAATTACAATTTGTTTGTCCTTCTCCACTTTAAGCCCATCTGGGAGTCCACCAAACACAGCTGTTAATTGGTTAGGTGGGATTGTGATGCCAAGGCTGTCTGATAGGCATTTAAAGATTTTGGTCCAAAAGGATGTTAATTTGTTACACACCCAGAACATGTGGTCCAATGAAGCTGGAGCTCGATTGCAAGATTTGTAGGTTGGATCTTGCCATGGAAACATTTTGGACAATTGTATGCTTTGCACATATGGAGCTTGAGTGAATTTTGTGCATGGATACCTTCCACTCCTTTTCTGAACTGTTGAGCAAGAGAACCTTTTCCCATTGTACCCTTTGATCTTTGAAAGGAAGGGACCTTAAAAGAGAAATGCTCTCTGAGTCCTCAAGACTGATCAATATTTCTTCAGGAATACAAGTAGGTGAAGTTTCTAATTTGGAAATAGTGGAAAAATTTTGTTGATAGGAAGCTAAATTTGGACTGTAATTGTTCATGGAATGCAAATACATTATCTATGTACAAATCTCTGAGTGATTTAATCATGTATGTTTTCCAAACATTAAAAATTGTGTAAGTTTGAGAGGGTGGAAAAAGGTGGTTATCGTGTAGAGGTGCCACAAATAAAAGCTTCTCTATCTTGAAGTGCTTCCTACATTGGTTCCATATTTTGAGTGAATGAAGGAAAATTGGGTTGGAAAGGAAAATTAACTTTACTAATAAAGTGGCAGTCTTATTTTATTAATGATTGGCGTTGCTGAAGGAAAAACCAATGATTAATTGACCAAAGTTAAATTCTCATTTTTCCAAAACATTAAAGTGGATAATAGGTAGCAGATATTTTCCCATTTTAATAAGTTTTATTCTAAAAAAATCAGTCTACAGAGGTTCTCGACCGGATCTTATTTAAACCTGGAGACATATTGGTATATTGTATGAATATAATGAATTTTATGCTGAAAGCAGCAGATTTTTAATCACAATTATCAGGATGGAAAGCACCTTACTCAAATGAAAAAAGAAAGAGGCTACCAGAACAAACCTGGACAAAGGTTTCTTACAATGTCTGTCACTAAATTTGCTGCCATGTGCAAGATTCAAACATCCACTAAGTGAATTTTGTATACTGATACAATAGGACAATGTATAAGTATTGTCCTCAAAAGAATGTATGGGATACAAAAAACCGTAGCTGATTCATTCAAATGCCGGCCTAAATGTAGACAGCAGTACAGAATGAAACTAAGTCTGCAAGTAGGACAACTTTACCCCAATTTGTTTATTAAAGCACCAGCTCATATTGGTTTTATAATTATATAATATATTTAAAATATCATAACATTGATTCTATTTTATTTATTTATTCAAATTCAGTTTTAACCTGGTGCAGTGGTAAAAAAAAACCTCCTGAGTTCAAATCCAGGTGTGCTTATCTTTCCTTGTCAAGATGTGTTTTTCTGTGCCAGTACTCCAGTTGTTCTCCCATGCTCTGGCATGTGCCATCCTATACTGGATTAATCATCTTTTATAATGGTCGGGTGCATTGCTTTTTGCAATACAAGTGTCATTTTCTATAGATGAAGCCTTCTATACAAACTGTGAAATGTTATCATTTGCACGTGCATTTTTACCACGGGACCTGCTTCTCAAGGCCCACTTGCGTTCAGTGGCAACTCGATCTGCCACACTTTACCCCAACTCCTTGAGCTTGAAGTTCCGCCGATGCCCGCGCACCCGGAAAAACGAACCTTAGTGGATGGAGAAGCGGTGGTGGTGCTGCCCAGGTGTCAGTCTCTCAGTTTCCTTCAGATCTGAGCCTCGCGGCTCTCCAGCCAACCCGCTGAAAAGCCATTACAGTGATCGGCGACGACGATACAATGTAATACTACAAAATACAAAGCGTCCCGTTTCTACTTCAGTGTAAATAAATGTAAATGTTGACATGATAAAGGCTAGTTTCTGTCATGTTAAATATTGTAATTAAATTACACATTAATTACTTCAGAACCACAATTATGCATGGTCTTCGGATTTTGTGAGACGGTTTTGCTGTGAAGCTTGCAGTAGAGGGTTAAAAAGATCAAAATCACATGAATTAAACACAATCGAAGAGGGAAATCGAGGTTCAAAGCCCCGCCCATTGGCCAGCTATTTGCATGTTGAGAACTTGAAAATGAAAATGCAAAGCCAAGCCGCGTTTTACTTTTCATTTTTGCAGCTTCATTGCGGATCAGGCTGAAAATGAAATTGCAAATGGGGGTATTTCATTTTCACTTTAATTTTTGCAGCATTCTTGCGCGCAGACTTTGAAAATGAAATTGCAAATGAGGGCATTTTATTTGGGCGGCATGGTAGCGCAGTGGGTAGCGCAGCTGCCTCGCAGTTAGGAGATCCGGGTACGCTTCACGGGTCCTCCCTGCGTGGAGTTTGCATGTTCTCCCCGTATCTGCGTGGGTTTCTTCCGGGTACTCCGGTTTCTTCCCACAGTCCAAAGACCTGCAGGTGGATTGGCGATCCTAAATTGTCCTTGGTGTATGTGTGTGTGTGTGTGCCCTGCGGTGGGCTGACGCCCCGCCTGGGGTTTGTTTCCTGCTTTGCGCCCTGTGTTGGCTGGGATTGCCTCCAGAAGACCCCCGTGACCCTGTAGTTAGGATATGGCGGGATAATGGATGGGTATTTTATTTCAATTTTTGCAGCATTCTTGTGCAGAGACTTTGAAAATTTAATAGCAAAAGAGAGATTTTAATAATAATAAATAATAATATTTTTAATTTTTGTATAAAAAAACTCCCATAGGCAAAAAAGAGGTACGTTGGGGTGTAAAAAATTAGTTTGAGAGGTGTCTGACATATGGTTGTTCTTCGTCAGTTTAAGTCGGAAGGGCAATAAAAAAACCTTTGTTTTTCGACTGCTACAACCACTTCACTGTGTTTATTTCTCCCGCCTGGAAAAGGACATTACAATGTATATATTATAAAATAACCTTTTTTTCAGTGGCGGGATTAGGCTTCAGTAGAATACATTTAAAACAGTTCAGGTTAAAAAAATAGTTTAACGCTGCAGATAATTAACAATTTGCGACTATCGAGAAGCTGTCTGCCTTTAGTTGCCCAGTGTGTGGCGTTGCTCCCCGAGTGCGCATGCTTCAAAAGCTTTTGTCACATGGTACGCACCACTTCTTTTTCGTCCCGGCGTGCATTGTGACAGCCTGTGCCCTGTTTGCCCTGCCAGACTCCACTGTGCAGCAATGTCCCTCTTAAAGTCTAGCAAACTTCTCTGCAATGTCGGGAATTATTACCCTTGTTTGTCGTCTTTTCCCGTCAGGGCCAGGTAATACGTTTATCTCTTCACCTCTGTACTCTTCCATGGTTTTTTTTTTTATTCCGGTTGTTGGGCCCGGGGAAAGGGCGTTGAGGGGAGTTGAAAGACACCGAGAAATTTAGAGGTTTACATAGTTCTCGACTTATACCACTTGTGATTTTTCCGTATTTTGTACTTTTCAGCATTTATGCTGTTTTTAAAGTGGTACACCTTTATTACTAGTGTATTTTAACATGCTATTATAGACGGCCGTTTACAAATTCATGGTGTGTCCTTGAGTAAATTAAAATACACCTTGACGCCGGTGGGCCCTGGATATTGCTTTCCGATGTAAAGGATTCCGTGTTTGACATTCAATTATTGCATTTTAACTTAAATGAGTATTTTGGAAAGTACATTTTCAGTCAGTCGCTAAGCGGTAGTGATATGTGCTTATTGTTCAATAGTAGTTTTAAATATTTTATTTATCCATCTCCAGTTTTCCGACATTGGAAGGTCAGATTATAAACAACTTTGGGTTAGTAGAGGTTAGGTGCCCTCCAGTTATCAGCAAAATATGTTCTACAGTATATGATTTCCTTTGGATGCCCCTCTGCTTTACCCCCAGTTCGGTCAAGATAAGCTTAAGGTTACTCGTAAATAAAAAACTGGATCAAGCAGTTTATAAAGATGGGTGGTTTTATATTGTAACCGGGGCTTGAAGTGGGCACTTATAATAACGGTAGCAGTTCAAAAGGTGTCGGTGGTAACAATACAACAGTACAGCTGGTTTCAATGCCGATGACCACATTTTTAAAATAAAATGGTCACAGTATTCAAAATACGTTCCGAAAGGTGACGGTTATTACTTGTGCCACCTCGTGTATCCGGATAGCTAAAGGTTCAAGTAATTTGGATAATGACGTCGACCTTCGGTTGCTGTGTGTTGCGTCGTGATGTTGTGATTGGCTAAGGCACGCGTGCCCCTTTTAATATGGTTGGATGTTTATCTGCTGGCCCTGGTGCTTGTATGAGCCGTGTTTATCCACTGATGGAGAGTAAAATTTTATTCGTAGGTGAGAATTCTGTAGAATCCTTTGATATCTGCTGTTTTTAATTTCGCATTTGGCAAAATTATGTAGGATGGTCGTAGACTTTTAGGTGGAACCCCAGTGTTATTTTTAGGTGTCCTCACTAAACCATTTAGAATTTAATGTAGTTGCATTTGTATAACTACTGTAAATATATTTCAGTATTTTTAATTAACTTACTTGCAAAGTCTGAGCGCATTTTCTAAACTTTTGAATGGGTTTTAGTGCCCAGATCGACTTCTGATTAATGTATCTGCCACCTATTGCTCTAGTGTGCATCTTTACAGTTTCTGCAGCATTTAAAGAAAACTATTCTTCACTTTATCAATGCACATTTAACATCCAATTTTAGGTCAAGTAAAATGCTTGTAATATTTATATAGTACATATATTAATAAAACAATATTTTTATTTCATTTTACCTTCTGGTAGAGTTTGTGAACTAGCAAAGTATCTTGGTTTTAATTATAGGCATTACAGAACTTCTGGTAAAATGAATGTCATATGAGAAGGATCCTTGTGTGGGACTGGTAAACGTGCCAGTGGGTTAAGAAAAAATGTTTTTATCTCCCACATTTGCCAATTTAGAGCTTAATATAAATCCTAGACAATGATTGGTCATTATTTTCCAGTTTAGGTGGCCCGCACATGATGTGTGTATGTGTGGTGTTTTGTTTTTTTCATTTTCTTTTCTTAAATAAGCCAGTTAACAAATCTTGTTTTTCTCATTCAACACTTTTGATGTTTGTACTGAACAACAGTCAAACCTCATTAGTTTATTATGGTAATTTTCTTCCTAATCAGTCATTCCTTAGTTCAAATATTACAAACTGTTTGTCAGACATAAGTACAGTATATTAAGTGTAATTTTCAGATTTTTAAATTATAAGAAAACAAAATCTTGTTTGTAATGTGTTTCATTTTTCATTAAACTTGTAAGAAAACAAAAGTTCAAAGCTCATATATTACAGCAGAGGTAAACTGAGTGGAACACACTTATTTTAAATTTCAAAGTCAAAACTCCATAACCAAGTCCAGTATAATCTGAATTTTGTCCAGACTGTCTTGTACATTCTATTTTTGTTGCTATTTATTTATATACTAACACAATATTGAGGAAAATTTCCTTATTTTACCATGCCTCAGCATATGTGAGAAATAGAATGTGGATGGTCTGATTGTACAATACTTAGCTTTACTAAAATAGGATGGTTTGCAGAGGTATTTCATTTTCACACCCCACAGTTATAATGGGCCAGAGCCTGTTATGGCAGCACAGTAGGACAGGGTACCAGTCCATCATAAGGCTCATACATATACACATCTACATGGACCAATATGGAATTGCACGTTAACCTGACCAGCATGTCTTTTTGCAATTCATGTATATATTTGAGGGAGGTTGTTGTTGTTATATTTTTGTATTTCTTAAACTTATGTAAAAGTTAAACAAATAAATACTGTCTATATCTTTCGGGGTATAGGAGGAACACCCATGCAAACACCATGATAGTGCTTATACCCAACATGGGCAAAATTGGCCTGGAACTAGAATCCAGGATCCTGGATCTTTGAGGAGGAATTACTATCCACTGTGTATTATGCCACATTTCAGTTTTGCATTCATGTCATATATAAATCTTATGATCAAAAATAGAAATTGAGCAAATTAGTTAAAATGCAAGAGATTCTAAATATAAACATATGTTTACTTATTAAAAGGTGCAATGAGAGGAAGGACCCAAAGAGAAAACAAGATAGCAAGGGAAAATTTAAAATCCTGGAGGTCCTTGGACCTAACTGTATAAGCATTGTTTCTAATATCTGTTAGAATGAGTTGGCCCCTTTAGTTTATCTAAAAATGCCACAATGGAATCTCCTCCTTGCCATCAGGCTCTTTGTCTGATCTTTGCTTCACCAGCTTCCTTCCTACTCTGTGCATCTTGCAGGAAGTGGCATCCCAGTAGGAAAAGCCTTGTAAAAATAGTTATGATCATTCCTAGATTTTGCTTTCTGCTTCTGATTCACCGCTTGATATTTTAATAACTTTACCAGTAAATGTTATGAGCAATATTTAAGGAAATTTGTCATTCTGTGAAGGCTATTGTATAAATGTAGTTGTTTCTGCATGGTTGTTGTAACCTTGTTCTGCAGCAATAAAAATGCTGCCTACAGGTAATCTTACTGAGTGGCTTATGACTTTCATACCAGTTTACCAAAACTGACCACCTTATTGTTTTTCTGCCTCAGTTTTCATTTTTTTTGATGCTCCCTAAAAAAATGTTACAAATTTACAGAATATTTACTGTGCTATGGAGTTTCAGTATCATCTTTGTGTATCACCTTTATTATCTAGCTCCTGGTGGTCGCATGTGGAGATGGGTCCACCTGATCCCATTCTTGGAGTAACAGAAGCTTTCAAGCGTGACTCTAACACCAAAAAAATGAATCTTGGTGTGGGTGCTTATCGTGATGACAATGGCAAGCCTTATGTACTTAGCTGTGTGCGCAAGGTAAGTGAACAAAAAAGTGGTTCCATCTACATATACTCTTCCAGTATAGTCCTTGTAACATTCACAGCTGTTTAGTTTTTAGCCACTGCAAAACTAAAAAATCTATGTGTATAATGTGCAAGTTAGGTGTAGTTTGTCTTCAGTATATTGCAGGCAAGAGGCACAATAAATGTATATCTCTACCTTTTGGAAAGCATTCACAGTCTAGTGGTGACTGCCAAGACTACACATTTCAACTGATACTTAGCAGTTGGCCTTTAATATTATATAAAGGGCTGATGTGGACAACATTTGAATAATTCTAAGTTACAGTGCTGCGACAAAGTACAGTGCATCCAGAAAGTATTCACAGCACATCACTTTTTCCACATTTTGTTATGTTACAGCCTTATTCCAAAATGGATTAAATTCATTTTTTTCCTCAGAATTCTACACACAACACCCCATAATGACAACGTGAAAAAAGTTTACTTGAGATTTTTGCAAATTTATTAAAAATAAAAAAAATTGAGAAAGCACACGTACATAAGTATTCACTGCCTTTGCCATGAAGCTCAAAATTGAGCTCAGGTGCATCCTGTTTCCCCTGATCATCCTTGAGATGTTTCTGCAGCTTAATTGGAGTCCACCTGTGGTAAATTCAGTTGATTGGACATGGTTTGGAAAGGCACACACCTGTCTATATAAGGTCCCACAGTTGACAGTTCATGTCAGAGCACAAACCAAGCATGAAATCAAAGGAATTGTCTGTAGACCTCCGAGACAGGATTGTCTTGAGGCACAAATCTGGGGAAGGTTACAGAAAAATCTTTGCTGCTTTCAAGGTCCCAGTGAGCACAGTGGCCTCCATCATCCGTAAGTGGAAGAAGTTCGAAACCACCAGGACTCTTCCTAGAGCTGGCCGACCATCTAAACTGAGTGATCGGGGGAGAAGGGCCTTAGTCAGGGAGGTGATCAAGAACCCGATGGTCACTCTGTCAGAGCTCCAGAGGTCCTCTGTGGAGAGAGGAGAACCTTCCAGAAGGACCACCATCTCTGCAGCAATCCAATCAGGCCTGTATGGTAGAGTGGCCAGATGGAAGCCACTCCTTAGTAAAAGGCACATGGCAACCCGCCTGGAGTTTGCCAAAAGGCACCTGAAGGACTCTCAGACCATGAGAAACAAAATTCTCTGGTCTGATGAGACAAAGATTGAACTCTTTGGTGTGAATGCCAGGCGTCATGTTTGGAGGAAACCAGGCACCGCTCATCACCAGGCCAATGCCATCCCTACAGTGAAGCATGGTGGTGGCAGCGTCCTGCTGTGGGGATGTTTTTCAGTGGCAGGAACTGGGAGACTAGTCAGGATAAAGGGAAAGATGACTGCAGCAATGTACAGACATATCCTGGATGAAAACCTGCTCCAGAGCGCTCTTGACCTCAGACTGGGGCGACGGTTCATCTTTCAGCAGGACAACGACCCTAAGCACACAGCCAATATATCAAAGGAGTGGCTTCAGGACAACTCTGTGAATGTCCTTGAGTGGCCCAGCCAGAGCCCAGACTTGAATCCAATTGAACATCTCTGGAGAGATCTTAAAATGGCTGTGCACCGACGCTTCCCATCCAACCTGATGGAGCTTGAGAGGTGCTGCAAAGAGGAATGGGCGAAACTGGCCAAGGATAGGTGTGCCAAGCTTGTGGCATCATATTCAAAAAGACTTGAGGCTGTAATTGCTGCCAAAGGTGCATCAGCAAAGTATTGAGCAAAGGCTGTGAATACTTATGTACATGTGATTTCTCAGTTTTTTGTTTTTTTTTTTTTAATAAATTTGCAAAAACCTCAAAACTTTTTTCACATTGTCATTATGGGTTGTTGTGTGTAGAATTCTGAGGAAAAAAATGAATTTTAATCCATTTTGGAATAAGGCTGTAACATAACAAAATGTGGAAAAAGTGATGCGCATGCACTGTAAGTACAGTATATCACATGGAAGGATCTCTTCATATTTACATGCATGTTAATTGAATAAATTTTCAATATTCACAATGAGTATCTACAGTAGTTTAACAAAAAAAATAATATAAATTCTTTAATTTATTCAGCAAAAAGTATGACATGGAAAAAATAAGCCCCTGGCTTCTTTACATGGTGTTTAGCAAAAATGTTTTGTAGGCACCTCTTCATCAGTTAGCTCTACATCAAGTCATGCAAGCATTTTGGTGAAGATTAGTACTGGGTTTTGATTTAGCCTATTCATAATCCTCCAATTTCTTCTTTTTGAGCCATATTTTTGTGCATTTGCTTCAGTGTTTTGGTTCAATGCCTTGTTGCAACACCCACTTGTGGTTCAACATCATTTTTATAACAGATGAGAGTACTTGATGACGGTGCAATCTAACGCAATATGATATTCATGGTTGACTTTGAAATGGCAAGCTGGCCAGCTAATGCATAAGAAATGCAGCCTTAAACCATAACTCTTTCACAACCTTGTTTTACAGCTGATAATACGTTTATGTTCTCCTTAGTTTCTTGATGACTTCCCACAGCATCTATTGGGGAGAATGTGATGGCATTACCTGTCTTGGATAGATTGCTAGTGGTCTGAAATGTTAATTTTTAGAAGATCTTACAGTGGACTACTAATTTCTAAGAAACATGTAGTCTAATTTAAATATCTTTCCAGACTCCAAAGCATCAGCAGTCTTCTGAGGGACTTTTTGATCTTGGCATACTGTAGCTATACTGCTTGGATGAAACCACACCACTGATATCTGGCATATAAGGCATGGTTCCCAAATTAAACTGTAATGATGATCTAAACATTTGCGCTGATTTGGGTACACCGGTTTCAGATTTTAGGTATTTGATCCAGCGACATGTACAGTAACCTTTTTTTGTGTAAGGAATTTGCTTTTTTTGTTTAGTGAGAAATTAGATTTTTATGATTTTTTTTTTTTCATTCTAACACCTTTATCTGTTAAAACTGTCCATTTCAGTCCAGTATCTTTTGCGTAAAAAAGAATCCCTAGATATTTTAAATATTGCACATTGTACAGGAAGTCTTAATCGGAACTGGGATACCAGGAGAGTGTAGGATTGAAGTAATGTAATGGAAGGATGACAGGGGGTCATTATCAAGTGATCAGTGTTCCCTAATAAGATACATGGCAATAGGGAGACCCATCATCTTATATGTGGCTATATGTTGCCCATAATAGCAGGCGAAGAACATGGGAATTATTTAGCCCTTCAACAGAATGTTTGGTCTAGGTTTACAAGGACACCTGGGTCCCTAGTTGGAGCTCTGGCAGAATTGAATCAAACAGGAAGTCATTCTCCTGAAGCTTTTTAATCTAGGTCACCAGACTAATGAATGTGAAGTTGAGAGGAAAGACTAATATTGAGCTGTTGGAAGAAGAAAGGCCTGAGAGTACTCTGTAAGAAGATGCTGAAGGCTGGAAGTGGTAAAAAGCCGATTATCTACTGTTTAAAATCAACAAATCTCTGACTATATACCTTTTGATGGTGAATGCACACATTCGATAAAATTCACTTTGTGGACTGTTTATTAATTAATTTACTCTTGTGTGTGTGTTTTTTTGTTTCCTTTTTTCTCCTTTACTAGGCAGAGGCTCAGATTGCAGCTAAGAAGCTAGACAAAGAGTATCTTCCCATTGCTGGCCTAGCTGACTTTAACAAGGCTTCTGTGGAGCTGGCCCTAGGGCCTACTAATGAGGTCATAAAAAGTGGTCGGGTGAGTTGACATTCTTCATTTTGAATGATTGGGCATTTCGTCAATTTTAAAAGGAGAGAGAAAATACCTGATGCAGTAAAAGCGCATGAGATGTTGTGTTTGGAATAGAATGTGTTTATTGCTGCATTTCAATTTACAGCAATTAAGTGGAATTATGAGTGATACGATGTACTGTCTCTCAGGATAATAGAACTTCAAATAATAATCAAAAAAAGTTTTTGTAACTGCTAGTTGACATAATGGAAAGAGAAACATTTAAACACAGACAGCAGAATTGTCCAGTTGGTATTTATGGTCGGCTAAGAGCTGTTCTTTGAAATAAGGACAAATTACTTGATGTCTTTTTTAATCCAGAAGACTTTTCCAGCTTACAGAGTTGCATTTATGTTCATACTGCACCTATTTCAGGCTAATTATAAGCTCATAAGTGGCTGTTCAACTACTACAAAAAAAGTAGTGATTAAGACTATGACTAACCTAAAAAATAAACCGTATGTAAGGTATATTTGCTTTATAGCACATTGAGTTTGTCCCCAGAGGATAACACGGTATCACTTAACATGGATTGTTTTTATCATTTTATTTGTAGTTCACAACTGTGCAGACCATTTCAGGAACTGGGTCTCTTCGTGTGGGAGCCAACTTCCTGGTAAGTTACTGTTGTCCACCTTTTATGTGAATTTAAAATTCAGTTTTCTGATGCTGGTGGCATATTTTAATGCAATAGTGCTAGCCATTGCACAAACTCCTTTATCAGAGTTGTAAGTCTTGGTTCAGGGACTCTAGAGTTTTCGTGTTCTCTCGTTGTCCACTTGGGCTTTATCTGCGTACTCTGTTGGGTAGATTGATTTGACTAACTTGTAGTGGTAAAAGAATTTAGTGGCTGAATAGTTTACAAGGCAATAAAGACTTTATATTGTGATTAACAAAGTATATTTCTTTTGTTTTAATTATTACAGAGTGCGCCAGTTGGTTCTGTATCAGAATAGAAACTTGCCTGTTGCTAATAGATTTGTCAAAAATGCTAAGACATAATCAGACACACAATTTCTAAAGGCTGTTTTCCATACAGAATTGGGGAACTTTAATTGATTTCTACTTGTGAATTTAGTTCACTTTTACTGCTTTTAAGCCTTCTTTTCAGTTTGAACATTTTTGTCACTGTCCCTGAAGCAGAGTGATTATGGTTTGTACCTGACTGATGTCCTGGACAGGCTTGGTTTCTGCCAGGATAGGTTCTGGTCTATCTTGACCTTTTTATTAAATGGATTTGGGAATTTATTTAAATATTCTGAATATAACAGAAGTCTGAATTTTGCTCAGGTTGAAACTATACAATGCTCCTTAATTGTGTTTAGTTTATGTTGCATGTATTAAGAATCTGAAACCATGATAAACTATGAAATTGCAGTACTTAATTTTCCAGGGCTCACTTGTCTTTCTGGGCAAATGTTGACTACCATGTCATAATAATGCCCATTGTTGTGAGATTAGGACAGTTCATAAGCTTTCTATGTTCTTTTTCAACAGGCAAGATTTTACCAGGCCAGCCGTGATGTATACCTTCCAAAACCATCTTGGGGTAACCACACACCCATCTTCAGAGATGCTGGAATGCAACTCTCTGGATATCGTTACTATGACCCTAAAACATGTGGATTTGACTTTGCTGGTGCCTTGGAAGATCTGTCTGTAAGGGGATGTTAAAAGCTTGTTTGCAAATATGTGTTGGTTCTATGTAATGTGTTAATCTATTTGGATATGTCTTCTGTAACGTTTCTTTATTTTCTGTATAATGTTTGGTATGTTCTATTTCAGAAAATCCCAGAAAAGAGCATCATTCTATTCCACGCCTGTGCTCACAATCCCACTGGTGTGGACCCCAAACCAGAGCAGTGGAAGGAGTTGGCCTCAGTTGTTAAAGTGAGTTTAAACAATGAAAATTATAGATCTTTATTGTGTAGAGTATGGATTTCATTTTAATATGTAAAACCCTGTGTGAACTATATTATTGTTGCCAAGTGCTCCATCAGAAGTATTTGGTGATCCAAGTAGAAATTGTCGAATCTGTGGTTATCACATGTGGCTCAAACCCAAATCCTACCAGTTCATAAGAATTTTACCTATATTACTGTGTTCTTCAAACTTTGATTTATAGGTTTGCACGGCATCATGAAACTTGACCAGTTCATTTTGTGTTAAATCTTAAATTGCAAATTATTGGATGACCAATGTATTTTTCAAGAATCCAGTATAGTACTTTTGGCTTAGTATGTATACATTTATCAAGGTCCTCAGATTTGTTTTTTTGTTTGTTACAGCAAAGAAACCTATTTTCCTTCTTTGACATGGCATATCAGGGGTTTGCAAGTGGAGATATTGATCGTGATGCATGGGCTGTCCGCTATTTCATCGAACAAGGCCTTAATGTTGTTCTTTCTCAGTCCTATGCTAAAAATATGGGATTATATGGTAAGAATTCCCTTTCATTTTTTATTTTTTTTCCAACTGTTTTAATTTTTAGTGACTGCATAAAGGCACAACTATCTTTTTACAGGTAAACGTGAAGCATATATATTTTTTTTTTTTTATTTATTTATACAATTTTCCCAATCCTCAGGTGAGCGTGTAGGAGCCTTCACTGTTGTGTGTAGTGATGTTGATGAGGCAAAACGTGTTGAATCCCAGTTGAAGATCCTGATTCGCCCAATGTATTCCAACCCCCCACTTAATGGGGCTCGTATCGCTGCCACTATTATGAACACCCCTGAGTTAAGGCAGGAATGGTAAGATTTTACTCTTCTGTGTTTTGTGATCCCTTTTTTTTAATTCTGTATTTAAATATCTTCAATTAGCCATTTAATTAAGGGATGTGTTAGTTGGGCAGTGCAATGAGCTTGTCTGTGAAGATAAAAACATAAAATTGTTAGGTTTGACTGATACTGCTTTATGGCATTCTTGAATATGGTGTAATTTTGAGAGAATTATAAATTCCTTTTATTATGAAAATGTAAAGTGGCTGAATATAGTTTAATTCGTAACCTTTCTGAAAAAAGAAAACCTTGCTTTTCACATTCATATTATGTCAGTGTATAATAAAACAAGTTTTCATGTATGGAACTTGTTACATTAAACTCACACCATCCATTTTTAAGTAGTAATGTTACAGAAACCACTCTGATTTCTGTATGAAATCTTGTTAGTGTTGTTAATTGTGAACTGGGGAATAAAATGCAGAGACACAGTTTAATCCACACCCTGATAATTTGTGTTGGCAGTTTACATACCGTTCAAGAGTGTTACCAAAGTAATGACTTTCGAGTTACCCGGAATCTTTAAATTTGGTGCGGATTAGCCACTATGAAATTAAAGACTGCTCATCTGTCATTTTATTATATTCATTTATTCTGGATGGTAGTGTTTTTATCATTGGCCCTCACAGTTTTGTATACCTTGCTGTGAGGAGTTTCACTGCATTGTACAGTGATAGTAATGTAACCGTTTTTGCTGTTTTAAAGAAAACCTTTCTCATATGTAGAGAAATTATTGCATGCATTATATAGTCATGCACTGACATGCGCCTCAGTTTGAGACCAGCCATTCAGCTGAATGTTGGACACAAAGTGTACAGATCATTGCAGTTGAGGCTCTGTGGGTCTCTGGTACATGTACTTAAACTGCTGGTACTGAGTCGCACAAACCAATCTTGTCTTGGCATCTGCACACTTAGTCTGTGTAAGGCAGTGTTTCTCAACCACTGAATTGCGACCAGGGTTCCTGCTAGTGGGTAGTGTTGCCATTCGTTGTTTAATGAGTGAGTCGCGGTGTTCTGCCTAAATGATTGGCAGCGCTGTGCAGTATGTTTCTCCATTTCTAGGGTGAGCTTGTTTCACCAAAGGGGTGGGGGGGCAGGACGGCAGCTTGCAATTACTACTAATTGGTTTGTCATTGAATTAAAAAAGCAAAACTAGTTTCTTCAGCCATATAGCTTGAGAAGCACTGGTGTAAGGAAGGCAATGTGGGCTGAATGCCTAAGAATTTCCGACGTGGAGCAGTGCTGGTGAAAACAAACCTTAAAGGGCCCTCCAGAAGTAATTAAATTGGTGCATGGCTGTAGTCTGTTATTTGAAGAATGTAGAATGGGTGGCTTATATCACATTAATAGGCTATATATTATATTAAGGTACGTTTTTATACAAAAGCGCCAATCTGTGAAGTAACCTGATACATTTTTAATGTTGAGTGACTTGACTAGCAAGAATCTGTTTCTTGGACCCTGCACTTAAAAGGCTGTGCATCTGACTAATTTGTGTGAAAGACTGAAATGGCTCACGTCAGATATTCAGAATTTTTTTTTGTGGTGGTGGTGTAATGAGGATGACAATTCTTTGTCTTATATAGATGTGCTTAAGGTGAAATGGTGCTATTTATGACTTTTTATTTGAGAGTGACTTTGCCTGGTATTTTTTGCCACATTACAATCTGTTTCTTTACTACACTAATAGTATTTTATATGTAGCTGCTTTGGTTTTTATTTATAGGTTGCAAGAAGTAAAAGGAATGGCTAACCGTATAATTGGCATGAGGGAACAGCTTGTGTCCAACTTGAAAAAGGAAGGGTCTAGCCATAATTGGCAGCATATCATTGACCAGATTGGCATGTTCTGTTTCACTGGCCTCAAACCTGAACAGGTAAGTTGTTTAGCCAAATCCAGTTTATTGCAGGTAGTGTAATTTTTAAAGAGTATGAATCTCTAATAATACTTGGAAATTTCCTGACTTTTTCAGACAGGCAATCCTACCTAGGTTTTGACCATTTCTGAGGTGTTCCAGTTCTTTTTCACCACAATATAAAATATTTTTGTTTGTTTTTTACTTTTTGAAGGCCTTCCCATAACTTTTTAATGTTTCATTTCTTAATTTAGGTTGAACGTCTCACAAAGGAGTTCTCTATCTACATGACAAAAGATGGGCGCATCTCTGTGGCTGGTGTGTCATCATCGAATGTAGCTTACCTTGCCCATGGCATACACCAGGTCACCAAGTAAAAGTGCAAATGTGTTGGAGTGAAACCAGTTCATTTATTTTTTAGTACTTGCATCCGGAACGTAGAGAACAACTCAAAGTTGTGTGCGACAAGTTAAATGTGTTTCCCCAAGAAGGCAACTGCATTATGAGCTTTGGAGCTCGATAATCTTAAAAGCAACTGTCTACCATTTTAGATACATGCCTACTGTAAAGAATCACACACTTGTACCCTGCTACTTAATACAACTCCAAGTTGTTCCATAGAATCTCATTTTTTTACCTTATTCCAGGATGTGGTGGCAGCGATTGCAAAGAATATGGTTTGATTAGCAGGAGCTTTGATTTAGATTACAGCTGCATCCAAACTTTGTATGGAAAATTTTCCAAATAATCCATTGGTAATGCAAGCATTGTGAACATGTTCTCTGGGCAAATAACTGCCCTTATTTTGCCTAAGTAGTGGTTCATTCTTACTATGTAGTTTAAGGTACCTTGACACAAGGATACAATCAAACTATTTTAAGGATGCTTTGCATCATTTATGGAAGTTGTGGTCCCAAAATCCACTAGAGATACCAATTGATTTTTTTTGGGGGGTGGAGAGACAGTCCTATCTAAAAGTTGCTTGTTTACATTGTGGCTACATAACTCGTCATCCATGCCTACTTAACTAAATACACAGAGCCAGTACCAAAAATTCTCAATGCTGAATTTGACAAAAAATGCTTTATGCACATTCTTGTAATGGAATGTTGTCTTTATTGGGTGTCTAACATTTGCACAATTTAAAAAAAAAAAAATTGTAAATGTCTAAATTTCAAAATTGCTTCAGAATCTTTTCCTCAAATATAGTTATCAGTTGTGAGGAAGAGTAAAGACAATGTGGCAATGAAAAATGAAACCAAATACTACTGCATCCAATTTATAGTTAAAATATATTTAATATTTTCAAAACAAATCTTAAATGCCAGATACAATTGTTTTTTTTTTTTGGTCTGCACAGTGTCCATTATCTAAAAGGAACAGTGCTGTTCATTTCATCAGCAGGGTCGACTGTCAAATTTGTAACGTATGAAAATGCCCACATTAAAGAGTTATAAAACAGATGTTGGTATCTGATCAAAAGTATTAACCTCTGAGGTTACATAAGCACTTGGAAAATGTGTGTATAAATGTATTCACACATGAGCTGCACTTTTTGATATTGTGTCATTTGTCCAAATAAAAATGAACTGCAATCATGATATGGAGGTTTCTCTTAATTTTGCTCCCTGGGGCGGATGGGAATCGGGGGGGGGGGTGTCTCTGGTTTAATTTTGTGTTTTGCTTTAGTACACTGGAGGATGTGCAAACAATACACATAAAAGGAAGGGGTCTAAAATTTAACCTGCTTAAGTGCCTTTTTAAACCTTAAACAATGCAGACTATTTGCTGATTTTAAAATCATTCCAGATTTTTTTACACTGTCACTTTTTTTTCCCCCTAATAAACTGATGTGTAACCATCAATTAGTGTCTTTAAACAAACGTTATTGATCCCCTAGAACAACTCCAGTCCTTAATTGGTGACCAGTTTTTGCTGCAAATTAACTCCTTTTCCTTTCAATTTAATTGATTTTTTTCCTCTGAATTGTTTCATGCCTTAAATGGCACTTAAACAGAAATGAAATGTGAAGTGAGTGAGCCAACAGAAGGGCCTGAAACTCCAACCAATCGCTTAATTAGGCACCAATTCTTAATTAAACCTGTTTTTTAATTCCACGGCTTGTTGCTGCTGTCATTGTGCAATAGCAGATATTTCTGAAATTGATTTTTCTTTTCTAAAAATACAATATTTTGGGGATATGAGCAGATCAATATTCTTGAGACCTTCATTCTTTTCTGTAATTATATGATGGACGCAGTTTGCTGGTCATGTTTTGGCTCATATTCTATCTCGGTGTTAGGCTGCTAATTAAGGAAAAACAATTGTGTTCCGAGACTTCAAGGGCAAGTCAATTAAAATTTAAAAGTTAATTAGCAGCAAAAACAGGTCACTAATTAAAAGGGTTAGAATGAAAACCTGCAGCCACTGCACCCCTCCAGAACCATAGTTGGGGACCCCTGCCCTAGAATCTGTAAGCTACTACACTAATTTGATCTGCAACTGTTGTCACACTTTTTTTTTCCCCATTTCAAATGACATTTACAGGTTTTCTAGCATGAAATGAGAAATTCTAGCAAAATCTGCCCATGAAGATTCAATCTGATCTGTTGATTTGGCCATTTCAAACACTCAGCTGTTGTATGCATATTTGGGATACATTTTGACTCTGAGATTTGATAGTAATGCACAGTATCTGTATTAAGGGGCTGTTTGAATAGAGTTGAAGTACAAATGAGATTTTTCAAACGAGAAAATAGTTTTAATATTACAACAGCTATCTATTCAAGCTACTGTTTTACAATTTAAAAGAAGTCAACTGACAGGAGAATGTGCCATTAAAGCTGTATAACAAAATGAAACCTATAGCCAGCACCACTTAAATACACACATTTTCCAAAATTGTTTTCTTTAACAGAAGCTTCATATTCCACAGTCAATGTATAATATTTTATTGCATTTTTACGTAAGGCATTATTTGATTCGGATACATAATTGTTTAAATTCTTGTAGTTGGAGCACAGGCAGAAGCAACCTCCATTGATGCAGAGGTAGGAATTGAACCAGCAACCCAGTGGTTTAAAGTCCAGACCGGAACACTACACTCCTGGACTCTGGTCCAAGTTTATCATTCATTGTTTACCTTCTGAAGGAGTTTGCGTACAAAAAAAAAAAAAAACTGCATTTATGGCGTAGAACATTGGAACTGCATGAATATACTTTATCTAGCTGTAAACAAAGTGCATCAAGTAGAGGTCAAAGTCCCCAATTCTGTTAGAAGCAAATTTAACAAAAGGTAATTAATGATTTACATCTTTATTAAAAAAAAAAAAAAAAAAAAAAAGTTTCTATTAAATAGCTGATGACAGTATATCTGTTTCTAATGTTGACTTTCATCCATGTATGCTTAGTGATCTGTTTTATTGACTTAAAACGCATTTACTGTATGTCTAGAGTTCATTTTAAAGAGGACAACACAAAGGTCACATACTTGTGTAACAACCTACTGGCTTTCTGCCATCTTCAACTGAATAAGCAGGCTAGAAAATGGACAGTATGGATCAAGATTAAGTAAAGAGTAGCAAGTTAAACACAGAGTATAGTTCATTGTTAAAAGCTGGTTTGGTAACAAATTTACGCTCTGCTGCGGGTACATAAGAAATCAGACAAACGAGAGGAGACCATTCATTCCCTCTAGCCCGTTTGTTTAGTGAATGGCTAAGCCATTCCAATATCTCATCCAGATTCTTCTTAAAGGTTGTTAAGATTTCTGCTTCAAGTACATGTTTCGGTAGGTAGATTGATAGTTGTACTTTATTTGGCCCCAAGGAGAAACTGACAAATCATTTATGAGGTAACACAAATGATTAATATCAAACATAGGCAGCTGTAATTTTTTCCCCCCTAAAATTATTTTTAAATGTGTATTTTGATTAGATTAAGTTTTGAGCACATAATTTTTTTTCATATTTGTCCTCTCACATTTTTAATTTAACTTTTTTTTACCTTGCTTTGGGCACCATGTCAAAACAAATTGAAAATATGAAAAATCCTGACACCAGGATGGATGGACAGCTCCCAGGTGCCCAAACGTTAACGTAAAATTTATGGCATACAGAGCTTTTATTCAGCCACCTTAAAGGTTTTGCTTGATCACATTTCCAGTAATACCTCGTTACTCCAGTTCAGTTATCATACGGTTTTGTTTCAGTTTTTTTCAAATTGTGTTTTATCTATTCCTTCATTGTGCTGTTTACTGATTGTTACTGAAAATCTCATTTTCTCTAAGCTAATAAGCAAAATATCTCCACTATATTAAAATTGTCTGCATATGCCATCTACCATCTATCCCTGAGTTAGTTTTTTTTTTTTTTTTGTTTTGTTTAATGATAACCAGTGCCAGATTTATTTTTTATTCTCTGCATAGAAATTGTACATGTGACCACTGCACTCTCCTCTGAATTTGGCGTGACTTTTTTTGGTAAGATTTTTCAAATGCAGTGGTTTTAAACTCTCAAAGCACTCATCTACATTGACATCATTATGTCATTTTGTTTGAACACAGTACAGCAGATGCACAAAATATGAATTGGCCTAAAGTGCTTCCCCATAACAGTCAACATGAAGTGGACTTTAGATGTACACAGACTTTCCCATTTGAGTGTGGTCATCCAAATTGATGTTAAAATGTTGTTTTGTCCGTGTAAAAAGTACGAATTCACCTAAAGAGTTCCCATATGCTTCAGGGCACATGAACTTCACACATCTTATGAATATGAGCAAAGCAGATTGTTGCTGCACAATTTGTACATGTGTTTCTGCTGCTTTTTAAAAAGCATCCTTAATTGTTGGTCATACACAAATCATGAACAGTCAAAGCAGGGAAGACTGCATGGACCCACAACTTTGGAGATGTGGGAATGTTCTGCAGGTGACTTCTGGGATTCACATCTGCAGAAAGTATAAATTGGCATCAAAGGAAGCAAAAAGTTGGAGCAAAACGCTTCCCTGCCTTGACAGTTGTAGACACCCAGCTGCTGTTGAACCACTTTTGGAGAAAGTACTTGCTGGTGCATCGTGGCCGAATGATTTTGGCTTTCCTTTCTATACCATCTAACAAAATGATAAAGACATCTTGGAAACTGCCAACGCTGGAAGAAGTGGCTGAGTAAAATTGTGTTGGAATTCATGCAGTAAACTCACAGTATTTTCATGAACACTGTAAAAAGACACTATACCATCATCAAAATTGACATACACCCCAACCTGTTTGGGGCTACCTGAAACAGAGACTGCCTCCTTCTCATGCCATGCTTCGGTTTTATCCTTCTCCCCATAAAGACACCAAGAATAACTGTTGTATCCCAGTCTACAGTTGTCGCCCTTTCCTTTCCGGCCAATTTGGGGGTAACAAATGCCAACTTTCCAGCGACCTTCACCTTGGAGCTTCACTTCCCAGTAACTGCAGCCACCCTCCAGCGGTTCCACTGCCAGCACTTGTGGGAAAATGTCAAATCGTGCATTATGGTGGGGGTACGGCTGGTTCTCTTCTGTATGAGTTACTGATCGATTGTCATCAGTCAGGATCAATTTAACGTGTGCACTGTCTGGGTCCAGGTTTGGAGTTTTCCCATCTACAAGAAAGCAAACCATACATAGTATTCTTTTTTTTAATTTTAGGTTCACTCTTTACAAAAAAAAAATATTTTTTTTTTTAACATATTACTATAGGTCTAGCCAGAGATGGGCATCCTAAGTACCATTTCCACATCTGGCTGGAATTTGCGTGTTCTTTCCTAGCATTTGCTAACTTTCCTCCCATAGTGGCGGGACAATACCCTCATTAAAATTGCCCTTCTGTGTGCATGAATATAACGTGATGAGCTGGTGTCCCATACCTAGGACTGTATTCTGCCAGGTGTATCCATTTTTATGACTGCTGTCATTTTTCTCCACCATGGAACAACAGATAGATGTATGACAAAGATTCTCCTTATCCTACTGTACCACTGAACTCATAATTTAAAGAACCCAATTAGACATTTTTCTGTACCGGTAAGTAAAGATGGGTGGGGCAATAACCTTAGGTACAGCAAATAAAAACAATGTGTCACTTTTAATGTGTTATGCTACATGACAAGGATTGTTGTATTTAAAAGAACATCAGGGTACCTGTACCCCACTACAGATGACTGATCAGTTTTAATTTTCTTAATGAGGTGGCTCAAGCACTACCCAGCAGCGTATCATTACTGTTACATATAAAGAAACTGTTGTTCACATTCGTATCATAGTTGGTCAACATTTCTGGGAGCACCCATGGCATACTTACATCCCCAGATTTAGGCTGTTCAATGTGACAGGTGCCTCTGTCAAACTTGCTGAGTGCCAAGACTTATGTCAATCACAAATAAATATCAATTTTAATGTCAATGTGCATTCATCCTTCCATTTTCTAATTGGGCTATTCAGTTCAGGGTTAGGGGTAAACTGTTGCCTTTCACAATAGCACTAGACACAAGGCAGGAAACCAACTCTGGACAGGGTCAATCCATTATGTGAATAAAGGAAAATAAGGAGCATTCTTGCTGATCTGCATCTGTATCAGAATGACAAAGTACACAATCACTGGTGATTTTATTGTATAACCTGCCACAATCTCAGTGCAGTCTAAATAGCCCTCTTAGTATTCTATCTGAGCATGTCGCTGCCAAATCATCAGGACTCTTGTGACACTCACAGAACAGAATAAGGGATTCCCTGTCTTCCTCCTTCATAGGTGCCACCTCCAGTCTCTTCCTCGTCCAGTTCTGCAGCCTCTCAAGTTTATCACGGTCCAGTTCTCTTGGAGGCTGCAGCTCATTGATGGGACTTGCCATATTACTAATACTTAAAAAAGAGAAAGTAAAGAGGAATAGCAGGTAAAGCATTAGCTCATTTATTGTAAGGTTACAACAGATATTTCCTTGCAGCAAGGTGTAATTTATAAGTTATTTTTTAGTCTTATATAATAACCAAGTGGAAATACTTCGTTAATGTGCTTTAGTATATTTTAGGAGTAGTTCTACCTTACTTAAGCAGGATGTTAGTGATGCACAATCTCAATCTCTGTAATTTCCACCACTTTCAGATACTGTCTTCATGGCAGCCTGCCAAACAGGGTGTGGCTGGACTTTGATGTCCCAGTCTGAGTCTGTCATTCTTATTGCTGATTGCAAGTTCAGTTTAGGGTTGGGCTGGTGCAAAAGTTTTGACTTCAGCATCGATACCAGCATTCAGACCTTAGTACCAGAACCAAAATAGGGCTTGTTTTGATGGCAAATATTATTATTGAAATAATTCTATCAATTTTCAGGTTGGTATTACAGTGGACCCTTGACTTACAAACTCAATTCGTTCACGAGGGCTGGTTGTAACTCAAGTTGGTTGTAAGTCAAGACTATTTTTCCCATAAGAAATAATGGAAATACCCATAATGCGCTCCGAACCTCCCACAGCAAAACTTACTTAACCTTCTCATAATAAAAAAGGGTTGTATAATGTGCATAATTTACCAAAACACCAATAATTTTTCTAATGTACTAACCAAAAAGTTATAAAAAGTGCCTAGCCTACCAGAAACAACAATTTCATACTGTACTCACCATTTAATTTGACATATTTGGGCTGCAGGAAGGGAGGAGGAGGAGAATGAAACGGAAGGTGGTTATTTAGAAGGAGCCTCCTTATGCAAATCATTTCTTTGTAAAATTGTTGAGATGGTGGATTTCGACATGCTGTACATATTAGCGAGATCGGTCACACGAACACCATTCTCACATTCTCATTTCCGCACAATTTCCTTTTTCGTTTCGATTGTGATCGCTGTTTCTCAAGTTAATAATGACAGTAGTCGAGCACTCAGTTCAAAGCTGGTCGTGTTGTGAACTGCTGTAATAATACACTCCAAAGCAAGCCGGTGCTGACTCAGCCTGATGACATCATCATGTGCCGCGCCAGGCCGCTTGCTAACATCCCTTAACAATCGCTTTCTTTACCTTTGTTACCTTCTCTTCCTTCCTTAGCAATTATGCGTCTTGCTTGCCATGGTCTTAGTGAATTATATATATAGATAAATCACTGCAGTGACCGAAATTACGTCCACAAACACATGTATCTGGGCTCCGACTGATGCTTACGAATGCTCTCGGCTGTTTGTTTACAATCACACAAGCGGATACACGTGACCGCATTGGGGTCGTAACGCAAGATCGTTGGTCGTAAATTAAGTTGTTCGCATGTCAGGCCGGTCGTATATTAAGGGTCGACTGTATTTGAATAAAAATGGGGTGCATGTTGGGGACCAGGGAGCACTTAAAAATGTTTCCCATTTAAACTAATCATGTTATGAAAATTCACCTTGTGAAATGGTATCTGCTTAAAGCTAGGAAAGCATGCACACCTCTTCTATTAGCACCTACCCCACTGAATTAAGAGAAAATCATTAAGAAGTCCACTCACACTGAATGTCGTTGCTTTAGGTTGCAATTACTTGGCTCATACGTTAGTGATTGTTAGAAAATTCCTATGCAAATAAGGTAAAGTTTGTAAGAACTTTTTTTGACCATATACTGCAGAAAACAGAGAGAGATCCTACATTTACTTGTACTTTTATTACTTAAATACACTTAATACCAGATACGTTAAAACATCCAGAGTAGTTTTCTTATGAGCAAATTTTACTTTTATTTGAGTCACTTTCCAGCAAGGTAGATTTACTCAAGCATGGCTCCTGGGTATTTTATACAATACAAATTTTCTATAGTGGCAGCTTCAAAGAATGAGTAATTGGCGGTTTTTGATTTGTAAACACAATGTCAAATAATAATCATATGCAATAATCATAAAGATCATGAAAACAAGTTGTGAAAAAGAAAAAAAGAACATGATGACATTTAGAACAGAAAAGGTCCTGAGCACAACCAAGGGTTCAAGGATTTTGTTCAGTTGCCAGTTTACACAAGTATCTAAAGGCACTTTACATCAAAAAAGCAAATGAAATTAAAAAGATATTAAAAGATAGGCAACATAAAATTACATAAAACAGGAAAGCAATTTTTAGAATGTGTAAACAGTATTAAAAACCTCCTCACACAAAACAAAAATCCTTAAGCATTGATTTAAACATAAAGGCAGCAGCAGTCTAAGGCTTATTTGGAGTGAATTTCAAGGTTTAGGAACAAAATCACTGAAGTTTGCAGCCCCAGAGGTTTTATTCCTGTATTTTAGAACAGCTAATAGAATGGCGTCGGCCAAGCAAAAAGCCCTGTGAGGCACATAGTGATTTTTTTCTAAATGGATAAATATGAAGGGGATTTATCATGTAGTGCACAAAATGTTGAGATGAGTACACTTTCACAGGGAGCCAGTTTAAACTACACAGGATTACACTGAATCATAACTTTGTACATTTCAGAAGATAAGCAGCTGAGTTTTGTGCCATTGGATATTATTATATATTGATCACTTTGGTACACCATTAAATAAAATATAATGGTGACCCAAGCAAGAGAGTATGAGAGAATGAATTAGAATGTTAGCAGATGCACAATTATGACAGAGGAACACTTGTGCATTGTTCTTTAAATGGATCTACATACTGTAGACTTACAACTACCTCTCATTTATGCTTTAAAACAGAGTTCTGAATGAAATGCCAGCATGTGGATTAGCATCAATACAACATAAAAATTACAAGTCAACAAACTACCCATGACATCACATTCAAATTCCCCAAATCAGTCACAAATGGGGAAAACAAATGAACCGTGAACTAATGGAAGGCTTGATGATAATATTTTCAACCAGGCTCAACCAAATAATAAATACGAGTCTCTTTATTTTATGTATAATCCTCACTTGAGTTGCAGTGACAGCTTGGGTCCACTAAAAGACTAAATAAAAGACTGTGACGTCTTTTCCTTAATCAAGGAAACAGAGTAGCCACAAGCCTTAAAAGTGATTCTGAGGTGTTTTTAATTGACCTCCAGCAGTATTTACAGGCTGGACTTGAGCTGGACAGCAGCGTAAATGAAGGCTCAGGTGTAGCGAGGACAACAGCCAGAACAAGGAGAGTGAAAATTTGCCAGGGAGGATACCTGGAATGCTTAAATTATTGTGTTAGTTAGTTGGTCAGTCATCCCAACAAGGACATAAAGAACTATATAGTTAGACTCAGGGAGAAAAACAGGATTGTGTTTTTTTTTTATTTTGTGTTGTTGCTTTGTTTTTACTCTTTTTTGTCCCTTCCTCACTCTTCATAGAATAAGTTCTAATTTTTAGATTTCTGTAGCCTCCTTGGCTTCTTTTTGAACTTAAGGAAGACTCAATTCAGCCCCCTACAGTCCACTGTATCAATATTCTCAGACAAAAAAAATGGGTATACTACAGAAAATCAGAATAAAACAGTTATTGGACATTTGTAGTATTTTGGTACTTAACATCTCTCCACTATTTTTTAATAGTGTTGCTTGAATAGATCTAATGGCACAGTTCAATGATCACTATTTACAGCTTAAAAATTATTTTGGATGGTTGCATTAATTATCCACCCATTCCTGTATCTTTGAGGGTCTTCTTTGCCTATTAAAATGATGCAAGATGCCAAAGCCTATCATGGAGAACTTGCCCACAACTTTGGATAGGATGCCAGACCCTTACAGTCAACATTCATACCACGTGTATTTAGAGTCACTAATTAACCCTAACAGCACATCTTTTAAATGGCAAAGCCAACCAAAAAAAAAGAAAGAAAAGGAGAACATAAGAGTTTTACAAAGACATAAGACACAGTGACCAACTGAATCCAGTAACCAGTACCATAATGCAGCAGTGTTAGCCAATATCCTAGCACGGCAAAGACTCAATGCAGTACAGAATTCCAAATTTTCATGATAATATATTGTCAAAATACTGAGGACAAGTATCAATGTAGGTACAAGAAACTTTGCAGATGTGGTAACATCTGTGAAGCACCATCTGTGTAATACAAACATCAGCACTGCTGCAGAGATTCCTTTACCAAAGGCTCCGTTTACATTTAAATGTATGAAGTTCATTTTGCTTTTTCATGTTACAATGAAAAAAGAGCTTAAATGTGATACATGCAGTAACATGCAATTGACATAACAAGCAATCTGCAAACACTGCCGTATTAAAATAAAGTACTCTAGTAAACTAGGAATGTCTTTGAATTCAACTGGTGGGAGCAGTTTGAAGGCTGAATTTAGAATTCACAAACGTGTAATCAAAAGAGAAAACAGGGTAGCAAGAAACCAGATGATTACGGATGATTTGTTTACAACTGTCCTAACTGGCCCCCAGTCATCTCTGCTTGAAAGGCAATGAGGATCTTCAGGGAAAAGAAAAGAAGGCTAATGTACTTAAAATAAAAAAAAAAAACTGAATTCAAAACATGTATTATCCCACTTAGTTAATTAAATGATTTAATTTTTTGTTTTCTGGTAGCGAACATCTTGCAAACAAATAATATTTTTAATGTGTTATTTTAATAAGACAATGGAAAAGCACATGTAGAATAAAAATGTACAGACACTATCTTTCCAATGTTCTTATATATAGCATATGGAGCATACAAACCCCAAAGACATGGAGAAAACCTTTACCATATTATAGTAACATTGGGAATGGCTTCAGCAGCTTTAATGAAACAAAGCATAAACAGAAAGGCAGATGCCAAGATGACTAATCATTGTCAAGGCATAATCAAAGTTATAGTACGCTTCACTTTTCCATCTATCTCTAAATTACCAAATTGTTAATGTTAATATATTCCTTGAAAATAAAAGCAACAAATGTATTCATACCTCTTTGCCATCCTGCAGTATTCCTGCATTAGAGAAAGAGGGAATAAATACACAATGTGCGTAAGTGATGTTTAAAAAGAGACAAAAAGACATTCACTAAATAATAAAGTACAACAAAAGCTAGAATTTTTGGCCCGTTGTTTCAAGAAGCAAAAGCAGTGAAGCAAATAACCACACAACTTAAACAACACTCCTAAGATGCCACATAAAAGCAGCGATACTATCCTTTTCACATTAGTCTACAATAAAGTTTCTATCCATCTAGTATTAATCCTTTCATAACAAAATCCATACTGTACAGTATATCTAGTCTCAATATTATTGCTTTGAATTTTGTTTTATCTTAGCATTCACATCACAATATCCTCTCCAGACAAGAAGTGACACTCACAAACATAAAATTTCTTTAATTACACAGTCAATGCATTGTTTCAGTTCCTTTGTTTCAGTTCCTTTATGATTTACTAGTGGAAAACTCTAATTCTGAAAAGCATTATATAAAATAAACATAAAACTTGCTTGTAAATCACACGAACACTTTACAAATGCAGATTCGAACTTACATAAACTGTCTATCCAGAAGTGATTTTTTTTTACCTGTACAAAGGCTTGATCCCGGAGACGAGTGGCTACATTAGAATCGGACAGCTTTTCCAACTCAATGGAGTTCTCCATAATTTCTTTGAAGGTCTCTTGCAGGGGTTTAAGCTGGGTATCAATTGAAGCTATAACCTTTGCCTCTTCTCGCTCCAAGCACTTTAGCACCTTACTCTCCTCATCCTCAATCAGCTTCTTCAACATTGCATATTGGTCTTGAAGATAAGATTTTTTGCCATTGATTTCAGTCTAAAGAAAATCAGATTAGAAACAACGGCCATCAAAATTAATCTTTAACTGCCTGTTAGATGTCCACATTGCATACAATCTTAAATACTAACAACTTTAAAAGTTCAATCTCTTATTTTTAAGTGATTTGATAAAATGGCTGTGGAATAAGGGATGCTCTTCCATATATCAACTGATGACAAGGTAGGCTTCATTTATACTAAAAATGTCCCAAATTCCTAGAAGTATTTTATGCCTTAAGTCTGATAAAACAGAGTCCAATTTCTGATTCAGTTCATAACAATTGAGTAACCACCTTTACACTATTTTAATTACATTCATTTGGATTACATTGGCTTTGAGTTGGCATGCATAGGAAGAAGAGCATTGAGATCTTGGGAAGATTAAATTGATTAAATTAAATGCTCTCATAGTCTATCCCCCATTATTATATCATTGCCATTTGGGTTATTTTGTTTCTTTTTTGCATCTTCTCAAGCAAAAAAAAAGTTAAATCAAGAACACCCAAATTAATTGCAAGCAACGTTCCAAACCACGGTTTACTTACAGCTGCCATTTGCAAAATAAGTAAAACATTTTTTTTTTTTTATTACTTATGTCATGTTACACCTGTTGTCTAAATTAAGTCAGTTCAAACTTTAATTAATAAACTGCAGAGTAGTTACCGCTGACTTAATGTGAGATGGGAATATTCTGAGTTACCATGTCTAATGTCACTCCTTCCCACTTTAATGTTTATTTCAAGTCATGTCAAAGCTTTGAGCCAAGCATGAGAGATTACTGCATTTTCTTCTCAATATACACAAAAAGAATTTAGCATTTACCTCTGTTTAAATAAAAAGGAAACACCTCAAACAGGATTGCTATCAAAATAATTCGATGGTCAAATGCCTTTTCTGGCAGGGTTAATTATTATTTTGTTATTTAATATAACAAAATGAGTTGAGGGATCAGTTTTATATCATAATGCAGCACTCGTAACTCGGGTAGTAAAGTTACTTCCAAAACTGTCCCACAGGGAAGCTTGCATGTCCCATATTTTCCTTGAAGCATAAGCACAGCAGAACAACTGGAGTTTGCTGTTCAAGAACAATAGGCACATACAATACATTTCCTAGCCAATCCAGCAGTTGAAAGACCCTTGCTTGCCTAATGAATGGCAGGAGCCCGATCTCTGGTCTTGTCTTCTCTTTTATTGGCTGTACAGTTAATTAGTTTTTCTTGTGCCTTGTGTGGAGATTAGGCTGACTAGTAAAACTAAAACTGAACCACTGTGAATTTGGGTGTGCACCACAGTGAATTCTGTCATTTAACAAAAATACCCACATTTAAAAAGTTGAAGAATCAGGAGATATAAGTCAGTGGTTCTCAAACTGTGGGGTGGGCCCCCCTAGGGGGGCATGAAGTAACAAAAAGGGGGGCTCAAAGATGTGAAAAAAAGAAAACAAGAATCGAAAATATGAAAAATACATCTATTGAAACCAAAACAAATTAACTTAAACTATATTCTGATACTGGAAAAATAAATGTAGAGTTAGATAAATGTCGATAAAAGTTAAGTAGGTATAATAAAATATGCATCTATTATATATCATTAATTAAAAAAGAATAAATTGGTATTAGTGGGTTCCTATCAAAAAAACGTTAGGGGGGCGTGATTAAAACTGTTATGAAAACTCGGGTCACTAATACGTAAAGGTTGAGAAACGCTGAGATAAGTCATAGTGTGGAATAGGTTATGGTATAGGCATCTTGACTGAACACACAGAGCAGACTCACCTGAAGATCAAGCTTCTTCTCCATTAGAACATCCACGTTATTATTGATGATTGTACTGTTTGTTTTGATTTTCTGAATATCTTTTTTCAATTTGTCCTAAAATAATAAATAAAATCTCAGTTTAAATTTGTTTTTTTCATCAACATTTGCTATAAATATTCAAGCCTACTTATGTACCCAATAGTACCCAAAATGCACAATAATAATAAATGTTTCAGAATAATTTGTATTATTTCTAAGATAAATGTAATTACATTTTTTTTAAATATATTGATATATGAACTAATTACTCATTTAAGAAAAATTATTGTCCAATCAGACAACAAATTGACATGTGGGAGTAATTCACACAGTGAGAAACATTTTACAGCACGACAGTCGATCAGATTATGGACTAGTGTAATCAGTGGAGTCAGTTTTTAGAACATGTTAACTGCAGGCAATGAAGTGCTGTTGTGTTCACTATATTGTAATGAAAAATGAAAAAAACGAATGCACAGGGACGAGTGTATGTACAATATTAGTTATCCATTTTGCAAAATGAACTTGAGCAAAAAACAACAAATGCACTTATGATATAAAATATGTTCAAAGAAACTCATGAAGCAAGCTGCAATGTCAAGTCAACTTTATCTTTTGTGTATGTTTGTCATGCTATAAAGATGTAACTCTCAAATGAGGACAAAGCAATGGCAAAATATAGGTGCTACCTCAATCTTATTGCATTCTAAATAGTGCCACGTCTTAACATATCTCATAATAAAGTTATCCAAAAACATTCATATCAAGAAAAACACTGTATTACAGTGAGATACAAGAGGTATTGCAAGAAGGTCATTTATGTCTTTTACTAGGTGTAGCTCTGCCTATGTTGTATAAATTTCTCTTCATTCTTAGAAACTAGTAGCAGTTACTATTCATTTGGCCTATTTATAAGACAAACATTTTAGAAATAAATTTTCACAAAATATAAAGGAAAACAACATGGATCATACAACATTTTCTGTATATAAATCACACATGGAGCAAATTTAATAGTAGAAACAGAATTAACAGTAGTATTGGAACACTGCAGATGGGTAAGATATGGCCAAGCTAACTACACATTTAAACATTCAAATAATTTTCTGAAAATGAAGCTGTGGTAACACAGAATAAAAAAGCTATAGCTGTGATGAACATAAAAATAACAGAAGACTAAAAACATATATGGTTAAAACAAAAGTTCTGCACCTTGAATTTTCTATAAGTACAAGCTATATCTGGAACAATATATAAAAATAGGACACTTTCAGGATAATTTTGGATAAAAAAAACATGGAAATCTTATTCACTAAACTCCAAGTTCCCATATAATTATTCAAATTCAAAATTAATTAAATGTTTATGGATTGTAGCAAAAGCTTTAAATTTGACTTTAGTATGTCCATCTGTTTATATATTATCTGTACCACAAAGGTACATGCCCAGAAAGATAGACAACACACTGTAAATGGTCAAATTGTGTTGGAAAATGCTTACAGTATGGACCTCTGTAAAACAAAAAGCTTAAATGCTAAAACCCAATACAATACTTTCTCCTGTGCTACATATGTAGAGGTAAAAACATGTGGTCCATATCAGTTTAAAGTCTTGCTAAGTTTAACAACTTTTTGTTAACATTAAGCAGCTAATCTATTGAATCAGAGAGAAAGTAAAACCTACAATGCTCGTAATGCCAAATGCCAATATCTGCATTATCGACTGAACTCCATTTAAACAAGAATTTATGAAGATGCATCACTTACACATTTCAATTATTAAACATTATAGTGTGAAACTTTATTTTAGTGTGCATGGACAGATTTTGACCTCTGTGAATTTAATAATTATGCAAAACATGATATATATATTTGTATGACAGGTAAAATTGTGTTTGAAGGCTTATTATAAATCCTCCAACTCTGTCGAAATGAGGGAAATAAAGTTGGTAACACAGTTCAAAGTCTCCAATTTGAATCCTGAGTAAAAGTTGGCATGTGTTTGTGTGACGTTTGCAAAATTTTTCCATACGTCTGAGTGTGTTTTATTCCTTACTTCCTTATGATGTGCATTTTAGGTTAACTGCTAACAGCTAATTGACTGTGTCTGGGTATTCCTAACACTTCATATTTCTAGAATTGAGTCCGGGTTCTGACAAGCCTGAACTGCATAAAGTAATGATTGCATAATGCCTTTATTTTCCAGACACTTAATAGCACACAATATGGAAAAAACAACTGCACAGAGATACATTTACACTGTAACTCTTACTTGGGCCTACTCTTTGAAGAAGGGCCTCCTCAGTGTTCCTGGACAGCTGATCCCTCCCTAAAATGTGAGCACTCAACCTGTTCATGATTTCCTTTTCAGTACTTATAATGCCTGAAAAACAAAACCACCCCTTAAATGTGACATACAAAACAAGCACAATTTGGCCTTCTGGCATGCACATGCCACACTACTGAAGAATACAACCTTGCATGTAATGCTGGCAATGCATTCTCTTGTAACCTACACTGATATAGTCCAGGTAACAAGCATATCTGCAAGGGTTACAGTATTCTGAACTGCCAAATTAATTTTAAGCACCTACCAATGCCACCACTCTTATGATTGACATACAAACTGAAACCAGCATTTATCAGTCAAATGTAGCCAGAATGAAAGCTGCCATGAATTTGCCAACCAAATAAAAACCATAATCTAAATATACACAGCTGCTTCAGTCAGAGGAATCAATCTCTGGCTATAGGTTTTCATTCCTAATTAATAACTGGTAACTGCTCCTAAAAAAACACACTTATTTTGTAATAATTATAATTTGTCTTTTATTATATTTTCCTTACCAGCAAACAAATGATAAAGAGATGCAAAGTGATGATTAGCTAACTTGATTGAATGTACATAACCATGCCCACCATAAAATATCAGTTTCAAAAAAATATTTGAAAAGAAAAAAGTGAAGTCTGAGAAATAATGATCTGGGTTTTCATTAATAAAACTTTGCATTGATTAAAGTGTGCCATAAAACTGGAAAATGCATATCCCAAAGAAAAGACAAGATTTTTAAAAGCCGGCGTACGCACATTTGTATGCCATTTACCTTTATTAAGCACCATCATCTTGTAAATATTTGTATGTGAGCACACTTCGAATGCCATCTGGTTGGCGCTCTGAAACAACCATATATAGACTGCACTTGGGGCGCTCAATGGAGGTCTTCAGTGGCTACAGGTTTTTGCTTTATTCAGTTTCTTAATTAGAATCCATTTATTTACTAATAAAGCAATGTTTTTGGAGAGCTTAGTTTTAATTACATTGCCTGTTACAATTCAGAACCCTTAATTGCCTATTTTCATTTTAAACTGCTGCATTTATATTTTAATTATTGCCTGTTTTCTTAACCAGCCATCAGTTACTAATGAGGTACAAATGATAAAGGAATATTAGCTCTATACCTTATATGCTTCCATTTAAACTCTATATATGCAGCAGCATCTGGGATAATAAAAAATATGAAATAAGAAAGAAAAGGGAAGGACCATCAACCATATGGATATAGTTTTCAGAAAACAAAATACACACTTTTTGCAAGAAAGCACTAACAAGCCATATAATTAACTACTGAGTTTCATTAGTTTTTAGGCCTGGCTTCTAATTATGAAAATAATTAAAAAGCTGGAGTGAAAACCTGCAGCCACTGCAGACCTTCAGGACTGTAACCCAGTACCCCTGGACTATGCTAATCAACCTCATATCAATGCAATCGCAATCCTACAGACCTTTGTTTCCTGGTAGAGCAGCCTTTTACCTGACGCATCCAGATGATGCCACCTGTATCTTGCCTGCATTTGTGGCATTCTATGGTGCAGCATTAAAGCAGAGTATTGAGAAAAGGGATGAGGTGCTATTGTATGAGGGTGTAGCCACTATCACTTGGCACATGTAATGACATGATTGCTGTTACAATGAATAGCATAGGCCCTACGAAATTCTGAAGGTTCAGCCAATTACCTTACCAGGAATCCACCCTTTATGTACTTTGTCATTACCAAGTTGTCTGCCAGCATTACTTTGTCTCAAAATCGCTAAATTTAGGATTGACCCAGGCCACCAAGCCATGACATTTGTCAGTTTCATCTTGGCATCGCAGGTGACTTGTGTGTTAATGGCATGTCACTGCACATGGTTAAAAAAAGAAGCATCATTATCACTAGGTTATCTTATTCCCTCGATTACAATAGGAAAACTGAATGGCTCCTGGGAGCCTAAATCAGCACATAAGTCATCATCACCAGTTAAAACAAATCATGCCGGTCTCTAAAAACTAATTCTCTTCGCATATGACCATTTGCATAGTTTCAAGCAGCACCACATAAATCATGTTGTGTCAAACCATTAGGCTATGAATATGTTATTTAAAACATTCTGTATGCAGGGAGTGATTCACACTTGTGTTTATACTGTGTTTTGGTTTCTAATCCCAACAAGTGCCAACAGGTAGTCTAAGTTGACAAAAAAATCAAAGAGTTCTTCAGTGCCACACTGGCTCTCTTAAAAGAGAACTAAAATACACTAAAATAAAATATATAAAATAAAATAAAATACATCACATTCATTACTTTTGAGGTTTAAGATCCATCATGGCAACACACAACATAATAATGGTTTGGTGATATGAAAAATTATGTGTGCAACTTATCATTTAGCTGGTTTGATTACATTTGCTTATTTGATCAAGTATTGGATGGGTCAGAGTTTCCATAAATACCCCATAAAGTTTTCTTTACTAAATCTCTAGTTTTGCATGGAAAGTTGAGTACACACATTTCAGGCCTCTTTTTGTGCATATGCAAGTTTTATAAACCTGAAACCCTGCTCTGGTCAACAAATTATGTTGTCGGTGCTCTCAGAAAAACTAAAATCTACAGTTCTGGAAATATGTGGTTTGGCAGAATAAGAACGTTAGTAAGCCATAAAATTACATAACAAAGTGGAGTTGGAGATCTGAGTTAGATAGTTGATTTGCTTTGCATTTCGCTATTGTTTGGCTGCTGGTTATGAAAAAAAAAACAATTAAGGGTTCTAAATCTTAAAAACGAAGTTATATGAAATGAAGGCAAGAGAAGTATGTTTAATCTGCATAAGTAACTGGTTATTAATTAAGAAAGCTGGGGCACTCCTGTATGAGTTTGACACCTCAAACAAAACCCATCATCCAACTGATAGATGCCAATCGAATGGATAATTTAAACTTCTGCATGCATGTGCCAGCCCAGGCTTACTGATAAAGATCTCAATGCTTTGCCATTCCTATTAACAAGCATTCATGTGACAACACTGCTGCAAAAGGCGATTCAGACATTGTCAGTCTGCTGAATATCTAAAATCAGCCAGACAAAAATATGTAAACTCAAAGTGCACGTATGAAGAAGCTTAGCTGAAGGACATCGCGTTTGAAGAGGATAAACAGCTTTAAGCAGTAAGAAGAAACAGCTTTAAGCACTAATGACTCCCAGCTTACATGCAAGTACCGTTCCTTTAAAAAGACCATCTGTACCGCGTTTGCACGTGTCCATCTACGTTACTTATCCTGATCACTGACCCGCAGCTCCTTCTCGGCCTGGGCAATGCTGATACAGTCGTGCTGTTTGTGCGCACCGATCAAGGTGCACACGCTGCACACGCACACCTCGTCTTCCCGGCAGTAGATCTTCAGCAGTTCCTGATGTTCCATGCATTTCCAGACGGAGATATCTGAGGTAGCATCCACCAGAGGATGGCTTTGGAACGCAGCACCTTCCGTGTGGATCTTCAGATGGTCGGCGCACATCGATGCTCCACACACCAGACACGTCTTCAAAGCCACCTTCGACGATGCTGTGCAGTAGCTGCAAACCACCGTGCCTACAGGAGACTTTTGAGTGCGCTTCTCACGGCGCTCATTAGCAAGAGAGTCCGGAAATACTTCGTCTCGTCCAACGGCTGGCATTTTCTGGTATTGGTCGCGACACTCGGGGCAGTGAATGGCAGCAGTGGAGGAAGCTCCAAAAACCTCCTGGAGGCATCCCCGGCAAAAGCCATGTCCACAGTTGAAAACGGTCAGCTCCCTTGCTGTATGGTGGCAAAGAAGACATGGCTCATCGGAAGAAGATGTGCTACCCATAGCAAAAAAAAAAAAAAAAAACACAAGCTGAACAAAGCGATGGCGAAGCAAAAGTAAAGTGAAAAAGGCGGTTTGTGGCGAAAGTAAACGACTTCCTGCACGCAAGTTGTTAAGTTGTGTCAAAATAAAAGCCACTCGGCGATAAAGGGGCATTCTGTCTGGCGGCTGCACGATTTCCTGGTGCGTTTGAAGTACTTCTTCAAATATGTCAAATGTAACATGGACATATGCAAGCGGGTATGGTGGTGGGCGCGAGCATACTGTGCGTTTTGCTTGCATCTCGTCCAGGTTTGGATTCTGCCTTGGGCAGTAATCTATTATTAATAATAATATTTAATTATACAGTAGTAAATCTTAATTTTAGTTTTTCTTTATTGATGAGTTCTCTTTGAAGAATTTATTGGTAACAGAACATACAGTAAGCATGCCAAAATGAATGAAAATAGAACTAACAAGTGGCGTTTAACAAAGTTTGCTGTCCGCCGTCAATCACAGAGCACCTCAGTAAAACGACAGTAACTTATAATACTCGGAAGGGCCACTGAGTTCTACGGGGCTGCTACAGTATCTTCATATGGATTATCGCGTAGTCGAACAGAGGCAGTGTTTCTCCCACGGAGTTTTACCCGAGTTGGGCTCGAAAACGGGGTGTGAGGGGCGTCGGCGTGGTAGAGTTGGAGTTAGGGGGTCTCTCAAAGATCAGAAGCAGGACGCCTGAGATTAGGGGCGGAAGCAAAAGCGACGCAACTGGCCTTGAACCTGTTGTGACAGCTTTCTGTTTCTTGTTGTACTGAAGCGTGAAAATGAGGGAATATCATTCGAATACAGAATATCAGGTTCACGGTGGTGCACTGATTAGTGTTGTTACCTATCGGACCGAGGAGATTAGATTCACTGAAGTGGAAGTCAGTCAGAAGCCACTGAATTGAAAAAACAAATGCCCTAATACAAGTACACTTCTTCTTACAGCTGCATCCGTTAAGGGTTGCCACAGCAGATCATCTTGTTCCATATCTTCCTGTCCTCAACATCTTGTTCTGTTACACCCATCACCTGCATATCTTCTCTGACCACATCCATAAACCTTCTCTTAGGCCTTCCTCTTCCCCGGCAGCTCTATCTTTAACATCCTTCTCCCAATATACCCAGCATCTCTCCTCTGCACATCTCCAAACCAACGCAACCTCGCCTCTCTGACTTTGTCTCCCAACCATCCAACCTGAACCGACCCTCTAATGTACTCATTTCTAATTCTGTCCATCCTTATCACTCCCAATACAAATTTTAGCATCTTTAACTCTGCCACCACCAGCTCTGTCTCCTGCTTTATGGTCAGTGCCACTGTCTCCAACCCATATAACAAAGCTGGCATCACTACAGTCCTGTAGATCTTCCCTTTCACTCTTGGTGATAACCATCTTGGGTAAATGTATTACAGTTTCACGGGTTCAACAGCTTGGTGCCGGTCCTCAGTTCTACGGTATCATAAATATCTCGTCTCCATCTTGATCATAAATGCAGATTTATCTAAAGATAGAAAAGGTGATAATGTTTCATCGATGAACATGAGAAAGGACAGCACCCACTTTTAATGTGGTGTGTGTATAATTATTTATGTTAGAGATATCTGTATATACAGTAAGTTTTAACTAATCCAAGTCTAGATGTACAGCTCTCTTTAATGTGGTTGAAACCAATCTAAATGTAGTTTTAACTTTAAAAAAAACTGAATATACCTGTAATTCTGTTTTATCTTTAAAAATGGATTAAATTGGTTTGATATTGGACAGATGGAAATGTGAATTAGATATGTTTCTACTATGAATTTTGACTAAGCAAAACATAGTTATAGATATAAAATGAGAGAGTAAAAAGGGTTATAAGGTTTCAAACATGAACCTGAGAAAGTTACTCTTCAGTGCTCATAAAACAAAACATTGTTGAAATGGTTTCACGATAGAATGCCTCCATTGTCACTGGTAGATTTTACGTACAGTGCCCAGCCATGTCAATGGGGTCTACATTCCATAATACGCTGGAGAGGTTTTTCTTTTGGCTGGTCTGATGAGAAGGAAAGCTCTGGTGTTTAACTGTTTTCTTACCACATAAGATTCAGAAAATGAGACAATCAATATATAAAATGCTAGGGGTTGTGTCTCTATGTCACACAATCATTCACAAAAACCACTGGGAGTATGGTCTTGATCTTGATTGAAAGCATATGATAGAAGGCACACTGATGAAACCCAATGTTGTTGCAGGAATGTCCACAAAGTTATCAGGGTTTGCATCTTTCTTATGGCAAACTAATTCGGAAATATAATTAACAAGGTGACATAAAAGAAAAAAAGAGCAGCAAATTTAAGAAGCCGATTATGTGATACGAGGAAGAATGGCAGCCCTGGCCTCCAATGTGCCCAGCCTGCTGTTACTCGTGCAGTGTGCCACATTGCTGACATGTAAACAACCGAGGTGAGCTCTGCTGTGGCTGAAGCTCATTGCACAAGCTGACCAGTTGTTATCACAAATGCTAGTCATATACTCCCAATATGACAGAAATTCATGCATGACCAAAGAAATTGAGTTACAGGCTTGTTCCATCATGTTATTTGGCTTAGGATCTTTTTATACATTCAGCGATGGAATGGCCACACAACCTGACTGACAAATAAAAAAAAACAACCATGAAGTTGCGAGACCTTTCTGCCAGGAAAAAATGGCGACATCAGGTGGCAGTGAGGGATATTGCAGAAACCTCAGCAGAGTTCCTGGCAGGCGCTTCCTCAAGTACCAGAGATCAGAGTTTTACTAGTTACACTTAAATTTAAAACGAGATTTAAATAAAATCTAGAAAATGTATCTTAGCACTCTAGAAATGAAGATGCAAAAATAATTATGTTGAATTTGGCTTTATTATGCACCATGATGTTTGTGATTTGGATGGCTCATGATCAGGAAAACTCAGCTGGAACATGGATGAAATGACTGAATGCACTTGGGATTTTGTCGCTCTATCATTGGATGCCAATGGTTGGTGATAACATGAAGCATAGCCAGGGACCTTCCACAGCCAGAGATGACTGGCCTACTGACTCTCTTCAGGTTTCTTTTTGTAATCCTTCTCTGATGAAGTGTGGTCAGCAATTCTGTATACATTAAAAATATAAACAAAGTTTCCAGATGTTAGCATAAGGTTGCAACATAACAAAATGTGTTAAAGTGAGGGGATCTGAATATTTTCTGAATGTTGGAATTGCCAGGTGATTTAAATAGAATATGAGAAATTACCTTGGCTTTAAATATTTCTGTCTCCAGCTGGGGTCTCACATGGCCTTCCCATGATCGGGATCTTAGCAGCATATCTCTGTTCGTAAAAGGCTTCATGCTTCTGGGCGACACGGTCTGTGGAACAGCTCGGGCAAGTATTATACTCCACCTGCAATTTCAGAAAAAGAATACAAGGATATTAACTGCAGCTACAACTTTCCTATAATCATATATTAACTCGGGCTTGCCTATAATTTTTTTTTAAATAACAAATATGTCTGCCTTGACTACCACCAATATTTGAGCTAAATATTTTGACCCAATACTGGAAGACTCCATAAATTCAGAACCCAAACAAATTAGTAACATTTACTAGACCAGTGAGGTGCAAAAGTAAAGTTCCATCCATTATCCAACCCGCTATAATCTAACTACAGGGTCACGGGGGTCTGCTGGAGCCAATCCCAGCCAACACAGGGCGCAAGGCAGGAAACAAACCCCGGGCAGGGCACCAACCCACCGCAGTAAAGTTAAATAGCAAAATTAATCCCAATCCTGGGTTTCATAAATACAACCAGATAATTCATATCTGCTTTATCTTATTTTGGGTGACAAGGGACCTGGAGCATGTCACTGCAGGAAATCATACCAGGCTCAGCACACTCAAATACATTTTGCCAACACCTGTTACTGTGGTCATAGAGGCAAAAAGGATTCCCCCAAAAATGAATCCCAATGTGCACAGGAGGAACTGTAAATGACACAAAGAATTAACTATGACATGTCATTTTATTAAGTATAAAATATGTTTTGTTTTGTGAACCCAGCCACAGGGGATGCACAAACCAGTGTGTTTCTTCGCGCCAGTCCCAAGCCCGGATAAATGGGGAGGGTTACGTCAGGAAGTGCATCCAGTGTAAAATTTTTGCCAAATCAATATGCGGACAATACACATTTCCATACCAGATCGGTCGAGCCCCAGGTTAACCACGACTGCCACCAGTACTGTTAGCCAACAGGGTGCTGGCGGAAATTGGGCTACTGTTGGCCTAAGAAGGAGAAGAAGAGGGGGGAGATGAATCTGGAGGCAGGGGGAGACGAATCTGGAGGCAGGAGGAGAGGAGGAAAGTAAAGAGAGTGGAACTGAGGGTAGGAACTTTGAATGTTGGCAGTATGACTGGTAAGGGGAGAGAGTTAGCAGATATGATGGAGAGAAGGAAGGTTGATATATTGTGCGTGCAAGCGACTAAATGGAAGGGGAGTAAGGTCAAGTGGATTGGAGGTGAATTCAAATTGTTCTATCATGGTGTGGATGGGAGGAGAAATGGGGTAGGAGTTATTCTGAAGGAACAGTATGTCAAGAGTGTTTTGGAGGTGAAAAGAGTGTCAGGCAGAGTAATGATTATGAAGCTGGAAATTGGAGGTGTGATGATGAATGTTGTTAGTGCATATACACCGCAAGTTGGGTGTGCAATGGGTGAGAAAGAATATTTTTGCAGTGAGTTAGATGAAGTGATGAACAGTGTACCCAAGGGACAGAAAGTGGTGATTGGAGCGGATTTCAATGGGCATGTTGGTGAAGGGAACAGTGGAGGCGAGGAGGTGATGGGTAGGTATGGTGTCAAGGAGAGGAATGAAGAAGGTCAGAGGATAATGGATTTTGCCAAAAGGATGGACATGGCTGTGGTGAATACATATTTTAAGAAGAGGGAAGAACATAGGGTTACGTACAACAACAACATCTATTTATATAGCACATTTTCATACAAACAGTAGCTCAAAGTGCTACAAGAGTGGAGGAAGATGCACACAGGTAGATTACATCCTATGATCCTAAGATTCCTATTACATCCTAAGAGTTAATCTGAAGGAGATTGAAGACTGCAAAGTGGTGACAGGGGAAAATGTAGTTAAGCAGCATAGGATGGTGGTCTGTAGGATGACATTGGAGATCAGGAAGAGAGTGAGGGCAGAACCAAGGATCAAATGGTGGAAGTTAAAAAAGGAAGACTGCAAGGCTGAGTTTAGGGAGGAGGTGAGACAGGCATTGGGTGGAAGTGAAGAGTTACCAGATAGCTGGGAAACTACAGCAGATGTAGTAAGGATGACAGCAAGAAGGATGCTTGGCGTGACATCTGGAAAGAGGAAGGAGGAAAAGGAAACCTGGTGGTGGAATGAGGAAATACAGCAGAGCATACAGAGGAAGAGCATGGCAAAGAAGAAGTGGGACAGTCAGAGAGATGCAGAAGGTAGACAAGAGTACAAGGAGATAAGGTGCAAGGTGAAGAGAGAGGTGGCGAAGGATAAAGAAAAGGCATATGATGAGTTGTATGAGAGGTTGGACACTAAGAAGGGAGAAAAAGACCTGTACTGATAGGCTAGACAGAGGGACCGAGCTGGGAAAGATGTGCAGCAGCTTAGGGTGATAAAGGATAAAGAAGGAAATGTACTCACAAGCAAGGAGTGTGTGTTGAGCAGATGGAAAGAGTACTTTGAGAGGCTGATGAATGAAGAGAACGAGAGAGAGAAGAGGTTGGATGATGTGGAGATAGGGAATCAGGATGTGCAATGGATTTGCAAGGAGGAAGTAAGGACAGCTATGAAGAGGATGAAAAATGGAAAGGCCGTTGGTCCAGATGACACACCTATGGAAGCATGGAGGTGTTTAGGAGAGATGGCAGTGGAATTTTTAACCAGATTGTTTAATGGAATCTTGGAAAGTGAGAGGATGCCTGAGGAGTGGAGAAGAAGTGTACTGGTGCTGATATTTAAGATTAAGGGGGATGTACAGGACTGAAGTAACTACAGGGGAATAAAATTGATGAGCCACAGCATGAAGTTATGGGAAAGATTAGTGGAAGCTAGGTTAAGAAGTGAGGTGATGATTAGTAAGCAGCAGTATGGATTTATGCCAAGAACGAGCACCACAGATGCAATGCTTCCTCTGAGGATGTTGATGGAGAAGTTTAGAGAAGGCCAGAAGGAGTTGCATTGTGTCATTGTGGACCTGGAGAAAGAATATGACAGGGTGCCTCGAGAGGAGCTGTAGTATTGTATGAGGAAGTCAGGAGTGGCAGAGAAGTACGTAAGAGTTGTACAGGATATGTATGAGAGAAGTGTGACAGTGGTGAAGTCTGCGGTAGGAGCGACGGATGCATTCAACGTGGCGGTGAGATTACATCGGGATCAGCTCTGAGCCCTTTCTTATTTGCAATGGTGATGGACAGGTTGACAGACAAGATTAGACAGGAGTCCCTGTGGACTATGATGTTTGCTGATGATTTTTTGATATGTAGCGATAGTAGGGAGCAGGTTGAGGAGACCCTGGAGAAGTGGAGATATGCTCTAGAGAGGAGAGGAATGAAGGTCAGTAGGAACAAGACAGAATACATGTGTGTAAATGAGAGGGAGGTCAGTGGAATGGTGAGGATGCAGTGAGTACAGCTGGCGAAGGTGGATGAGTTTAAATACTTGGGATCAACAGTACAGAGTAATGGGGATTGTGGAAGAGAGGTGAAGAAGAGAGTGTGGGGGGGGGGGGTGGAATGGGTGGAGAAGAGTGTCAGGAGTAATTTGTGACAGACGGGTATTAGCAAGAGTGAAAGGGAAGGTCTACAGGACGGTAGTGAGACCAGCTATGTTATATGGGTTGGAGACGGTGGAACTGACCAGAAAGCAGGAGACAGAGCTGGAGGTAGCAGTGTTAAAGATGCTAAGATTTGCACTAGGTGTGACGAGGATGGCTAAGATTAGAAATAAGTACATAAGAGGGTCAGCTCAAGTTGGACAGTTGGGAGACAAAGTCAGAGAGGCGAGATTGCGTTGGTTTGGACATGTGCAGAGGAGAGATGCTGGGTATATTGGGAGAAGGATGCTAAGGATAGAGCTACCAGGGAAGAGGAAAAGAGGAAGGCCTAAGCGATGGTTTATGAATGTGGTTATAGAGGACATGCAGGTGATGGGTGTAACAGAACAAGATGCAGAGGACAGAAAGATATGGAAGTGGATGATCCACTGTGGCAACCCCTAACGGGAGCAGCTGAAAGAAGAAGAAGATGTTTTGTTTTGTGAACAAAGTATCTCACTCTTCTCTCTCCCACTGAATTCCTTTTAAGCTTTTACAGTAAGACCACCCTGAACATCCCTCAGTGAATTCAAAGGTAACTCATTACCTCACTAAGATGTGCCTTGAGAATTAAGTTATAATGACAAACTGATTTCGTCACTATTAAAACTTGCGCACAGCATTCAGTGGCATACATTATTAGAATTGGCTTTTGCAAATCAATCTCTTTTAAACCCACTTAGCCCATTCATAATTAGAGTTGCCAATAACATGCATGTTTTTTAGATGTATAAAAATCAGAGTACCTGTAGAAAAGCCTACAAAACACTAAGAAAGAGCATACAGTATTCCAATTAATCTGACCTTGGTCCAGGATTTTTGGGTCAGGACTGCGGAGCTATGAGGCAACTGTTCCAGTCAGTGCTTCACTGCTTGGCAATGTATAGCATAAATGAAATACTTTAATGTCAGAATTATTTACTAAGTTGGAAAAGAATGACAGCTCCTAAATATCTACATTTTAGTTTAATTTACGATTCCAAGCATGCACGAGTGTGTGCCTCTGTTCAAGGGTTGATCTGACCTGGCATACAGTCCTGCTGATATGGGCCCCATATCCCTCCAACCTTAACATGAAATTGATAATAAACAGATTAATTATACTGTACAATGTTCAGATTACATTCACTTAAATTATAAGGCTACCCTTTCAATTAAAAAGTACTTAAGAGCAAATATTTTTTTCACTGTACCATCCTAAGTTGTCAGATCAAAACTTAAGACCAAAAAATTCAAAACCATTGCATAAGTAGCAGCATGGTGGCCCACTGGTTAGCATTGCCTTACAGCTCATTGAAGACTCTTCAAATCCAATTCTCAGACTGTATGTAGTTTGTAATTTCTACCTCTGGCGGTGGGTTTTGTTTCTTCAGATACATTTTTATCCTAAAGACAACCAGATTTCTTTTTGGTGGTTACATATGTGGTTATACTCTGAATACTCCATGATTGCTTCCTGTCATATATCCTGACTTGCCTAGAACAGATTTCAGCCCTCACAGTCCTGAAATGATTGAATGGCTGGGTGGATCACATTAGATAATTGTATATGGATGAGCCAGTGACAGCAGGCTAGATTGTACTACTGTACTACAATCAACTGAGCTAAGTGAATCCCAAGCTAAGATACTGATTCTTTATCCTAGCAGATTTATTGCACTCCCTTAAACGGGGCTGACATGCAAGTTATTGAAGGTTTGAGCTACTAGCTAGAACATGGTCACATTTGTCCATTCATTTACCCTGCATGATTTATATTATAGGTGACATAGTGATCTAAAGGATAGTGCTGCTGCCTCACAGCTCTAACAGCCTGGATTTGAATACCATGCTGGTTACAGTCTATGTTGTTTGAATGCTCTTCCCTTTTTTTTTTGGTCAGGTTTTCTCCACAAAGATGTCAAATTAAAAAGGCAGTAACAGCACATGTCTAAGACAGACAGAGTCATACAAAAATAAAGCTTTCTCCTACTCGTCCCTTTCTGCAGTTACTCCAAAAACAATTTTTTTAGTTTTCAAACAGATGAAATTCTTTGTTTAGTTTTGCCCACCTATATGGTGAATTCAGTCAGTCAGTCATTACCCAACCCACTATATCCTAACAAAGGGTCACAGGGGTCTGCTAGAGCCAATTCCAGCTAGCACAGGGCACAAGACAGGAATAAATCCCCGGGCAGGCGCCAGCCCACCACAAGGCACACACACCCACACACCAAGCACACACTAGGGACAATTTAGGACTGCCAATGCACCTAACCTGCATGTCTTTGGACTGTGGAAGGAAACTGGAGCACCCGGAGGAAACCCACACAGACACGGGGAGAACATGCAAACTCCACACGGAGGACAAAGGAAGCGAACACAGGTCTCCTTACTGCAAGGCAGTAGCGCCGCCACTGTGTCGCCCATTGTGAATTCATCCAGTATGAATGTGGATATACATAAAAATGCCTTGTGATTCCTTGTGATTGACAGGCATCTGACAGTGCACTTGGCATATGCACCTTTGGAACATTTAAGCAAACTAGAGTACATTAAGATGTATTAGACTCTGGCCCTTGGATGTGAAAGCCAGCAGCACTATTCAATGAGCCACAATGGCAGTACTTTTAAATTCCACTGTGTCATGTTTGCTTTAAATTTCTAACGTGTTTACATTGAGCCCTCCCATTTACTATTTAAATTTATGTAGTCTGATCAGTTTGATCATAAATGTGTGGAGGATTGACCTAATATCCTAATCCAACATACTCAGAAAATTAAACCGAATAGAGGAGACTATGCGGGGGCCTAATATGGGTCTTCAAAATTCTCAAAGGCATTGATAAAGTAGATTCAGCTGAGTTCTTTCAACATAACAGTGTACCATGAACTACAAGAAACCGGCAGAAACTAAAGGGAAGTGCATTTAGGACTGAAGCCAGGAAGCACTTCTTTACATAAAGAGTTGTGGAAATCTGAAACAAACTACTGAGCCCTGTACCTGTAGTTGAAGCAGAAATGTTTCCAACCTTTAAGAAGTAGCAATGAGGTATTGGTACAGCTTAGATATTAGCTAAACAAACGAACATGATGGACTGAATGATCTCCACTCATTTGTCAAATTTCTAATGTTCTTATGAATATAAAGGTGTCCCAAACCCTTTTTTAACAGTGCATAGCGAAAATCACAAAAAAGATGTATTTTATAAACTTGCTCTTTGTAGGATCCTGGGGAGTCAAAAATCTTCCCAAAATCACCAGAAATTTGAGTATGCACAAAAAAATCCAGATGTATAAAACTGTGTGTACAATAAGTTCCATGCACTTCCCCTTTATAAGTCCCAAAAAACGTGAAATTTAATGCACATGCATGTGCCCACAACCACACCCTGACTCCTCCCAGAATTCTGAATATTTAAATATGCAAATCAATATAAATAGCCCCTTCCATTCTGGGTTTGTGCAAAAGACAATGGCAAAAGCATGTGGGAAAAATAAGAATTTCCGCAAATGCAAAGTGGAAAAAGGAAAAAAATACTATTTGTTGGCTTAAGTAGTTGTATAAGTAACAAAAGAAAATTGGTGTAGCAATACATCATGGCAGGGACACTCATAACTTCAAGTTCAGAAAGTCATACAGTGCCCAAAATAAAAAATCAGGACTGGTCTCCTCTAGACTTTCAAGTATACTCAGTTATGGGGATGGGGATAAATATTTGAGGAGTGTACTGCACGATAACAAGTAGTGAATACACTTGACTTATAGCTTTCATACTCTTTCTCTGTATGTTTAGCATTCATTTGCTCAGGGGCTGTTGCGCTTTCTGCTTTGTGAGCAGCTCTTGTTTTCTCCACTCTAGCGGCCTGCTTCTTCCGTCGGCATCTTTTCGCATTAAAACTGATTAACTCAGTTTTTGTGTTGCAATTGCTTAGTATGTTTTTTCTTATCTGCCTCAAGAATGATTTAAGATATGAAGAGGTAGAGGAAGTTACGGCAAAGGTGGTAGGGACGAGAATGGCGCCCGCACGCATGCGCCACACGGCCGCCCTGCTGCGCACTGCCGAGAGTTGATTCTACAATAAAATAAAAAGAGCAATAAAAATCATCACCCCGAAAGCAGACAGAAGAGGTCACGTAAAATTCCATTTTAAATTTGTGTACCAAATTTAAGGTCAATAGGTCAAAGGGTTGGCGAGCTACAGGTGATTTAAAATTCTGGACAGACAAATGGACAGCCACAGTAGTGTATTATATATGATGATATTATGTACATTAAAGAACCATCAACAACAAATCAAATCAAATGAATGATATATTGAACAATTATTATAAAAGTAAAGTTGAATAAATCAGACTCTGCATCCCTCTGCAGCTGTACGAATAAAAGGTAAAGTACCACTTCGGTTAGTGGAAATAGCCCAAAAGTTGATAGAAATCAAAGTTTTGTACCTAATACCTGTATGCAAAATTTGGTTGACCTAAGTGAAAGTGTTCTCAAGTTACACACACACACACACAGACATAATATCAAAAATGGTATTTTCGGACACAGGGAGATCTAAAATGTTGATATTCATTAAAATCTCTAAATTGAATTTTTGGAGGATTCCAATACTTTACCTATACTTCGAATACCAGAAAGTCAGGGAGGTCTAAAACGTTGAGATTCATCAAAATGTTGACATAGAATTTTTGGACAATTAAAATACTTTCCCTATACTTTGCATACAAGAAAGTAAAAAAAAAAGTGGTCAGATTTTAACAAGGAATATAAGGGCTGTAGTATGTGATATTGACCACAGATTCAAAAATAAATGCTGCATCTGATTACCTGTTTTCACATTCTGCGAATTACATTCAAACAAAGTTGTAATGCTCTCCGATTTGGCTGATCATTTGGTGGTTCAGGGTCAGGGTCATCATACTGCATCTCTTCAGGTAGGGGCAAGCCACGATTGTGTGCCACATTATGCAGCACACTACATGCTTGCACAATGCAATACACTTTCTGTGGACTACAGAGCAGCACATTAATAGTGTGGAAATTCTTTCTATTTACATAAGCAAATTCATTCTCTAAAGGCACCTTTATAGTGTAGTGTCAGTGCTGAGCCCCACAACAGACTGATTCTCTGCTTTTTTCCTGGCTCTTTGAGGTGACTTGCTATGCTTAAAATGACTGCTTGCCTTTTGCCACACTAGTTGGAAAAAGCACATATGACTGTGCAGAGTTGCTGTTTTTATAAGCTCTCCTGCTATAGATGATATAATGCCAGCTTATTCTTTTGGTGATTCATCCCTGGCTGGGTGATCCATCCCTGTGCTAACCACGGCACCACAGTACCACACCACAACAAATTCAAAAACAAATCCCCTGCATACAAACCAGATTCTGAGGCCTCTCCTCCTCAACCGACATCTTTGAAAGAAAGTTCACCCACATCTTCCTGTTTCATGGTCTTTAACTTTTGATCCATAACTGCAACTGTATTGCTGATGCCTGCAAACAGATCAAGGTCCTCGTGTTTGCTTATTAATCTTTTTGCAACTTTAGCCTCCCTCATATTTCTGAGCTCTCGCTCCAACTGTTCATTTCTTAAGTCAGCTGCAGCCTTCTGTTTCTTCATTGCATTCAGCTCCTCTCGAAGTCTCAATTTGGCATCATTAGCTTCATCCAGTAGTTTCACCATACTCTTGTTTTCCAAGATTATATCATGCTTGTCCTTTTCAAGGGTTTTTGTGTACTGCTTCACAGCATCATATTCGTTCAGGATGAATTCATAATGCTCCTTTAGATATCTGTACTTGACCTCAGCTTCACACAAAACATCTTTCACAGATTGACGACTCTTTTTGTCCTTGTATTTTTCTATTCTCTTTTGTGATGAGCTGTTTTTCGGACACATTTCACCCAGTATTGATTGAATGTCCTCTTCCACATCCTTCAGCTCATCTCTGCACTTTTCAAAGCCATCAAGCCTTAGGTTCAGACTCTCATTTATTCCATTGGCCTCTGCCAGCCGTCGCTTAAGGTCTTCATTTTCAGCAGTGAGCTCTGTCACTCTGGTAGCAAGCCTCTCGCAGCTCTTTTTTTTGTCTTCAAGTTTTGTGACCAGCTGGTCGAGCCTTTGGATCTCGATCTGTATTGCAAGGAGTTGAGCACCAAAGTCTTCATCCTTTTCCCCATCTTTTTGGCATTTCATGGTTTGGAGGACATTTGGGTAAGATGCTGTTAATGGTATTTTTCCTGAAGCTTTTAACCTCCTGTAAAAATGCTGAATAATAAAAAGGAATAATGTTAGTCAGACATGATGAAATGCAAGTAGGTAACACAAAAATAAAACAAAAGATTTTAAAAGAGAAAGTTAGCACAGTCTATTAATAATTGGTGCTTATGAGCTCCATTATGAAAGGGCCAGTGGTTAAATCCTCTAGGCAAGTTCAGTAGCAATCAGTACAGTTCTAAAATGTTAAAGTACTGTATAAACAATAATTAAATTTAGTTCAGTTTATTTTTGTATAGCACTCTTCAATGAGTGCAAGGGCACTGTAACAAATTCATGAGTAAAATGCAATTACAACTTCATAAATTACTAATTACATAATGCATACAGAACTGTTTAAACACACAGTAAAACAAGGTAGTTCAAAATTGATTAAATCAAATGGAATCCAACAATATCTGCCCATTAACATCATAACATTGTGATGTTTATCATTTTTATTGTTGTATCTATATATGAAGTGCCTGGAAAGTCAGGTATTGGTTCACATCAATTATACGTTTTCAGGCTCCCTAGAGCACAACTTCTTTTGGCAGTTGGCCACCTTGGTTTTGCACAAATAGGTAGGTCTATTGTAATTTGCATCGTATCTCAATGTAGTTGTAGGTATGAACTGAAAAGAATTTATAAAAGGAGATGGGCTTTCAAGGAGCTCCAGGTCTGGATGCTTTTCTTCAACAGGTTGAATCTGACCACACACTGTATAAACTTGCATTAGACTCATTTCTTGTCTTTTAGGCCTCTAAGTTGTATACCTTTTTGAGGCTAAAGTGCAGAACCACTGTCTTTCCTGTGTGGGCCAGGCACACCCTACTGGCTGTGATGCCCCAAGTGACTGTGGGTTTCCTTTCCAGGCCAGTTTCTTAATTATTAACCAATTACTGCTACCGGAACATACTTCACTAATGAAAAAGTGTCTGGAATGAAAACCTGCCACAATTGCAGCATTCCAGGATCTGAGTTTGATACTCCTTGCTTAGATTATTTACACCAGGAAACATCCTTGGGTAGACTGCCTCCTATTTTCTTATTATTTTTCAAAGATCTACGGTTGACAGCAACGCTCTGGCCTCATACAAAGACTGTAAGACTGTCCTGTCAGTCAGAGCCACCCCTTCCTATACAAACTTAACATACCGTGCATGAGGCTCACGATCTAAGAACCAACATGGTGTGGGACCCAGCTGATGGTGTTATTCTGTTTTAGGAATCGTCAAATTAACATTGTTGACTGTCACCTGCTGTGATCATTTTCCATTAACGACAAGAGAGATAGCTTCAAATCAACACCAGTTAGGAACACAGACAAGATAAAAACAAAAGCATGAAGAAACACTTGCAGGTGTGTTTAGAACTCTAAATTGGCCAAACTTCCAGTAAGCTAGCTTAAATAACATTAACTTCCACTGCACAAAAGCTAGTGATTTACTGGAGTAACAACAGAGTCACCATATTATTATGTGTAATAGTTTTGATATTGATTAACACAGATTATTTCATGTTACTGTAAATAGCTGACCCAGTTGTTATTTATTACCACCATATAGGCCTCAGGACCAACACACATTGTTAAACGCTGCTAACTTTAGTCGACATATGTAATGCTGTGAGTGTTGTTGCATTTAAAACACATTTGTAAATTTCACTAACACACAGGCCCTCTTATATACTAGTTACTTATTGGCTAAATTGTGGAAAACCACCATGCAAGCAACTTTGAAATACAAAAAAGCAATCAGCTCGAATTAACTTTAATTGTTGGTTAACTTTATTGGCAGCTAACATTACTGATTTAGTTAATGTCTCATTTCTATCTATTGTCATTGGAAAGACAAAAATGAAGTTTAGATAAATTTATAAATATAGGTGATACAACCACATATTCATTTTTTAAATTTCTAAATATTCAGTTTCATTTTGATGGTTTTTATTCTGCATTAAGTAAGTTTATTGATCACATTCAGTATTATTATTATTATTATTACTAGCAGTAGTAGTAATGTTATTAGCAGTAGTAATAGTATTATTTATTATTATTAGTAGTAGTAGTAGTAGTATTTATATTATTATTATTATTATTACTACTAATTAGGCCTACATTTATAAACAAAGCAACTCAAAAATGTATATTTAAGTTTGTGATGCGTGTTTCTTTGTTCACTACTAATGTAGTGGATTCCAGGATGGGTAGTTGTAAGCCTAAGAAGAAGGTTCCGCTTATGTCCCCAGTTTAGTCAGGGACGGCACTGCTGTCAAAAAATGGAAAAAAGAGAGAGGAAAAAAAATTATAAAGACTGTAAAATGGTAAAGTGAAAATCAAAGTTGAAAAATCCATGCTGGGGTCAAAGAACAGGGACGAGAAACATCAATGCATTAAAGTAAGATAATGTCAAAGTAAAAAGTCTAAAGCCTTAAAAGTATTTTTAAACCCACTATTAGCACCACAAACATTTTATTTTCTTAGAGAATCCAAAACCTTGAGTATGTAAATACCCTCCAGAAGATGATGTCACTAAATGTATCTTTAAGTAGTCACTTGATGGTGATTATCATAAATAAAATAATCCACCTTAATAAAAGAATAAGTGTCGGTCCAGTTGCTATTTATTTGTCATTCCAAAAGATGGTGCTTTCCAAACATTTTCAATAATAAAATGCATTGCATTTTACATTTCAACACATGGTACTTAAAAACATTAACATTGCTTTTATGAATACTGTACTATACCAAATGGCATATAATGATGACATATGCATTGCATTGTGTACCACAACCATTAATGCTGAGTCCTAACTTGATTTCTTCAGCCTGTCCTAGATGGATAGCACAGCTAGAACAATAACAACAAAGAAAACCATCACAAAAATCCGTAAGTACAGAAATTATAACCTTAAAAATCATTACAAGGCCCCTGTCTTAAAGCATGGATTCTAAACACAGCCACCTTGCCTGGAAAGATATCACAAACAGAAATGATGCAGCAAACTGGAGCCAAGAATAGGCACCCTAGACCTGTCCTCGGGCTGTGCCAATGCCAATGTACAAAATAAAATACTTTTGAGCCAAGTCTACAAGAGTTCAATATTTCTTGGATTTCATATTCCTGTTCACCATCCACCTTTGATATGTCTCCTAAAAAGGCTAATTTGAATTGACTTCAAGCCAATAAATGTGAAATATGTATATATTCTAATATTGTAATATATGTATCTGTCTTAAAATGGACAAGAATAGCTAATTTATAATGTATGTGACCAGCCTAATTTTCTCAAGACTTTTATAAGATCCAATAAATTTTGATGTGAGTTACAGGTAATGCAGCAGTAGCTTCACTGCCTTGCAGTAAGGAGATCATGGGTTTGTGTCCCAGACCCTCCCAGTGTGGTACCACTTTGAGCAGTGAGAGAAGCACTATATACATGTATTGAATTATTGTTATTATTACAGAGACTGGATCCTCTAGTAATTTTTTTAAATAGTATGCTACACCTTTTGCCCAACCCAAAACCCTGAGACATGTCTACAACTGTGGTCAGCAAGGTTTAGCAGAGGTACCTACCATTTTTTGTTTTTCTCTTACCCAATTCCATTTTATTTTTCAGTTGAGATAAGTACCCGTCAAGCCCAGGCAGAATTGAGATCACTCTAGGGAAACTGAGAAGGGTTAGTTTAAACCAAAAACACATTCTAGAGCAGTGGTTCCCAAACTCGGTCCTGGGGACCCACTGTGGCTGCAGGTTTTTGTTCCAACCAATCGGTGATGATAATCAATAACAACTTATCTAATTTATTTAACTGGTGTTATTCATTCTTCTCTTATTCTGCATTCAGAAAAACAACAGTATGGTTTTAACATTTTTAAGACATTTGGAAATATTTCTATGCTTATCTCTCTTTTGTGGTTTTCCTATTATTTTCTCATTTTCCTGTGTAGTTTGTCCCCTTCATTTTAACACTAATAATGACAATTAACAACCAGCACAGTAGACACTTAGGATGATGAAAGCTGCAGCAACGTCAGTGTCAGACCCGCTAATTAGAAAATAATCAATTAAATAACCAGAACACCTGGAAAAGCAGAATGAAAATTAGGTTGAAAATAATGTTAAGGACTTTAAAAAACTACATATTCCCCATATAACTGCTTATTACATTTTAATAAAAATCTACCAAACTTAGTTTGTAATTTCTACATTGACTCCAAAACACAGAAACTGGGAAATAATGACTCACTTAATTAAGCTAAGAGTCCAATGAAAAACGGAAGTTGGTTGGAACAAAAACCTGCAGCCACAGTGGGTCTCCAGGATCGAGTTTGGGAACCACTGTTCTAGAGCGTATTTCTGAAGAACTCTGCCAAGGGCAGAATTACAGTCAAACTGAAAAGAGTTCACTTTGCACATTAACTGTTCTTCCAAATCTTGATTAAAATGCTCAGTCTGACCATTGTTCTCAGTGCGGTATTCCAGAAGTAAAATTCAATTTAATACCTAATCTTCAGCATGTAATGCATTTTGGATCTATTAGAATTTGCACTCTTTCCTTAATAAATATACTGCGAAACTTCCTAGAGATGGGTAGCTTTTTCAGATACACAAAATGACCACAATTAGAAAATCCAACCACCAGTGACATTATTTTTGTATCTCCTTGAGATGGGGGAGATGTATAACAAAATTAGTTAATTCCTCCCACAGATGATTGGGGGTAGAGATGGTTGAAGAAGACCCACAGGTAGACCACAAAAATGTCTAGATCTAATACGTATATTATATGAGTTTACTATCTATCTATCTATCTATCTATCTATCTATCTATCTATCTATCTA
>JANRMT010062806.1:81825176-81961346 GCA_026402145.1 Polypterus bichir lapradei
ATAGATAGATAGATAGATAGATAGATAGATAGATAGATAGATAGATAGATAGATAGATAGATAGATAGATAGATAGCACAAAGCACTACAACCAAGGGAAAAAAACAGAATCATAGCAAAGTTTGTTGAGAGTCATGCAGGAGGTGCAGAAGGTGGCAAGCAGACCTAGTCCTGAATAACTAAAAGCACCCTGGGTAGCTCACTGCAATCCATTACTTCTGAATGTTATACTTGTGCAGTGCACCGTACATTTTTATGTTGATGGTTATCAATACAATGTGTGCATTACATGGTGCAATATGTATTGAATGACTGTATAACCTGTGTTCCATTTTTATTCACTGCTTCATTATATTTCCTTTTTATTGAGAATAAGTTGAGACTTTTTCTCAATCCTACTTTTTGTAAAAATTGATTGGTATGGAATGATTACAATAAAATGAATAAAAAAAAATGTCCTTTTTATTTAATCTTGTAAAAATGAGCAAGGATTTATGAGCAGGGATTTTAATTTGTTAAAATCACAAATAAAACTTTTGGCTCAGTAAAAATAATTTAACAGAATATACCTTAAATCAGGCTAAATATTTGATTATTTATTCAGTTACCTACAGAAAATGTCTATTGCAAATGATAGTGCCTACTCCCCCATGATGACAAAAATCAGGCTCAATAAAAAGACAGATGGATATATGGAAAATATAGATATATACATTTATAAATTTATAATTTATAATATATAAATTTATAAATTAGCAATACTGTCTTTAACCAAAGATTCATTCATATTTGCACCATGAAATGAGTTCCATATCTAAATTGTTACAATCAAAACCTCTTTCTGGTAATGCAAATGTACGAATAAATGGAGCTCTCACTGATAATAAACCTACTGAACATAATAAATGGGACTGGTAAGAACTGTCATATAAATCAAATGGAAAGAGCGGCATCAACAGTAAGGTGTCACCTTGAGAAATTCTAAACTTGGATGTTCATTATATTTACTACGCCAAACATCCATTCATTATTAAACCTGGTTAATCTAGCCCAGGGTTGTATGAGCTATATAATCCATCATGGAAGCATAGGGATAACGTCAGGAATCAGATGGGCATGGGGTGCCAGTCAATTGCAGAACATTGACACAGGGCCAACTTAGGGTCACTAATTTATTCAACCTGTAGGTATTGGGATGTGGATAGAAAACAGAGTACTGTGAGAAAAATCCACAAAGATTTTCAAATCCATATGTACAGTGTCTAGACCATGATTTGAATCCAGGATTCAGGTGCCATAAGGAAGTAGTGCTGCAATGGTTTAATAAAAAATTATATGTAAAAGCATAGTAAACCTAATATCAGAAGATTACAAAATAAATTATTTGGAACAAAACCTACAACTACTTTGTTTTTATTATACAACATAGAAATTAAGATTTTCCCAATTTCCTCGATTCATGGAACATCTTTTGTTGTGAAAATCACTTTATTTTTTCAGGTTGGGTTCATCTCAGAGTTTTATTAAAATTGTATAATATGATTGCAAGCAGATTAAAGGGCTATTTCAGGCTTGCACTGGAAACCAACTTTCTGAGCAGAAGATGGTCTGTTTGATTTCCAGCTCATTACCTTCATACACAGCCTTACTACTCTCTCCAAACTCGGATAACTGTGATGTGCGCCCTCTTTCCTTTGTCCCTGAACTTGATAAACAGATTAGAACATGAATAGTTGGATGATTTTAATTTCTGTCTGTCTGTGGCATTAATGCTAGACAGGTGGGTTTGGAAAATGGGTGAAGGTCAGTATCTTTACCTTCCCTATTGAACTGAGCAGATGCGGACACAATGCGTCCTTAATTAAAGATTCGATGAACACCGTTGAACGTTGCTGTTAACGAATTGACTTTACCACAAAGTAAAGGTTTCATCCCCAGTCTGAGACACTAGGTAGGTCAGGTCACTTGCCCCTATTCTAACAACGATCAGTGTGATGTGAAAATCGTTTTAGATACAATATCTGCTAAAAAAATTAATATCAATGTTGGAGTTCTCCATTTGAGTTTTAATCCTTCCTGTGGCGGTCATTCCAATAATGTGTCTCTTCAAGTAAACATTAAACAATAACAAAACTAGCCAGATTTTACGGATTTCTGAAAATGATGAATTACGATATAGTGGGCCAACAGCAAACAGTTGCAGGGTGTGAACATGACGGGGATGTGTCTGTGATGGAGTGGGTCTTTTTCTTTTAATATGAATAGAAAGGGGTGTCCTCCTCATGTAGGGGATTAATGAACAAGATTGTTAAAATGCAATTTTTTTCTTTATTCTACAAATAACCGTCAGTTGTGACAACGATTAATCAAACCCTTAACCTCAACAATGACTAGTCGGCGTAACTCACTTGTTGGCTGCCCACCTGCGCCCCGTCTTGATCGCTGTTTGAGAATGCCTCCCCTCTGGGCTCGTGTGCTCTAGTGATCCGCTTGTAGCGCATGGCCAGCATCACCAGGAGAGCGACGAGGGCGACTAGAAGCAGCGCCCACGTCGCCTCCCAGACATCGTGGAACAGGACGCACTGCTGGACAGGAGGCTCCTGCTTATTAGTTGAAGTAAGCCGGACGTTTAAAAAATGTGCACACTCCTTCATCACGAGCCGAGGGGAGCTCTCCTACGTAGTGAATAATTGATGCCATCACTTGACAAGCATTTATAAAATCTGTGATCTCGTGATAATCTGAACAATGCAGAAACTATACATGTCTGGCCTCATCGTGTAATCCGAGCTGGAGAATTTCCTGACAGAAACTAGAAGCCATTCCTGCATCCTTCGCGCTTCTAATGCCGTATTTTAAAGCACGGTCGCCAAGAAATTTCGCCAGCAGTGGGCGCCAAACAGGAACCAACATCGCGTTCATACGCAGGTCGTTTCTGATCCTATTCGGCATCACGTAAACGCTACCGAGGTAACGTATCTATCTGTACGCCAGATATAAACAATAAAGTTTTGCATAATATAACCGACACGCAAAAAATACAAAAAACGTCTTTTAGCTTTTCTTACTAAAAAAACTATTTTAGATAGCATTATGAAATAAGATGTGCGGTACTTCATCAGCCGCGAAATTATGAAAAAGAATGGGCTGCACTTTGAAATATGACTGCATTATTTGGTGTTAACTATGTATTAATTTAAAGGTATACATACTAGTTAAGAATTATGTAAATCTGTTCTTAGCACAACTATTGAACCTAATAAGTAAATATAAAAATGTAATATTAAATATAATGTAGTCCAGCATAAATAAACGTATAAGTGTATCGTCCAGTTTAATTTGTATTCCTCATACTTGACAACATGTGTGTTATTCACTGAAACATCCAACATAATAATAGCCTTCAACAAAATGCAATAGCAAAGTATATGCAGTGCATTTGTTGCACTGTTACTACTTTTGTTTTTATTATTCCATCCATTTATCCTTTATCCAACCCGCTATATCCTAACTACAGGGTCACGGGGGTCTTCTGGAGCCAATCCCAGCCAACACAGGGCGCAAGGCAAGAAACAAACCCTGGGCAGGGCGTCAGCCTACCGCAGGTTATTATTATTAGTTATTGTTATTTATGTATTACTATCTGTTTCAAATTATTACTATGTATTCACGTATCTATTTTATTTATCCATTTATAGTATAGTATAGTTCTTGACCTGTCTTACTCAAAGGCAGGAACTCTTTCCACACAATCTCCATTGATGTATATTGAGTTGTGGTTTGTGTAATGCCTCTGGAAGTCTATTATAAGTTCTTTTGTTTTGGTAGAGTTCAGGGTGAGGTTGTTTTCAGTGTACCATGCTGTCAGTCTTTTGACCTCATCCCTATAGGCTGTCTCATCTCCTCCTAAAATGAGTCAAATCACACTCATGTCATCTGCAAGCTTAACGATGGTGTTAGTGGAGTGAGAGGGTACACAGTCATAGGTATAGAATACGTACAGAAGAGGGCTCATGAGCAGGTTTAAAGATTTTCTAGTACAACTGATTTAAATTTTTGGGTGTCTCATTAATAAGTATACAAAATTAATTAATTGCTTAACAAACAGCACCACTTACAGAAATTATTTCTCGGGTATATTGCCATAACTCAAAATAATTTTTTTTAAGGTTTAAGAAAATGATTTCTGAGACAATTTGTCTTTATGCAGTTCCTTTAAGCTGATTTAGCCATAAATGAATGTGTTAGTAGGCATTGCATATGTTTTCAGTTTAATTGCCATCAATTGTTTGGATGTCCTGCGGTGGGCTGGCGCCCTGCCCGGGGTTTGTTTCCTGCCTTGCGCCCTGTGTTGGCTGGGATTGGCTCCAGCAAACCCCCGTGACCCTGTAGTTAGGATATAGCGGGTTGGATAATGGATGGATGGATGGATGTTTGGATGTCATAATAACTAGGTTAATTTATGTTAATGAAAAGCAAATTAATTTTGTTGGCAATGAACCACCAATCATGTTAGGATTCCACACAGCAATGTTAGCAAAGCAGGTGGTCTTTTGTTTTTTAAATATTCCCGTGCTGGTAAAAGAGGATTGAACAGATTGTTTTTTTTGGGATATTTCTTATAATGTTTTTGTAGTTTTGGGTTATTTCTGTTGGGAAAAATGGCTTATTAGCATAATTGCATTAAGCCCTACTCATTTTTGAAAAGATATTGCAGAGTTTTAGCAATACTATCCCAGTTATCTAATATCAGAGAAAGATAAACACCAGTCTTAACAGTACTTTAAGTAATAAAGATTTGTGTGGCTTTTAGAGCATTTGTCTTTGATAATCTGACAAACCCACTGCATACCCTGCACCACATGGGCAGCCTCTTCTCCTTGTGATGATACAAAGGGTTCCTAATATGTTAATATACTTGGTGGGATTGAATAATATCATTTAATAATGATATGGTTATGTTCAGTGATAAGACGACTTGTCAGGTAATTAAAACAGGAAAATACTGTATTTTTTCTAAAAACAAATGTTAGGAAGTTACAATGTAATGGAAGAGTGTTCAGTCAGCATATTTAAATTTTGTTAACATTCAGGGGTTTGATTTAACAACTTTATTAAATAAAATACGTCTGAGTAACTCAAACAAGCTATGTGTATCTAATTCATAATTCCATTATAGTTAGAATAACTCATGTGAATTTAGTTTGAATTACTTGATTTATTGATGTGGATTGTTTTACACATAATTGAATTAAGCTCCTCCAACAAATTATTTTTGCATGTATGCATACAATAATAGTTGTTTTGTCTGGCAAAGTTCTTAAATATGTGTGCAATATTAATATTTTTGGAGTCTGTATTTTATCAATTAAAAACAATTGTTAATTAATTGTTGATATATTTCTGACAATGGCACTCTTACATAATACTGTTACTCTCAAATGGTTACTTAGCACTATTCAGATCTGGAGCAGTCATATTCTTGTTTCTGAAGAGATAGATCTAGCTATATTGTAGGACCTGCAGGACTGAAGCATTAAAGAATAGTCAAAAAACCAAACACAACATGCAATTCTAAAGTGATTTTGTAATTAACCAATCAATCAATCATTTATTTAATGAATTAACGAATCAGTCAATCAATTAAGAACAAAAAGAAAAAGTGGATTCAATTCCCATATCCACTCGTTGTCCGTGTGGAGTTTTGCACATTCTCCCCATGTCTGTCTGAGTCTCCCACATCCCCAAATGCAGGTTAGGTTAACTGGTGATTCCAAACTGGCCCTACGTGAATGTGAAAATGTGTGTCATTAGAACCTGTGATTGACAGGTACTGTGTCAGAGGTTATTTACTGCTTTGCTCTCAGTGTTGCCACATAGGCTGTAACCCTGTAAGATCCAGAATTGGATTAAGCAGGTCTGAGAATGTTATTTTATGTTAATCACTTTAGATAATGGGCCAGCACTCTCCTTTGACATGCCATGGAATTTTGTTATTTTGACAAGCAAGGTATAGAGATGAATAAGAGTGTAAGATATAGAATGTGGAAGCAGACAAGGGACTAACTTTCCTTTTAAGCTTTTATTACCCTGCTAATATCTTAAAATTATTATAAATATTATTACATTGCTAGTACAAAGTAAGAAAGCAAAAATTAAAAAAAATATCTCAAGGGACAACAAGTTTGGCAGGTGCTCTATAAGGAGGGTGCAGGGCAGAGGACAGTACCAAGTTAAACTGTTGAAGGACAGAGACATCCACAGTGGCAGTGGTAGAGCAACCATACGTGTTGGTGTGGAAACGCAAAGAACACTGGAAAGCATTACATCCTGTATATGTATTGAATACTGAAGGACAAGCAACAGACAGAGGCACCAGTGTAGAAGGTAGAGGACGGTGGCCTGGCTAGAAGCGCATAGTTTTCCACGTGAAGGTTAGATGGTAGGAAATTCAGAAGGTACCAAGGAAGCCCAGAGAGTCAATTAGAGTTTGTCTGTGGAGTCAAAAGAGACAGGGCCTAAAATTAAACCTGCAGTCACCTCATAGAAATGAAAGGTTCCTCCTTGCCATAGTTCCTTTCTGTGATATTAATCTGCAGCCACAGTGGGTCCCCAAGACTGAGTTTGGGAAGCACTGTGGTTGTGAAATCTCCACATTGCCCTTTTGAGGCTGCAGATTATCCCTAGCATCACTGGTACACGCACCATTTTGCTGTTACACAGCTATATCTTATATGGCAATGTTGTGTGCATCTGAGATGCTACCAGCAGCATGATGCATGGCACTACTGAGCAGTTTGTAAGTAAGATGTTGGTATAGTAAGCTAGATGTCTAAACATATAAAAAAATGTTATATTCTTTTGATTAGTGGTTTAAATAAAGAAACATTTTTAGGTTGCTAGGACATACAGCTCTCATTTTTGATTTAAATGTTTGCCTCTTGATATTGGAACTGACACCACATTTTTGTTCTCACCAAATATGACCATTGCTTGTTTTTAGACTATTCTTTTGGCTTTCTCCTTTTGTTCTCCTACATTTCTCAGTCCTGCCTGTTATTTTTGAGCAGCAGATGTATTAAAAGACAGTGTTGTTGTTTATCGTTGTTTAGTAAACAACAACAACATTTATTTATATAGCACATTTTCATACAAATAATGTAGCTCAAAGTGCTTTACATGATGAAGAAAAAAGAAAAAAAGACAAAGTAAGAATTAAAATAAGACAACACTAATTAACATAGAATAAGAGTAAGGTCCGATGGTCAGGGAGGACAGAAAAAACAAAAAAAAAAAAACTCCAGACAGCTGGAGAGAAAAAATAAAATCTGCAGGGGTTCCAGGCCACGAGACCACCCAGCCCCCTCTGGGCAGTCCTCTTTGTATTTAGGGTTCTCATGGAAGGACTTAATGATGATGGTCATGTAGACTGGCTTTTAATCCATCAATGTAGGGACATCATGGTGTTTTGATTAGGTGATGGTGGCTCAGGTTGCCACCACAGAAAACCCGGTAAGAAACAAAAGAGAGAGTAGGGGTTAGTACGGATTTTAGAGCCATCATTAATAGTTATTATAATGAATTGAATATACAGAGTATCAGGATTAAATGAAGGTGAAGTTATCAGAAAGCCATGTTAAAGTAATGTGTTTTCAGTAGTTTGTTCAGTAGTTCAGTAGGTGCATAACAGCAGAAGGCTACCTCATCACTTCTTTTAAGTTTAGCTCTTGGAATTCTAAGCAGACACTCATTTGAAGATCTAAGGTTACGATTTGGAATATAGGGTGTCAGACATTCCGATATATAAGATGGAGCGAGATTATTTAAGGCTTTATAAGCAGTATTTTAAAGTCAATTCTGAATGACATGGGTAACGAGTATAGTGACATCAAAACTGGAGAAGTGTGCTTGGATTTTCTTTTCCTAGTTAGGATTCTAGCAGCTGCATTCTGCACTAGTTGCAAACGATTTATGTCTTTTTGGGGTATTCCTGAGAGAAGTGCGTTACAGTAATCTAGACGACTGAAACAAAAGCGTGAACTAATTTCTCAGCATCTTTCAATGATATAAGAGGTCTAACTTTTGCTGCGTTTCTTAAGTGAAAAAATGCTGTCCTAGTTATCTGATTAATATATGATTTAAAATTCAGGTTAACAGTTACCCCTAAGTTCTTTACCTCCGTCTTGACTTTTAATCCTAATGCATCAAGTTTAATTCTAATAACCTCATTATAATCATTATTGCCAATCACTAAAATTTCTGTTTTCTCTTTATTTAGCTTGAGAAAATTACTATTCATCCAATTAGAAACACAAGTAAGACATTGTGTTAGTGAAACAACAGAGTCAGGGTCGTCAGGCGCTATTGATATGTACAGTTGTGTGCCCTCAGCATAGCTGTGGTAAATCATGTTATGCCCCAAGATGATCTGACCTAACAGAAGCATGTAGATCGTAAAGAGCAGCAGACCCAGGATAGAGCCTTGTGGAACACCATATAAAATATCACGTGTCTTTAAGTTGTAATTACCACAACTAACAGAATTTTCTACCTGCCAGGTAGGATTCAAACCAATTTAAGACACTGCCACAGAGGCCCACCTATTGACTAAGGTGATTTCTAAGAATGTTGTGATCAATGGTGTCAAATGCGGCACTCAGATCTAAGAGGATGAGAACAGATAAATGGCCTCTGTCTGCATTTACCCGCAAGTCATTTACTACTTTAATGAGTGCAGTTTCTGTACTGTGATTTGTTCTGAAACCCAACTGAAACTTATCAAGAATAGCATGTTTATTGAGGTGGTCATTTAGCTGCATAATGACTGCCTTCTCTAGAATTTTACTTAAGAAAGGCAGGTTAGAAATTAGTCTAAAATTTTAAAAAGCACAGGGGTCAAGATTATTCTTCTTGAGTAGGGGTTTAACTACAGCAGTCTTAAGACAGTCTGGGAAGACCCCCGTATCTAATGATGAGTTTACTATGTCAAGAATACTATCAATTAGCACGCCTGATACTTCTTTGAAAAAACTTGTTGGTATTGGGTCAAGGACGCAGATGGAGGATCTCAGTTGAGAAATTATTCTATGTAAATCAGGTAAATCTATCCTGGTGAAAGAATTTAATTTGTTTATACCGGAGTACTGGGGCTTAGGAGGATCCGCAGTGTTGGGGAGATATACAGTACTATATTATTTATAATATTATTAATTTTTTGATAGAAAAATACAGCAATAGCCTCACAGGTTTCTCTGGAAGTATTTTGGAGGCATTCCTTTGCGTTACCTGGGTTTAGCAGACGATCAATCGTAGAGAATAAGATTCTGGGATTACTAGCATTGTTATTTATAATCTTAGAGAAATAGCAGCGCCTCTCAAGATGGACTGTGTTATTGTATTCCAAACCCATTGTTGAGATGAACTTCTATTCAGTGTGCACCTCAGTCCATCCGTCTTTGTGCTTGCTGCAATATACTCAAATACAAATTCAGAAAACAAGAATTGTTAGGAAGTCTCCTTTCATGTTAGTTCGCTATACCATCAAAACTAAAGAGTTATTGCGCTGCTCTCTGACAGGGTTGCATTAAAAAAATTTGTTTGTGGCATGCAATTATCTTCAAGCCATATGATGATTTAACTGTTTTAACATTCCACACATAACAGCTAAGTGCAACTGTTCTCAGTGATGCTATTCAGAAATGCAAAATGGCAGGGCATTTATTAGCAGATTGTGTTATTTGTGTATTTGTGCATAATGTGATTTTGTATTCTTCAGATATGCATACCCTAACTGGTAATATTTTCTACAACTAATTTATTGCAAATTGCAGAGAGAAATTTCAGTTTTCAACCAACAGTGAAGCACTAAGGGGGGCCCATGATTACCACATGGTGTTTTGCGCACTCCATTTCCTCACCTTATATTCATCACTCTGTACTTGTTTGCACTTTCTTTTAATTTGTCTTACCTTATGTGCTAAGTGAGTGTTTTTTTGTTAAATAAGTGCATAGATTCTTACTCTTTAATATGTAATTTAGAAGACATGTATAGTCTGTAAGAGATGCTCAAGTCATCCCCAAACAAAAATAAATTATCAAAAAGGCCAGATTTTTAAATCAAAAAAGGTTTATTGTTAATAACAAATAGCAGAACAGGGAAAACACACAATGAAAAAGGGAAAAATATAACAAAAGACTTGTGTGGCGTATGGCCGGCCGTTCATCCCGGCCAATACCCCCAAGCCGCCAGGTGGAGCCCTCCCTGCAGCATGGAGGTGCCCCGAAGACCAGCAGGGAATTCTGGACATTGGAGTCTTTATGCACAGCCCTGCTGGATACCATGGGGGCCACTAGGAGACGCTGCAGGGAGGAACGATGTTTATTTGCCATACACCCCGGAAGTACATCCGAGTCACATGGACAAGGGGAATGACGTGCTTCCGGGGTGAAGATGAGAACTTTTTATCTGACCTGGAAGTGATAGGAGATCACATGGACTGGGGATTGGAACACTTCTGGGTCAGGGAATATAAAAGGATTATGGGAGCTCCCAGACGACGAGCTGAGCTGGGTGGAAGGGTGACAAAGCGTCTAGGAGTGGAGGATTGGTTTATTGTAGTATTGTGAATTAATTTATGAGTATTGTGGAGAGGAGGGTACTTTGTGCACTGTTTGTGAAGAATAAAGTCAATATTTGGACTTTTACCTCGTGTCTGACATCTTGGACAAGGGTTCAAGGGAGCAATAGCACCCCCTATCTGTCATACCTGCTATATTTGCTTTTACCTACACAGTGATCTATGGTCCTTTACTGCAAAATGAGATGGCTGTTCTACTTACCCATAACCACTTCCTGCTCACCCTCCTCTTCTTACCACACCAAACACCTTCTCCACACCCTGGCCTCTCTTCCTCCTGCCAGATGAGCCCTTGCCTAGTGCTAACTTTCCAACTCCAAGGTCATGTTTGCAGTAACAGAAAGATACCTTTACATCCGAACCAGGAACTATATCCAGGTACTCCCCGGGAATTATTTCTGGTGTTCCAGTTGTCACACAGATTGGAGCATATGACACCCAGACAGGTTTTCTACCCCAAACATACTTCCCTCTAGTGACTTCACAGATTCCTGATATATGAAGAGCAAATTGCTACTGACTCTTATCACTGAGTTAAGAGCCTTGTAAGATTTTAAGCTCATCTAGTAGTGCTCTGTGGTGATGATTATACAAAGTGTCACCATTGGACTCCTTTTACACATGATAAATTAATTCTTGGTTGAGCTTGCAAATCAGCACAGGATCCATGAGCAGCAGATGGCATACAGTACAATGATCTACAGCACAAGAGATTCTACTGAAAACCTGACAGGGAAGAAGTAACAAATGTAAGCCACTTTAGAATTGAGCAATGCGTGGAACTGAATTTCTAGCAGTGACTTCCAAGATCTACCATTCTGGGCTTGAATCGCATCACCAATCACTGTCTGTGTGGCTTTCCCTTCACATCCCAAAAGACATGCATGTCAGGTTAATTGTTGATTGTAAATTAGACCCAATTGATTGTTGTTGTGTGTCCCTTGGAATTAACTGGTGGCCTGTCCAAGGATGATTCCTGCCTTGCAACCCCAGCAACCCTGAGCTGGACTAGGATATCATGATGCTTTAGTACTGTGGCTGTTAAGGGCTAACCTTTTCACTATTAGACAGATGCTATAAAGGTTAACCAAATACATGGTTGGCATCTTTACATCAAGTGTGATTCTTTCATCTTCACGGTGCACAGATGTGGACTAAGCAGTACATTTTTAGTTCCAACATTAGCTTTTTGATGAGTAATAAATAATGAGACTGACCCAGGGCCTTAGCATTGCATTAATGTGCCTGCCAACTCAGAGAATGTATAAATGTGCAAAATGTATGTGTTTCCTTTATACATTATTTACTTTTACTACAATATAGAAATGGGGAAACAAGATGGCCAGTGGTTACAGCTGCCTCAAACCTCAAAGAACCAGGATCAAGTTCCTGCCCCAACCATTACCTCTGTGGATATTATTCCCCAAGCCCATGTCATTTTGTTCAGGTTTTTTTATAATGGATCTTACATAAGGTTTCAGGGAGCTCAAGTGCATATGAGAGACACCACTGATACCAACTGGCCCAAACATCAGGACCTCAGTTTTGTTTTCAAAATATTTAAAACATTTAACAAACTTCAATATCCTCAAGGCAGTCCAACAAAAGTTTTAAAGAGTGTGTATTACTGTGCTTTAAGGGTAAATAAATCTGCACAGCAGTGAAACAAGATGCCATAACTTCTAAAATTGTACCCTCAAGGAAGCTTACAGAGATAAAACGAATGGCCCAAAAATAGGACCTTGAGGAATTCCGCAAGTAAGAGTTGCTGAGAAGGAGACAAAATCACCAAAGCTAACAGAAAAATGTTTGTCAAACTAGTAAGACTTAAAAGAAACTACAGGTCTGACATTGTGGTTAGCAACACATGAGCGCCGCAGGGGACTGTGATGATGCAGGTTCATTACACGCTCCCATCTGCTGTCTGGGAGCCCTTGAATTCAACACCATCGGTAATGTCACCGATGAGCAGAGCAGTGAGGCAACAATAGAGCAAGGGGATGGTGTACAAAAGTGCCAAGTGTTTTTATTTAAAAACAGAAGAACAAAACAGTGTCCAAATACATAGTGCAGTGCTTTCCAATAATTAAACAATCCATAAAACAAACATGGAGGTTTAAAAATCAATAAACAGAAAAATAATCCTTTAAAAGATGATGAAGTTAAAACATTGGAAGCAATCTCTTTAAAACACAAAGCCCGGTGTGTTTGTCTAACTAGTGACTCCCCTTCTTCTCCCTATCCAGGCTTTGCAACAAGGGGAGCCACTCTACCTGCAGCTGACCTTCTTTCCACTTCAGAACAGGTCTGGAGGCCTCCCGATCCCTGGCTTCGGTTGCGCACTCAACCCAAACCGGGACTTGGCTTTTCTCCAACGGCCAGGACTCATGCTGGAGATTATCTTCCTAAATCTCTTGACTCCCACTATCTTCCACGGCAAGTCACCCCCCTCGCTGGTCACTTCTGCTCCTCTCAAAATGCTCAGCAGGAGCAACCACAATCAACTGCCCCAGGTGTTGGATAAACACCTCGCTAGGGCCCACAGCCCAATTGCACTTGAGTCTGCTCTCGCTCGTTCCCCTTCACTCGCTCTCTCTCATGCCAGCTTTCTCCTCGCGCCCTCCCCGCAACCTCCGTCTTTTCCTTTCTTTTCTTTCTTCCCCCTTAACCGCCTCACGCTTCTATTTAATTAAGAGGACGTGGCAATCGTGGCCAATCAGTAGCCCTGAGAACAATCACGGATGTGGACGATTTCTCACCTGTGCACTAGGCGAGAAACGCCCACACCACGAATCATCCCGGGACCCTCTTCAGCCACACAACCACCACGCCCCCTCGCTAAGCCGCGAGCGCGGCGATTATTTATTTAAAACTGGCCTTTGACAAGAGCTGTGGACCCGCTATACCACAGGGACTGTACTTTCTCCGGTCCTGATCAGCCTATATTCATCGGACTTCCAATACAACTCGGAGTCCTGCCACGTGCAAAAGTTCACTGACGACACTGCTATCGTGGGCTGCATCAGGAGTGGGCAGGAGGAGGAGTAAAGGCACCTAATCAAGGACTTTGTTAAATGGTGCAACTCAAACCACTTACACCTGAACACCAGCAAAACCAAGGAGCTGGTGGTGGATTTTAGGAGACCCAGGCCCCTCCTTGACAAACTGGTGAGGAAGGCAGACTCTATTGTAGGCACAGAGCTGGACAGTTTGACATCCATGGCAGAGCGACGGGTGCTGAGCAGGCTCCAGTCAATCATGGAGAATCCACTGCATCCACTGAACAGTATCATCTCCAGACAGAGGAGCAGCTTCAGCAACAGACTGCTGTCACTGTCCTGCTCCACTGACAGATTAAGGAGATCGTTCCTCCTCCACACTACGCGACTCTTCAATTCCACCCGGGGTTAAATGTTAACATTATACAAAGTTATTGTCTGTTATACCAGCATTTTTATCACTCTTTAATTTAATATTGTTTTTTATCAGTATGCTGCTGCTGGAGTATGTTTCCCCTTGGGATTAATAAAGTATGTATCTATCACCCCAAAGCACTACGTTTAACGCCCACAGAGTGGTCCAGGCGATGAATGAGGATATCGTGGTCTATAATATCAAAAGCAACTGTCAATCCAAAAGCATGAGAATGGCAGGATCCATGAAATCGATAGTTAATAAGAGATCATTAACAACCTTTAAAAGTGCAGATTTACTGCTATGTACAGCTTTAAAACTAGACTGGAATACATCAAGAATGCCATGGATGTCTAAACATGATTTCAACTGAATAAATAAAACTCTCCAAGTACTTAGACAAAAATAGAAGTTTGAAAATTGACCTAAAATTGGTAATAACTGTGGGGTACCACAATTTCTTTTTTGACGAGAGGTTGCACTACTGCATGCTTAAAAGTTCTAGGTACAACACTGGAGGTGATAGTGATGTTGATAATTATTTGGATATTTGGACCAATAGTGTCAACAGCTTCCTTACAAATATGAGAATGAAAAACATCTGTGGAAGAGGCTGAAGGTCTCAAAAGACCAATAATTTTCTTTAAGAAAGAAAGAGACACAGGCTCAGACTGGTTAAAGCTGCAAGCAAGTGGCAGCGATGAAACTATCATAAGGAGGAGGTAAAATGAGTGCTTCTCATAAGGAGGAGGTAAAATGAGTGCTCTAATGTTTGTAACCTTTTCAACAAAAAAAAATTCTTCACAAGTGCTTGGAGACACAACAAGACAAGCAGATTGGGGGTATTAAGACCAGCAGTGATGGTACTAAAACAAGCATGAGGTTTATGGAGGTTTTTCAAAATAATAGAAAAATATTTTTTTCTTTTCAGTTTCAACAGTTTGCTAATACTTACATCAGATAGTCCTCAAAATGTAAAACGACACCTGTAACTTGTCTGATTCCCATTTGCATTCAGTCCTCCTGCATTCACATCTGACAGCACAAGTGTTGTCATTTAATCATGGTTCAGTTTTAGACTTAGAACAGTATAATTCTAAATGGGGCAACACTTTCCAAAATGTTCTAGCAGTTGGAGTAAAATAGTGAGGTTAACTCCTCAGTATCAGAACAAGAAGGGGGCCCTGACTGAATCCTTGTAACATTATTAAAGGCACTACAAAATTCAGTGTTAAATAAGGTAGACCACAGGATAAAACAAGAGCACATGCTGTTGAGTAGGGCCTGTCACAGATTGTACAAGCTTAAAAGAGTCAATAAAATTTAAAATGTCTTTAACTAATGGTGTAGTAGAGTAACAGAAATAAAGACCCCAACAATTAAGACTATCATATATTGATATTGTTGCATAATCTTAGCTAAGAAATCAGAGAAATTGTTAATCAAATCCTTTTATCATATTTAGTTGGACAGTGGTGGCACGGTGGCGCAGCTGCCTCGCAGTTAGGAGACCTGGGTTCGCTTCCTGGGTCCTCCCTGCGTGGAGTTTGCATGTTCTCCCCATGTCTGCGTGGGTTTCCTCCGGATGCTCTGGTTTCCTCCCACAGTCCAAAGACATGCAGGTTAGGTGGATTGGTGATCCTAAATTGTCCCTAGTGTGTGTGTGTGTGTGTGTGTGTGTGTGTGTGTGTGTGTGTGTGTGCACCCTGTGGTGGGCTGGCACCCTGCCTTGCACCCTGTGTTGGCTGGGATTGGCTCCGGCAGACCCCCGTGACCCTGTAGTTAGGATATAGCGGGTTGGATAATGGATGGATAGTTGGACAGTATATCATGGTGCACAAAATCAGATAAATTTGATCCATCACAAGCATTCTCAGCTCAAAGCTGGAATAGAAGTTCAATGACAATTTCTTACAATTAATTTTTTTTTCTTAAAAACACTTGCTACTCCTTCTCCTTTTCAATTAGTCCTTGGTGCATTAAAATAAGTACAATCCTGTGGTAAAATTTCTGAAAATGCATTCATCAACATTCAACCAGGTTTCAGTCACACACATAAAAAATCCAATTCATGTGAGGTAAAAAAAAAAAATCAAGAATAACCGTCTTTATTTGTTAGTGGTCTAGCATTTACTAAGGCTACCCTGGCTGTAGCCGGGCCGTATGAGACTGGGGGTGCCCGTAACAGCTGCTTAAGGTTTTGAGGAGATTAGGTGAACAAAAGCGGGGAACTTCTGGATCTCCTCAGCCAGAAGAACAACAGGTACTAAACAAGAATTTTCAGGCTCCAGGGACTGCTAGGAAAAATGATGGCAATCTGATCTGGATTCTGCCAAAATGCAGTGGGGATTCATCCCAGAAAACAAAGCCAGATGAAATGTAAATCTCACCAACAATCTGCTACTCTTTTCCCATGTCCGGTGTCATCTTAGAAGCGGGCAAAGCAGAACTTGCCAGAGGAAAGTAGGTATTCTAGAAAGGAGCGGTGGGACAGATGTTTTCTGTTCACCTGGGTCATATTTCATCAGTTTTTCATCAGCAAGTCGAAATTTAAGACTGCTTGGTGAAAATAAAATATCAAAGAACTGGTTTTATTTACAATGAGTAACAAAATGAAAATAAACTCAAGTAGAACTTACACTGACAGATGGCATGCCATAACATGACACAAACTATCCAGTTGTCAGCGATTCTTGGACAGGGTATCTTATCTACCATATTGCACACATTCACACTTATGCTTACTGTGCCAGATTTGGGTTCCCAGTTTAAATGTATCGGAGATGTGAAAAAGTACAGGAATGGGTAGGGTGAAATTTTTTTGTCACTGTGTACTACATGAAGTCTAGACAATATGTGCACACAGGGGTTCCACCTACCCATCTATCCATTTTCAGGTCCACATAATCTAACTGTGTGGCAGAGGATCACAGCATAGCCCAGCAATATTAATAATTCATTTAGAGATATCTGTGGCTTAATTTTGCCATTTAAAAATCTTTGTTGCCCAATAGGAAAAAATTAAATTAACTGCTTTAAACAATCTTATACATAAACGTCTACACGTGAAGTGTGTGTCTGTCCGGCCCAGAAGTGAGAGGTGGAGTCGGGGCAATGGCTCCACCTCCGAGGATATGCAAGATAGGCCAGCATGTTGGCAAAACGAAACATCTGAAGAGAAAGTCACTTGCTTATCCACTATTACAGAACCGTGGCAAAACAGTATCCCTTTTACTTTTCTTCCCGCCACTAATACACAAGTGAGGTGAGCACGTCGGCAAAACGAAACCTCCGAACAAAGGCAGTCGCATAGCCGCTAATGTACAAACGATGCGAGCACGTCAGCAAAAAGAAACCTCCTAGGAGTGAGATGCCCAGAGTAGTTCCTTTCAATTATCTGACATCTCTACATTTAATTTTTTTTCTGACAATTTCAATAGTTTCTAGAACCCCGTGCTTTTTACAGCATGAGCTTACACAGCTAGAGTAATATAAATGGATATTAGTAGAGTCACTGGGACCTTACATATTGCTCATATTTTAGAGCCCCTACTTTCTTCACCCATCTTCTCTGTCTGGGTTCAGGCCCCAAATGGCTGCAAAAAACAAAATGGTTGCTTAGATTACTTATGTCAAGTAACACAATGCAGATTTGTAAACCTTTGTTTAGGATAATAACATATAATCCAATTTATCAATTATTCATCTTCTAAAACATGCTTATTCTGATTCCTGATCACTGAAGACTTCAGACTATCATGTTTCAAGGGAGCAACTTTAAACAGAAGCCCACTGAAGAGTCCGATGTGGAATCATGGACAAGGGCTTCTGAAGATGCCAGAGGAGTCATATAAGCTGTCTGTTTCCTTTACTGCCCTGATTTTGAAGATGGAAAAGAAAACCTGTGACCTTCAGCTGTAAAATTATACCTCTCCATCCACTGCAATTCCCACCTAAGGACCCTTTAAAAGACTCATGCGATCAAAATACTTAAAAACTTCTTGCAAAGCCTGCACAATAAGCTTACCACACCTTATTTTTCTTCCTGTATTGTGGTATCCCCTGAAACCACATGTCATTTTTTGCTTGAGTGCTCATTGGTTCTACACACGGCCCACTCAACTCACATACATACTCCTTCTTGCTAATACAGTGACAATTAACATTTACCAATCAGTCCAATCAAAATTTTGATGGGATGTGGGAGGAAACCCTTGTAGGCACAGACATAATGTACAACACAGAATATAGCTGGACTGAGATTAAAACTCAAGACTTTGGAACTGCTGGGCAGCAGCATCAATCACAAAACCTCCCTGTCATCCTTTAAAATAAGAGTGAAAAAACAGAAATTTCAAAACTGGTGATATAAATGTTAGGTTAATTGTGGGGTCCAAAATGGACTGGCATGCACTGAGATGGACTATAATTCTTTAGAAGGTCAGATACAGCCTTTGTATGCTGCTAGACAAGTTCATACAAACTTTTTCTTTATCCTCATAATGTATAAAGTTGGTTCTTAAAATGAATTCATTAGATGGATTACAATTTGATCAGGTTATTAATTATAGATATTGGTGTACTGGTGTATTCTAATCACAATACAGTTCAGGGTGGATTTATATCTTGCACCTAAAACTGTTGGGGCAGCCTAAAGCTCCCCAGATCTTTTTAATGATAAATAGAGATGCAGAATATACGGTAGATGTTAAAAGTGCACAACAGCTTAACTAAGTAAGGATCTGCGCTGGTATCCGGAAGGTTGTCTGTTTGAATCCCTGTTACTGCCAAAAGAGACTCTCTTCTGCTGAGCCCTTGACCAAGAAGGACCCTAACCTGCAATTGCTCCAGGGGCGCTGTACAATAGGTGACCCCATGGGGTATGCAACAACTAAGAAATTCCTAATACAAAAAATTGTACAAGGAGAAATAAAGACCAAAATGGATAAATGTATGTATCTCTTGGATAATATAACCAGTCAGTCAAAGTATTGAAAAAGCAGGTAAAAGGACCATTTCATAAAATTGCTTCATTCCAAATACACTGGGACACACATAATACAAGAAGCAATGGAATAAGAAGTATTGAAATACATTTAGCAGTAAAAACAGCAAAAAAGACAAAACCTATATGTTAATTTCCTAGCCTTAAGAGTGTATTAACTTATCTCTGGTTGCCTTGCCCTTCATTATATTGTGTGGAACGTGTTTTCCTCTCCCTAGTCACAACAGATTAGGAAAAAAGATGTGAGAAAAACTATGAGACTGGCTTCTCCTTATAACCTGATACTGGTTGTCCCTTCAACACCCTTAAGTCTTTTTCATGCTTTTACAATAGCCGTAAATATCTAGTGGGGCCAGAAGGACTCTATGGTAGTCATTAACCAAATGTTACACAATGAACCAACATCAAACCTATGTTAGTTAATGACTTATCTTTCAAATGAAGTCTTTATTGGTTGTTTCAGAATTATTTTATGATTCATCAGCAGGAAGTGATTTCCACCAGAATAAAGGCAGCATCTAAGATGAAACACACAACACATGCAATAGGTGTTTAATCAACAACAGTTGTTTCTCTTCCTACGCCTACTGACTTTTCTCTGAAGCAAAACTTGTCAAGACATTTTAGTTACTGCGGTTACTTACACCACCATAGCCATCACTTGCTAATAAACTTTGGACCTCGCCACACTGAGTAGTTAAACTGTGTCTTTAGTAACAGCTAATAGAATATTCTTTTCAGTCTACATCAAACAACATACTGAGGCCCGCTGGCTTCCTTATGTCATACTAAAAACACTTAAGGCCTTCTTTGTGTATAATGATCACAGTGCTGATCATTTTAAAACTATGTGGACATCTGAAATAAAGCTGAGAAAAAACATCAGGCCCCCATAGGATCCATCAGACCAGGGCTGTTTTCCCCATCCTGCAGTTTCTTTCAGGAGGTTCTCTATTTTATACTTTTCAATGTCTGATACATAACTGTAATGGTATCAGTTATACGCACAAGCATGTCCTCTAATTTTTGGTTCATCTCTTTCTCCTCCAGTTTTGCCTCCACTGCATTTTCAAGATCTTGTTGTAATTCATCTGGGGCAATGAGATCTACTGCTGCTGCCACTTTCTGTTGCTTCAAAGCACAAAGCTCCTCACTCATTCTAAGATTGGCTTCATTAGCTTCGTGTAGTAGTTTCAATGCATGCTGTTTCTCAATTTGAATTGCCTCCTTATCCTTTTCAAGTCTTTCTGCATATAGTTTCAGTGCTTCAAATTCACTGAAAATGATTTCTAGACATTCCTTCAAAGTCCTGTTCTTGATGCAAACTTTAAGTACAACATCAGGAAAGAAGTGCTCACTGCACTCCTCTTCATCTTTATCATCCTTTATTTTTGGCAAATTGTTCTTTGGGCACATTTCCTCCAGTATTAATTGCATTAGCTCCTCCACATCTTTCAGCTCACATTCACATGCTTTAAACCCATTAACCCCACCTAACTCTGTGTACAGTTTTGCACTTATTTCACTGCTTTCCACTACGTGACACTCAAGCCTCCCAGTTTCAACAGTCATCTCTGGCAGCCTGGAGGTCATCTTTTGACAGCACTTCTTTTTATCTTCCAAATTTCTGACCATGTGGTCCAAGCTCTGAATCTCTTCCAGTATCGCAAAAAGCTGAAATCCAATGTCATCATTCTGCTCACTGTCAGCTTCTAAACTTTTTGGTGTGAGGTCTGTAAAAGATTTGGTCATTGGAGTTTCTTCATATGCCTTCCTCAAGGTAATCTGAAAATGTAAGAGACTTCAGGTTAGCCACATGTTCAAAAATAACATGATAGATGATCTTACAGGTCTTAGAAGAGATAAACTGAAATAAAATAGTAACCACAACCTCAAACTTTGCCTTCAAACTTCAAAATCTAATAGCAAATAGTTAGCAGTAATGGCACATGTTCAGAATTAAGTGAAATTCTGTCCCACCAACATGGAACAAATTAATCAGAAATCCAGTGCCAAGATAAACACAAATTAAATACATAATTTAATTACGGTATATTTAATTAAAAACACAAATTAGCTTAACCTATGTACTTCTTACCCATGTTTCCATACAGTATAGGAATATATTGCATTCAGAAAATCAAGATTGAATTATTATTAAAGTTCAAAGCTGGAGGATATTAAGTGATATTCTGGAGACATTTGATTTCTAAAAATTGTAAAAATGAAAGCATAAATTCAAAAATGTTAGAGTGAAAGGCACAAGAATGTGAAATGTGCTAGATAAATAAATGTTGTTGTTGTTTTTATATGTAGCAAGAGTACTTTTAAAATTATGACCCATTGGTATTTCACAGATTTGTTAACATCTATTCATGGTTATTTACCATATGGAGTCTGTTATGGATCTAAATAAATAAAGGTTCTTTCTGGAACCTCCATTCGGATGGATCTTCTAGCAACCCCAAATTTTTCCCCTATGGCATTGCTCTGAAGAACCAGTCTGGCACCTTTACTTTTAAGAGTACTTAAAACTACCTTGTTCTGAATCTCATAGCATAGTACATGCAAAATACAAACAGTTTGTCCAATCAATTTCATTATGGTGGGGAAAGCCTGTCTATGTTTCACTGGGCACAAGGTAAGAGAAAGTCCTCCTCAGGGTCTAGCCCACTCACTCGCATACCCAAACCGTGATAATTTAAAGTCGCCATTTCACTATTACGTTTTTCCACCCGCTTTTCCTGGTGAGGTTCGCGGTGGCAGCAGTGCAGACGTTCCTGTTCCCAACTAATAATTCCAATTCTTCATGTTGATTTCCCATGCGCTGCTAAAACAGCAGTGAGCTATAATCCCCCAGTGTGTCCAGGAGCTGTCGCAGGGTCTCCGCCCATTGGGACGTGCCCTGTTCAGCTCTAAGGGTAACCGCCCGGGGGGGGGGGGCATACGTACGACATGCCCAAACTTCCTTAACTGGGTCTTCTTGATTCGGAGGCGCAGCGACCTTACTTTAACACTTACCCAAATCGCTGAGCTTGTAACACTATCACGGAGTGCTAGCTCCACAACCTTGCGAAGAAACCTCACTCCTGTCGCTTTTACTCGCGACGTGATTCGTTCCTTCGGTCGTTACCCATAGCTGATGAGTTTGTATAAAATATTGTTGAGTTTACTTTTTTGGCCGTTACCCATAGCTCATGACCATAGGTTGTATCAGGGACGTATATCGACTGGCAAACCGAGGGATTTGTATTTATACTCAGCTTCCGCAAAATCGCCGCAGACGAGGGATATGGGAGGAAAACACAGGGTTAACGTCCAACCTGTACATGGGGCTCGAATCCTGCTGATTTTTTGCTGGACAAAAAATGGTTGTATAGGGCCTATACTATAGGCCACGTTAGCGTTATAGATAATCACTTTCAAATCCGCAGTGGAAATGCTTGAATGAGACGCAGCGTGTAGGGTTACATTATGTGCGTCTGCTTTCTGTGGATTCTTTGAAAATACCAATGGGACAACTGACTTACTCTTCTGCGCAGTTCGTCTAAGGTGTGCATATGTCGTTTATCGTAGAAACTGGACACACTAGTTAATAACAATTATCAACTTTTACGTTTCGTTCAAAGTGTACGAAAGATTTCGAAAACGGCCACGAGCTCATGAAAATGTTCTCCCACTTTCTCACAACGGGCGGGAATTCGTCAAGTTGACTGCTGTTTAACTCCATAATTAGACGGGACATATTCAGTAGCGGTCTGCAGACTGCACCCCTACTCAGCTCTCTACCTCCGCGGATCAATACACGGCAGTTAAGAAACTCGAGGTCTGAAAGCTGGGATCATGTGACAACACTGTCAAACCGTCATTAAAAACATTCAGTAACGTGTGACTTGAACGTACTTTATCAGTGTCGAACGTCGCACTTCCATCCTCTGGTGTTTTGCCTTTTCTCCAGCCCCTAGACTCCAATGTAGTCTGAAAAGAAGCCTTCCGTTTAAAACGCTTCACGCAGACCACTAAAGCAGCCGTTAGTACAGCAAGAAGCAGCAACCACGTAGCCTCCCGGATCTCGATAACACACTGTGACTCTGAAAGATCCCAGTCATCAGAATCGGATGTAATCGTGAAAACATGGAGCTGATTGTTAAAATTCTTCATTACATCGCAACGTGAGCTCTCCCACATAACGAATAGTAAATGCCACCGTTTAAATTGCATTTATACTTGCCTTGATCTCGCGATATTCTACTCTGCACGTACACAAAACTGTTTGGTTCTGTAAATGTACTATACTTACAATATACAATATCAGGATGGATCCCAGAATATCAGACACTTCTTTTAGTCTCTATACTTACATCGCGAGCCTTAAAGGGCCAGTGTGTGACAAAGATCCACTGTAACGGGCTTTAGATTGGCTCTTTTTATAATCGCACTGGCACAAATTCTCTATTAGAGAAGAGTTCGGGTGTTCAAGTCTGTCTTTGATGTGTGATAGTGATAAAATGTGTGGTTTTATGTTCAAGTTAGATAATTTACTGAAAGAGGAAGCCGTTACTTTACACAAATTCTAACTAATAATTTTTCCCTGCAGGTTTCTCCATGACGCCCATCTTTTTTTTCATCCATTTATTGAACACTCCTAATTGTAGACTGACAAGGGAGGCAGGGCCAATATGCAGAAGAAGTGGGTTCAGCATTTTCTGGATCGAGCACCAGTATGTGGTAAGTCAACCTTGCACATTAAATTTCACTCACAGAGGGCTATTTCAGATTTTCAAAAAAGCCTAAAGCCTACATCTTTGTTATGTTCCCAAAGAAAAGTCCATGCATTCCAGTTGGGGAATGCAAATACATCATCTGCATTGAACAGGGAGCACTCAAAAAGCTGCAGTCTCTCTCTATAACTTCAGTTACTTGTAAGACACCTTTTAAATAAACAGAGCATACTATCTCAGCCTCCAGTTACCAATAGGCCTGGTTTTTAAGAGGTTAAGCAATTATCCCAGCTTTTCAAATGCTATCATGCTAAAAACAGAAGGATATGTAATTAGTTAAATTGTTACAAAAATGACAGGTGATCAGAACATTTTGTAACATACCTAACTAGATAATGATGCAAGCATTTTGTAGCCTTATGAACAGTGGGGTTGGCTACTCTTGTCTCTATTTTGCTTGCAAACTGGTTCATATAATTGAGCTGGTTGGTGGCAGTACAGACAGTCGCACACATATATACATACACATATATATATATATACAGTATATATATATATATATATTTATATACATATGTATTATATTGTACCTGCCACATAATATAAAGAATATACAGTATGACATGTGTTTCGCCCTATTTGGAGCTCATCAGGTGAACACACTTCTGCTTCCTCGAGGTTCGATCCCCACAAGTATGTAAAAGCAAAGGTGTGTACACTGTATGAGCCCCAAATAGAACAAAGCACGTTTTGTGTACTCTTTGTATCATTTGGCAGGTACTATACAGTATAACATGTCTATGACCGCTTCTCACAACTGAGAGGACATGGCAGATGTCTACAGACTACAGTATATACAGTATATATATATAGTGCCAAGACATTGCTAGTGTTGCTAATGGCTATTACTGCTTGAAATGATTGATATACCTTATTTTCCACATATGACTTCAAAGCCCCTTTTTCAGTAGCCATTCCTTCTATGTCTTAATGGTCAACTTCTTTAGCTTATCCTTAAGAAGTCGTTTTAAATCGTAATTGGTTATTAGACTAGCCTTTGTAATTGCATTAGCAGTGCCAGTCTACTGGTGTATTTATTTTTCTTTTTTGCAGAATGGAAGTTATTCCATGTGACAGAAAAGGTGTCTGTTATTGTATTGAGAGAAGATGGCAAACTGGATCTAACCAGAATAGAAAAAGAAGGGGAAGGCCCAGAGGCACAAATGAATAAGAAAATAAGGACTTCAGAATCGGTAGTTTGAGAAACAAACACATTACAGCTCTTCAGTTGGCTTCTTCTTTAAAATAAATTAAATACCAGTATCATCTACAAAACAGAAATCACGATTCAAGGATGCTGACCATATATGCTTTTCTAGTCATCTTGCATTCAATGTTCATTTTCATTAACCCATTTTAACCTTTTCCTTTTATTTGCCAGGTTTGGATTCAGCTTTTTCTTTGAAACTCTAACTCTTATGCCAGCATCCCAGCTTGATAGGTCAGAGAAAATATTGGTTTTTGATATATACAGTGTACATACAGTAACACTGTTTTAAATAGTAATTTAACATATAACATTTTCATTATAAGCATCACAAGTTAAACAGTTAACAATTTTACTCTTGCAAAAACACAAGCATATTCATTTTACATACCTTTTGTTTATTAAAATTTAAAGAGCTTTGACTGCAGAGCAAACAGAAGCAACATCTCAATATTAAGCTTTTCTTGTATGTTTTATACTGCCTAAATTATAAAGGACCAGACGTCATCAGAAATTTGTTTCATCAAGAGATCTGCAGGGAGCTTCATTATCACACTTTGCCTTTCACTTAAATGGGTAACTAAAACAGTGATGATTAATGCTGTACGTCCCTAACAGTACAAGGTTTTCTTGAAAATCTAATAGAGAAATTGATGGGCTTCAAGAATCAACAACAACATTTATTTATATAGCACATTTTCATACAAACAATGTAGCTCAAAGTGCTTTACATGACGAAGAAAGAGAAAAAAGACAAAATAAATAATTAAAATTAGGGAACACTAATTAACATAGAATAAAAGTAAGGTCCGATGGCCAGGGAGGACAGAAAAAACAAAAAAAAAAAAACTCCAGATGGCTGGAGAAAAAAATAAAATCTGCAGGGGTTCCAGGCCACAAGACCACCCAGCCCCCTCTAGGCATTCTACCTAACATAAACAACCTGAATCAGTCCTCTTTGTATTTAAGGTTCTCATGGAAGAACTTGATGATGACGGTCATGTGGACTTCTGGCCTTTAATCCATCAATGTAGGGACATCACAGTGCTTTGATTAGGTGGTGCAGGTCGCCACCACAGAAAACTGGAAAAAGAACAGAAGAGAAAGTAGGAGTTAGTACGGATTTTGGAGCCACCATTAATAATAATTACCACTTTTTAATGAATCAACAGTATGATTTTCTCAGACGTATAAGATAAATGTGAAAGCAAAATGAATGCATAATCGTAGATTTCACTGAAGACTTCTCATATGTAGTCTAAGAAGAGGTGCAACAATTTCCTTGAGAAACTGATGAAGTTACTCTACACCCTTCTTTATAGTACCTCAGGACAGAGAGTGGCATCAAATGCCAGAGCTCTGTGTGGTGAGTGACCATCTAGCTCACAACACAAATGCTGTGTTCACTTGCTTGTGTCTATAGCTCAAACTGGAGGGTTACACATACTGTACACACTGTATACCTTTACAGTCCTTCTGGTCCTGTTACACCTCTTTCATCAAATAATGAAAGAACTTGGGTCCCACATTACAAAATCCTCAAGATCTTCTCATCTTTCAATTTCTGTACTTCAGGTTCTTGAAAAGTATACAAAACTACAGGTAGCTGTCCCCTGTGGCTCTGCCCACATAGTAGTGAAACAGGACAAACTTTAAAAATCAATTTAAAAAAAAGCAAAATGTAATAATTTGTTTTGAGAAGAATTTATATTAATAGCTTTCATATCTGAGGGCCTCTTGATATACAATATTTTTGGTTTTGATATATAATGTAGCTGTGATCTCTTTGCCAAAAATGTAAAAAGTTGGTAAGCTATCTCTGGCCAAGCAGAAGGTAGGTACGCTCCAACATCAAATGTTCCCACTGTATCTGATCGTGTTCAGCTGCGATGGGAGAGCATCCCCACATGGGGAGAAGAGCATGTGGCGCTGATATCTCTGCCAATAAGCAGGTACCCTCTAAAACACACAAAACTGTGATCTCTCTCAAAAACGTAAAAATTACTCTTTAACAATCTCTAGATGATAATGTCTGCTGAACAAACCAATATCGCTAGCTAAGCGGAGGCAAGGTACGATCCACCACGTGGCGAGAGGTACAGCGAGTCGAACGGAGGAACGTGAGTGAGGATGGCCCTGGCCAGCTCCCTACTCCTGAGGTCCCACCTTTCCCCCCTCTTCGGCCTGCAGCCCGTGTCTCAGATTCATCGGTGCTGCTATTAACCAGAATGTTCAAGCATATCATAGAAAAAAACCCAAACTAAATCCATTAAGTAGTTCTCTCTTTTAAAGCGGACAGACAAACAGATAGCCAGACTTTGGATTTGATATATATATATATAGAGAGAGATGGAAGAAAATTTTAAGAATGTGATTTTCCTTCTCTTCGTTCCATTGTCCAAACACTTAGAATTTTAATAAATAGAAGGTATGTAGGCATAGTATTATTAAGGCTAATTTAAGGTTAATTTTTCAACTTGTGATAATTATAATGAAAATTGAACATGTTTTTACTATTTAAAACAATGTTACGTACATACCAATAACCTATTTTTTCTTATCAGGCCTCATATCTCAAAACCTAGTCTGAACATAATAGCCATTTTAAGTAGTTGGACTATTGTTATATAAATGATCTCACACAAAAAAAAAAAAACAGATATTTTTAGATATAAGAGATATAAGATCTACGAAAATCAGATTTTTTTTTCATCTTTGAAGGGGCGGAAATCTATGGGGTAACCATTTTCATGATTTAAATTTATTATGTTTTTCATGTAACAAGGTCTTCAAAGGACAAACAACAACTTTTGTACCTTCTCTGTGCTGCTTAAACAAATCATAAATTTAGTGAACATCAATTTTTAAAGGGCTATAAAGAAAATAATATAATTGATTTCAGAGGAAATGGTTAGGAGAGTAAGAATCCTCAGTTTATGCTGAGAGGAAACATTTTTGAATTATTTAAATATCTTTGTTCGTTCAGGAGATACTGTATTTGGCATTATGAAAGGCTTCCAAATGGTAAATATTGTGACGGTCGCCATCTTTGAATGGGGCTAGCAGGGAGCAGGGTGAGTTTTTTTTGTTTGGGCAATCATTCAACTGGATGAATAAAGTTTCAAATCCTTTAAAAATCATGCAGCACACCTAGGCGAACCCCCACGGAACGACCCATATCCTTGTGTTTTACAGATTGTTATTATCAGTTGTGTCCATTCATCTTTTGTATATTTTTGCTTCAAAAGCATCCCGGTTCACTTTATATTAAGCCCTCACACCAGCATCATGTGATGCCAAGTCAGCATTCTGTCATAATCACTGAAGACTCATTTTTTTTGCCCTGCTAGGTTGATTTGCTGTTCAATGATTACTTTCTTTACAAGTCTTAGTACACACAAACGTCCACTCCCACGATCTGCATCATTCTTAGGTTCTCCTACAGTTTTTTTAAGATGATGGTTACGTAAAGTTAAAGTCTGGGACCCTTTACAAACATCAGCACAGAGCCATTCAATACATTAGTCGACCGAGACGGCCACCTAGGGCGCCGTTTATGAAAGTTAAGGGGCGCGCGCTCCAGACGCCATGGGGCACCGTTTATGTAATCCCTAAACCCAAACACCGTGCTAAGGTAAACTGGGAGCGCCATTATGGTATCTCACAGGGCGCGTGCCCCGGACAATGAGGGGGGAATCCCGAGGGGCGTGCCGTTTATATGAATGAAGCGGTGTGCACTCAAATCAACCCTCGTCCGCGTTTTGAACACCGGGGGCTTCGTTTTTGGAAACTAAAGGGCCGCGTGATGCGCACAACGAGGCTCCTATACATCCGGGACTATAGTGTTCAGTCTGGTCTTCGTTTTCGTGACATTTGTACAAGCAATTTACTGAATACTCTCGTGACATGCGTAAAATATTTTTGTTTCTTATTAAGACTGCTGTACTAGTTATCGTAATAAAACATTCTCAATTCTGAGTCATTAGTGGCATTTTCAACTTATCTTTAATGTATCCCAGCAGAGACATGTCACCGGTTAAGCCTGGATTTAATTAACATATAAAATGTATTTATGAACTCTTAACTGTCTCTCACATTCTTCTACAGAAGTTTATAGAAAGAAACACAGATCAGACCAGAAAAGTATTTGCATAGCAACGATGCCCTAAACAGTAAATGTGTCCACTAAATATTTTGAAATTTAATAGTCAGCATTGCTGATTTAGTAGCAAACAGAAAACTGAAATAGGAAGTGCGGTTGATGAGCGATGCAACACAAATTCGCACAGATGCGTCTTGCCACAATTGTTATTGCTGTGATATACCATGTAAAGAACCTTACAGTAATCTGTTAATAAACAGTTGGAAATTAGCGAAAATTGAAATATTAGGAATCGTATACAAGACGTACAGAGTAGAGACGCGATAAAGCTCACATTATTTAGTATCGGAATGTTGTCTAGCAATACGATTTTAAAATAAACCGACAATCGTTTAAAGTTCGAACTACATTAACCAAGAGCCATCGGTCACATGATTTCCGCTAAGGTTTCGATCACGTGCGCGACGTGAAGCAGACCGGTCACGTGCTCTCCTGCTGTCTCAGCAGGGACACAGACAGCGAACTGGACTGCAAATTCAGCTGGTAAGTGAAAGAAACACAATAAGCGTTTGTACGTATTAAATGTGACCGGCTCTTGTCCCAGAAACGAATATACGAATTACTGTTTAAAGGGGTTTTGATGGTGGATCTGAAAATTGTACAACTGATGCCGTTCATTCAATCAACACCTCCGTGAGTACACCACTGAAATCGATTTATCTAAGCCCAACATTAAGAAAATCTGATATTACTTATTAATGGTTTATCTAAACCCAAAATTAGGAAAATGTGATATTGCTTGCCTCTTTCTTAACCACTTGAGCACCACACTGTACATAAGATCTGCTGATCTGTGAAATCAGCACCTGCGCATTTTTAGATTTTTGTGCTTTTTTCTGTCAAGTTATTAATAGGTACTTGGACTGCCTATAACTTTCGTGTTAGATAATACTTATTTGGGGATTTTGATTCTTTATAGGACTACGTAGTGTTTGTTCCACCTGAATAGCATTTGATTCTGTTTGATCTTTTTGGTGTATTTTCATACTGGATTAAGAGTCGACATTAGTTGTTGTGTCCCGAATAGCGTTATAATTCGGTTTATGGTCTTGGATACCAGCTTCTGTATTATATTAGTAGTGGTTTCTGATTGTAGGTACACGTCACGGTCTGGGGAGTCTTTTCTCTTAATCCGCATGTCATATATTTACTATTGATTAGTGGCATTTTGTGTCTTGTTAGTATTTAGTTACTGGTTTCTGACCAATTTTTGGATAGTGCATCTGCTAATGTTTTGTTTCTTGAAGGTATCATAGAAAAAGATTCCTGCTAGTACAATACCACTCTCAGTGCCCAGTCACTTTATGTAAGCATTGATTACTGTAACTAATTGCCATTAGTTACTGGTTTCTTTATTCTTGTAATTTTAGTTACTAGTCATTGTATATGAACTTAATGTGTATCTAATTCTGATTCTTGTATATGGGATTTAGTAGTCATTTACAAGATAAAGACCATGAAAGAAATTTTACACACAAAATTAATAATCGGGATGCAATGCTAAAATGTATGTGGGAAAAAACTGTAACATCATAGAAATGAACTCAATTTAAAATGGAAAAATCTTCCCAACAAAAGAAGGTTCTAAGACACATTAACATAAAAATCAGAGCAGCAAATTTTATGTGCCCCAGCCATCTAGTAAGTGAAATTGTGGAAATCAAAGCTATATCCCCATACTCACAAACAGTTTTTAACCTCAGGTCATTAAACTACTTATCCGTATAAACTCATCGCTTTGACTTGATAAGTAACTGTTTAAAATACCTGTACTATCTTTTAACACTGCTTATGTGCACTTACTGACCATTGTGTAGCTCAAATGCTTGTATTGTTGTCTGCATGTTGCTTGTTTTGTCTGTTATATATTTTATGTTTGTACCCAAAACCTGTGGTTCATTTATTATGATAATTGTGTATGTATATTTATTTTATACTTTGTGTTTGCAATAATAATAATGTATTATACTGTTACATATTTATTTGAGGGTGCCAGGCACAGGGAACTAGTAACAAATATTTCATTTCATTTTTGAAGAATATAATCTCAATAAAGGAAGGTTTTTGTGTATGTCTGAGGCCTTCCAGTCAGAAAGTCTTGAATCTAATCATCACAGTGGGAGATGTTTAGTCTGAGGACTCTGGTCTAAGCATTGATTGGCAATAGCTAAAATGTGCACAAACCTAATGACATAGATACATTTATAATAAAATAGTGAAACTGGCCTTAACTTGTTAAATTAAGTGACTACAATTAATTGAGTAAATACAAAATTAGATTTATGAAGAGGCCACATGAATCTACTATTACAAGACTGGTAAAGCTGTTTACAGCTGTGAAAAATAAAAAGGCAGAATTCAGCAGAATTTACATAAACCTTTATATTTATCTAAACTGATTTCCCCCCAAGATGTGAGACAAGCTCTTGTGAAGGTGAGACTTGCATTCATTTGGAATGAAGTCTTCTATTAGATATTTTAAGAACTCTCTTGCTATCTGTTTTAGACCACTTGCATCTGTCTTGTGAGCGCACTGGTTCTCTGAACCAAATCATCATTTAAACCGGGCAGCATGTTTTGCTGCTTCTAGTTAGAGTGGATGTCAAGCTTGAGGACTACAGTTGTTAATCCTGTCACCTGAGGGTGTCAGATTACACAGCGTAACATCTCAGAGGATGGCAAATTCCACACCTCCATGATAACGTTCTAGCACAGTTTCAAAATATTGTGAGCTTGCCACATTTTGACAAGCAGTAACAGATTTTTTGACAGCATTGCTGCTCTATGAAGGCCTTGCAGATATGATGAGTTCCTCTTCATTTTTGCATTTTTGTCCTTTTTCCATCCTATGTGGTATGACAAACACAAGCGTTCATACAGACAAGCATGTCTTCTGTTTGTGCAGTTCAGAACTAATGTTCCATATTCGTTGTTCATACATTGTACTTCTGGGGAAGCACTCATTGGTTGTCAGTTCTTGCAAACAAAAAGACAGGCCTCCAAAACTTTAGACAAAATCAACGCTGTTTGATTTTGTAAGGCAAATCTTTAAATGGTTGGACTGAGTCACTGGGCATGTCAAACTACATGATTGTTGGTCACAACAGCAGGCTGCAACTCGCTAAGATAATATAAATGTACTGTAGTTTGCAAATGAAAATTACTAGAAAAATCATGTAGTGTGATGGGACCTTAATGGAGATCATTTAAGAGGTGAGTATGCGCATTGTTCACAGAGTACAGCCTTTAATCGAATAACACAAGTTCATTCTCAATAATTGATTTTTGGCCTGTGGTATTGGTACATTTATGGACAATTTTGTATTTGAATATATGCAGTGTGAGTGAGAGAGAAAGACTACTCGCATTAGTCTGGTTTCAGATCCAATGCAAAGGGTAGAGGCAAGAGTGACTACAACTATGTAGCATTTTTCAGTATCATCAGAAGCCCAGGATCCTTCCTTATCTAGGAAAGGGCATTTCAATTCCCAAGTGTCGGTTTTCTCTGCTGAGAGTTGGTATGTAGGAATTAGTTCTGCACATGCCCTTAATCTGACTTTCATCCCTGCCATTTGCCATGTTAGTAATAAGCTTACATGACAGCACCACAGCTTCTTCAGGATGCCCCTGACCTAAGCCAAAAGGCGCTTGCCAGCAACTGTCAAACCGAACATATCTGCCAGTGTTGGAATTCCATTTCCCAATACTTGTGACTCTCAATGATTGTTATACATTTTTGAATTGGTGTTTTTGTAGTCCATCCATTGAAAACAGTTCAGTTTAGGGTTATCTTACAAAAACCACAAGGTTCCTGACAATATAGTTCTAAAGATTCCAGAGGCTTTGAGGCTTCTATATCACATCAAAAATTATCTTAAAAGGAATAGATGAAACTACAAGTTAAAAAAAAATGCATTCACATCTGTACTCATGTATGAATAACAGCCATAACCTACTTTTTTCATCATGTATGCAACATTTGTAGTTTAGGGTGGGTCACAGGGAGTTGGCACTTATCCTTCCTTGTATCACTCACTCATACTGGGCCAATTTCATTACTAGCTACTATTAGCAGTCATGATACAGCAATCTTATCCTAGAAGAAATTAAATGTGTACATTTATAAGGAGGTCTAAGATTTTTTTAATAATCATTTGTTTTTTAGAAGAGAAAAAGCAATTGAATATTGAAGGTGCCCATCGTATCTTGTAAAGTACATTGCATCAGTGTTGTGGCAGAATGTCACATTTTTAAAGTCTAATTTGATAAATGTATACAGATAACTGCAAATGGAAGGCTGAATGTAGAAGATTATTTACTAAGATAGCACTGCACATTTTGAATGGTGTTACATCTGAAGATTTTTTTAATTACATAAATAGTAAGTAGATTAAGAGAATATTTTGTGGAAAGGGCTGTTCCAGTTCTATCATCATTTTTGTCATTATGCAGTCTGGCATAGATTTCTCAACAGTCAAAAATATGTTCCCATTTTTAGTTTTGTTATGTTAAAATAAAAACAGGAACATCTTTGATTTGGAACTCTTCCAGTGTGACATATTATTAAGGTGCTATTGAAGTCTATTTAATCTTCATACTCTAGTAAGAAATTCTGGTATCATCTTAAAATTTTTACATCCTTTTGGCAGATAGTAAGCTTCCCATTACCACCTTTAGCATTTTCATTTTATTTGCATTTTTATACTATGAGGCCAGTTTATCCAGTAGTTTGCTGGTCAGCATTTACTTACAAAATGGCCTCAGTTCATCAAAGCAAAAAGTTAACAAGCATGCAACTAGATAGTCACATGTGTTAACTTTAATGTGTTCCTTAAAACCATGTCATTTTATGCAACGTTTTCAGCAGTTTTCTGTCATAGCCTTAATTTTCATTATCTTAGCAAGTCAGAGGTAGTCGGTGGCATGCTCCCATGAAGCTGGTGCATAAAATGACATGCCCAACTAGTCTGCGACTCACAGGGATAGCGTCAAGCATGTTTGATTTTGTCTTTAGTAATAGGGGTAGTGACTGTGTGCATGAGAGCTTACAAACAATGAATGCTCATCTAGAAGTACAATTTATAGAAAGCAGCAATGACTAATTGGGAATGCAAGTGTTTTGGACCTTACAAGCAGAAGAGAAGCTCGTCTGTCTGATGTCTTTTGTTTTATGTACCATGACAGACTGAAAAAAGAAAATAGAGCAAAGACTGTAGCTAGGGATGCTCCAATACATCAATTTCACTAAAAAAAGTCTCATTCGGTGATCAGTAAATTGGCCAGTCACAAAATCCAATCTTTTCAGCTCCTGCTTTTGTAAGCTTTACAGTAATTTAGTAGTAATGTTTCTTTACGCAAGGTATTCTAGTAGTCGAGTCAGCGTGTGTGTGTGTGTGTGTGCGGTTATGTTTGCATGTCTATCTTGTGTTTTTTTTTTTTTGCAGCAAACTTTCTGCAGTATAAACAAAGAGCAGTCGATGTTTGCTTTACCAGAGAGCTTAGCCTTTACTTTAAAGAAATTGAAGTAATAGAACATAATGTAATGTAATGTAAAACATTTTTAAAGGGATAAAGGAAAAACAATTTGAATTGGTATCAGGATCGGCCAATCAAGTAACATGAAATTGGTGATCGGTATCAGCCTTAAAAGAACGTGATCAGAGCATCCGTAACTGCTGCTTAATTCACCCTACCTGTTAACCCTTTGTAAAATGACAGCTTCTTCAGGCAACATGTTATTGGCTATCACACAAAGCATGATTGCACTGGATGGTCAGCACTCTGTTGATAAATGTGACATGTCGAGTTATTTCAATTGCCATGGTTAAGCAACAAGATCAGCAATTGTGGTTGGCAATTCTAACATACCCCATAACAAGAAGTCACTTCCTGTGACATCAACGTTAGTTGTTTCAAATTAGTTTTTGGTGTATCTGTACTCTAAATAATAACTTAAATTGTGTTTGATCTTGCTGATGCTTAATTTGATAGAAATCTACTGACTGTGCATTAAGCCAAGTCATCTCTCATTTTCTTAGACCCATTACAGGACCTTCAGTGTTTTGTGGCAGGAAATGTCCCATTTGCAGATGGATACACTGGTGCCATGATGAATTTAGTCTGATTGGCAGCAATTTTTAGATATCCTATGGCATTGAATCTGATTGGCAACAATTTTTAGATATCGTATGGCATTCACATGTCCCTTTGTCTTCATCAAGGCAACCAAAAACTCACCTCACAACATAACATCACCATCAGCAATTTGCAGAATTAATTCTTAGCAGGACTGATAAATAAAGTAGTGGACTTTCACTATATTCTCATCCTTCTGTGAGCATGAATCATCAGCTGACAGTTACATAGAGCAAGCAGTAGCATTCAGATCATCCACTGTTTATGTTTCTTTAGCCCACATTAACTAGGTTGTCTTGTTTTTTGCTATCAGAATTTAGCCTTAGCTGGGTTATTGGCAGCCATGTTTTATACACAGCAGCAAGCTCAGTGATTCATCTTATGTGCTTCTTTTGGCATTTCTTTGTTGTCTGCCATTAGTTGTCTGTTGCTACATGTTTTTTGAGGCTAGTCATGTCAGCTGCCTTTGGCTTGATTAATCAACTGTTTATTTCCAGCCATAGGACCACCATTTGTTGGATGTTTTTGGTTTGCAAGTGTAACTTTTTGGTACACAAATGTTTTGGACAAACTCTAATAGTGTGAGAGTTCTTGATGCAGTCACTGTAGCTAACCTCCTGTCTACTGCTGTGCAATGTATAAATAAAGTTAAATCTGTATTATTTATTCCCATTTTTTACATAGGGAAAATCCATTGTTGCTTTCCCTTATGTTTCAAATATAATTTTCTTCAGTGATGACATCAATGGTTGAACATTTAGATACTTTATATAGGAGAGAGAGGCTCTGCAAATGGCCTGCAGAGGCAATATAAAGTAGGAGGCTCTACAAATGGCAATATAATATGTAATTTCTAAATATCATCCTTGTTTTTCATTGCTGGAGTTCCAGCCAGAACATTTGCATGTTTCCATCTGAAGAAGATGTCAAATAGGTTGTGATACCATTCCCAACCATACTGATCATTAGAACATATATACATAGCAGACATTTGACTTTGAGTCAAACTTTTCAAATACATTTTAGATGTTAAAGATAATTATTTGACTTTTTCAGAATGATGTCTGTCTGTGCTTGTGCATGTGTGTATCACTGAGTCCTGTGGACCTGATAAGTCAAAAGTAAATCACTCAAACTGAATGAAACTCAACACAAATATTAGCACTGTGAAATTCAGAATTAATATATGCCTATGTTGTATTAATTATATATATTAACATATCTAAAATTTATTATCAGGAGCAAGCAGGTTTTATTTTAATATATATTTGCTTTTTAAAAATAATTTTACTCTTTGCTTACCACTGACTACAGTTGACGCTTCATTTTTCACTTTTCTGTCTTTCTCACTGTCTATTTATGCTTGTCTCTTATTCTATGTTTTCTACGTTTATATATTTGTTAATTCTTTATTTATTTACACAAATGTTGTTAAAATAAGTTGACACAAAGTTGCCCAGAGGGGACTGGGCGGTCTCATGGTCTGGAATCCCTACAGATTTTATTTTTTTTTCTCCAGCCGTCTGGAGTTTTTATTTTGTTTTTTCTGTCCCCCCTGGCCATTGGACCTTACTCTTACTCGATGTTAATTAATGCTGATTTATTTTGTTTTCATATTGTGTTTATTTTTCTATTCTTTATTATGTAAAGCACTTTGAGCTACTGTTTGTATGAATATGTGCTATATAAATAAATGTTGTTGTTGTTGTTGCTTAAAATTTGCTTTTTGTATATGTTTCCAGTAATATTGAAATCTCCTGTCTTAATTTGAAACTGTAAAAGTATTCTCAGAAAGCAGATGCAGAAGATTTGTGAGTACACTACAAAACAAGGATGTGTTTCTTTTTATAAAATAATGCTTCTAGAAACCAGGAATGTTCACAGTTTTAAAACAGGATCTACAGAAAAATAGTGCAAACTTGAATAAAAGCCTTAAAACTTACAGAATTTGTTCACTTTCAAGCCAGGATGGTACGTGAGAAGTGATCCACCTTGTGCGATTGTGTGCTTACTGTAACACATTTCAGAAAAAAAAAAATCTATTATTTTTTTATAATAAGATTCTGCCATTTTAAAAGAAGTCTGGCAGTGTTCTCACCTCATTTCTCATCTCTCTCCGTGGCAACCTTTCACAACTATCGTAGGTTTATATTGCACATTTCCTTAGTACAGCAATTTCCATTCAAGCACTTATGGCACCCTAGTTTCCTAATTTCTTAATTTTCTTGGCGTTAACCTTCAGCCTTTCTCAAATTCAGAATTCTATATAAAACTGATGAACCCCGAATGCCTATCAGAATAAGCTGTTGTGATTCAATGTATAGTATTCAGCCAAATAATGCTTGGGACAGTACTCTGGTGCTGTCTAGAGGATAAAATAACATTATACTGCAAAACAATCATGAATATTTCTTCATTTTTTGCCACTTTGAGTGGGATGTAGTCTTCAACTTAAACGCAACGTAACGTTAATTTTAATGACAAACTGACAGAACCATTAGTTGAATGAAGTGATCAGATGTTGACGCAGATAGTGAAATTGACTCGTATAGCACTGTACGACTGAGCCATCGTGATATGCTTAGTGAAGCTAGCAGCATGACAGTTCACTGTGGTGCAGGTAGGTGTGTCTCAAAAAAAACAAAAGTTTTGTGTGTGTCAAGTAGGAGAACAAAAAGCATGCTAGCCCCCTAAGCACTGTTCACAATGCATTAACTGAATGTTCGTGTCAGGGGAAATGTGGTAGCCTACAATAATGTGTCGATCATGTAGATAATGGCACAGACATTCTACCCTCTCATGCTCAAGCATTAGAAAAATACTTTTAGAACAGTGCGCTAAGAAACATACTTCTACTGTCCTGATTGCACCATTGGGCTGTGCAGTGGTGACTGTTTCAAAACATATCACACAAAGGACTTTTATTAAATGTGCATCAGAAGTGCAGTGAACACTAAACATCGTTTTCCTACTGTATTTAAGATGGTGTTAAGATGGTGTTCTGGTATTTGCATGCTTATGTTTATATATATATATATATGGAGTGAATATAATGCGAAGGACATATTTTTATATGTGTTTTACGTAATAAATATTGACATAATAACAATTAACTAAGTGTGTTTGGCACAAGAAATAAAATGTGGCAGTTTTCTTGGACAATATTAAATTGCAATTTTGATCACATTTGCTGCAATCACTCCATTCCCAAACTCAACAAGTTCCGTTCTTCTGCTAGGAAGTTCAGTGATGCAACATTTGCCTTTGTATGTGAGTAGTTCTAGCCTTGCAGTATCACACATTAGCCTTAGAGCAGTTTTACAATAGAAAAATATTTTGCTAGCTAATTTTTAAGCCGATGGTAATAGGCATAGCTGGGAGTGGATTTCAGTCCTGGACTCCCCCTTAAATATATTGTGTCATAGTTCCTATTGGGTGATCATGATGGAATTATGATTTGTGTACTTTTTTATCTTCCCTGAAATCAATTTCAGGTAACATCTCTGTTGGTGCATCAGTCGCATTAGCTTACTAGCTTTGTTAGCTGCACGCTATGGTATACTAAGATATCAAAGAGTCATTCTTGAATCTGTATGCCTAGAATTGTTTTTAATTTTATGATTTTGTTTTGCATAAAACAGAATATTTAGTGGTGTCTATTGGATTTTCAGTAGGTATGAGCCCATGTGCTTATGGGTACTTCCTTACACATGTTGGATGGATAGCAGCCTGTGTTTTGTTTTGGATTTTGAATCCTAGATTAGAGTTAGTTTTTAGTTAGGTAAATTATGTTATGCCCAGTTGTGCACACATCCATCTACACTGCCACTCATAATCGCATCTCATTTATGCAGTCTTCAGTTTGCTAGTAAACAACATTTCCATTGCTATTATTATACAGATCTCTCGCCATATTAAATAGCTTTAGACCCATGCATGGTTTTGTGTTATTTTACTTCCTTATTTACATGAATATTCCATGCATGATGTTTTCTGTGAACAAATAAGTGAAAAGGATTATGTACTTAAACCTAAAATAGTGTCAACAATTAGTGATAACATTTATTGCTCCCAGTTTCCTTTTGTTGTCATAAACATACCTCAAAAATGCAGAAGGCATGTTTCCTGAAACTGAAACCTTTGTTCCTTCAAAAACGTTTCAAAGGTTTTTTTCATGTTCATAATGAGTCACTGTATAGTACACCCTATTTTAAACTGCACAGGCACAGTATTTTTTAATTTATTAGAAATGCGTCAGTTAAGAACGCAATTTCCCTTGGCAAATTGTTGTATCTCATAATGTGAAAAAATAACCTTAACCTGAAAAATGCTGAGCTTATCTTTTAAAGGATGTGCCGAAAATAACTTTTTAGTTGCCTAGTGCCATTGTTCCTGCAGGTATGTTAAGCCTGCAGCCCTTTTTAGTTACCTAGAAGATTCACATATTGTAATTTAAAGCTATTTTCTTCAATTAATATTTACAGTAACAGCACATTAGAATATATTTTTGAAATAGTAAAGTTTCTAGGGTATACAATAAAAGGAATCAATTAGCAGTTAAATGTGGTTATGCATATTCAACCTTCTGAATTTTCTATCTGCAGCTGGAAAGATTAAAAAAAAAAAAAAAGAAAAACGTGTTTAAACTTTACTTTTTATTGTTCACCTATATTTGTTTTTTCAATTTTTTCCTAATTGTAAGTACACTTAAAAGTTACCTGGAAGACCCAGCATCTTTATTAATATACTAATTAATCTCACACATTTTGTCTTTTTCAGGTTTTGCATATATGCTGATTGGCAGTTCCAGCCTGAGAACAGATATAATGCTGCAGCTGCTCTGAGCTACTTATTGTGAAACCAAAATGGAAAAATGTTAAGCTGCTATTTCCCTCCATTCCCAAATAGATTATTTAGCTGTCAATAGCAGACTGTTAGGTTTTAATTTAGTACACAATGTCTTATCCTGACTTGGTGATCAACAGCGACTGCAAAGACTGGAGCTGGAGTGAAGATGCGGGAGAAAGAGCCCGGCTTCTACAGAGCCCTAGTGTAGAAACAGATGGCAAGATGGTACACATCAAAAAACCCGTTGGCACTTCCACTCTTGGAGCCATTTTTATTGTAGTAAATGCAGCTCTAGGAGCTGGTCTGCTGAACTTCCCAGCTGCTTTCAACACAGCAGGTGGCATAACTTCAGGAATAGTCCTACAAATGGTGAGTACCTGCTAAGTCCTTCTGTAGTGACTGTAGTTTACCTATTTTATTGTGTTCTACAGTAAAAACGTATGTGAAAAATAACCAACAGTTGTCTTTTTTTTGGTTACATAATGATTACAGCAATTACCATTTAGTGTATGAAATTTCAGCATGGCATTAGTGGACAGTGCATTATTTGGTTTATTTTCAAACCTGGTTATAGCACATCTTTATATATATATATATATATATATATATATATATATATATATATATTTATAAATAAATAAGAGGAGACTTTGTGCTGCAAGTTTGACAGGGTGAGTGGCAGTAAGAAAGCCATTCCTTAAAGATCAAAATAGGGCCTTGAAATACCGGCCATGAACTACTGCAGACTGGAAGAAAGTCTTACGGACTGATGAATCAAAATTTCATATCTTCAGTTCATCACGCAAGGTGTTTGTATGCTGTGAAGTTGGTGAAAGAATGGTTCCTTACTGTGTGACATCAACTGGTCTGGGGTTTTTTTTTTCCTGGAGGCAGAGTTGGTGACTTGCAGAATGGCATGCTGAATCAAAAGGGTCACCACAGTTTGGCTGTTATATCAGCAAAATGTGGCTACTTTGATTAATCAAAAATCTGAATAAAATTTTGTACACTTGATGATTCCTTGACCAGTAGTGTATATAACAAACAAACAACTAATTACATGTATAGCATTTTTTTACTTATAGATTGGTTATACAGCACAGTGTGAATGACAAGCTATATTTGAATGGTGAGCCAGTTCATTTCAGGGCACACTAACTCACACAAATCAATCCACACGCGCTTGCGCACACATGCATAAACTTTATGCAGATGTTCACAAGGTCAGGAATCAAACCTGAGGTGCTGGTGCTTTTAGTCAGGGGCACAAAATTTGTACCAACATGGTGCCCACTTTATTTCTGTGTAAACATCTGTGCTGAAGAACAAAATTAAAACTAAACACATATGTATAATGTCAGGCTAGTTTCTGTGACTTAAGTTCCAGCCTGCCACTAAAGACAAGCATATGTGCGTGTACAATGCTACTGTCAAGAGGCAGGCAATATCTCTACAAAACAATTAAATACTTTTGTGAAGTAATGCAATCACAGTTGATAAACAATACAATTATTTTTGCAAACACACAATCATGTGAGAAATAATACAAGATTTTGCAAAATATTTTTGTATAAATAGCAAGAATAATCTTACATAGGGTATAGTGTGGATTACCAGAAATCAAAGAACTTTTTACATTTTTTTTTCATCACTGTAGTAGCTCCAGATTTTTCTACCAGCCCAATTGCTTATTTAAAAGCTAATCATTGCTGATAACAAAACTTTGCTTCACTTTATGTCTGAATTATGGTTTTGTGGTTTTATTCTGTCATATCAGATCATTCTTAATTCTTTCAGCAGATTAATAATTCCCAGTTCTTTTTTCATTTATTTGTTTTCAAATATTTTTATTAAATCAGATACCTTATGATGGACATACAAATATAAAAATGGGAGTACAGTAATTTATATGGTGTGCCCTTTGTTATTTGCACCTTATTGTTAAATGACAGCTAGTTAAGATGATAAAAAGAAATTAAAAATATTGAATGCACATGATTAAGATTAAAAAAGGCAAATACTGTACATGTTAGGATTCTTAACAAGCGAGCTAACTAAAATAAAGCAAGGAAATAAAACTAATCAACCTGTTTAAACTGGTAATTTTATACTATCGGAAATTATACAATTAGTATTGACTAATTAGAAGTAGGGCAGATGTTTATTATGCTAACCTCTGTGGATGGCTTTCTGGCCCTTGTGTCCTTTGTGTTATATAAATTAATGAGTTAGAACAAAAGCTATTTTTTCACAATTATGTTATTTAGAAAGGAGAATAATTAATGGCATCTGGACATTATTTAATCAGCAACTGGATTTAATCACTAATTTATAAATTTAATAACTCATTTAAATTGTTTATGGTCATAAGGAGTAATATGAAATAAGAAATAACCAGTATGTCAATGTAATTTAAACCAGGCATGTCAAACACACGGCCTGCAACAGAAATCTGTGCATCCCACATGACAGATCCTAGTTAGCACTAAAATTGTACAAAATGATTACTATTGTTTGTGATTGAATCATTCTGCTTCTTCGGCGTTACTTATTGACTTTTCTTACATCCGTCTTCTAACATAAGAGCGTTTTCCCATGGCATTACGGTACCGGAAACGTCATCTGCTAGTATAGTTGCAGCTGCGGCGTTAGCTCCTTGATACCCTAGGCATGACACTGCAATCACGAGCCTTGACCAAAGTTAATGAGCCGCGACGTTGCAACTGAAGTGTTAGGCTGCAGTGATGTGGGCTCTGCATTGGTCTGTCATGGTGAAAAAGGAGCTGAGCCGTAAGGCAAAGCTCTCAATTTACCGGTCGATCTACGTTCCTACCCTCACCTATGGTCATGAGCTGTGGGTAGTGACCGAAAGAACGAGATCGCGAATACAAGCAGCTGAAATGAGTTTCCTCCGCAGAGTGTCTGGGCTTTCCCTTAAAGATAGGGTGAGAAGCTCAGTCATCCGGGAGGAACTCAGAGTAGAGCCACTGCTCCTCCGCATCGAGAGGAGTTAGATGAGGTGGCTCGGGCATCTGATCAGGTTGCCTCCTGGATGCCTCCCTGGTGAGGTGCTCCGGGCATGTCTAACTGGGAGGAGGCCTCGGGGAAGACCCAGGACACGCTGAAGGGACTATGTCCCTTGGCTGGCCTGGGAAAGCCTTGGGATTCCCCCAGAAGAGCTAGTAAAAGTGGCCGGGGAGAGGGAAGTCTGTGCATTTCTGCTTGAATAAGCGGAAGAGGATAGATAGATGGATGGATGGATATTTTCACGTTTTTTTGCTCTAGTTTTATGTAATTTTGTAAAAGTATTGTCACAAACAGTTACATTTTGAGTTTGTAAAGTTAGTGTAGGTCAGGGGGCTTTTTGCATATCGCCTTATTTTACAATATAAACTTTGAAGTTTTCGTGATTTTAGTTCACACAGTTCTTTGCGCTGTTTACGTCACCATACTCTTACAACGTTGAGAAAGTGCCTGAGAATATCCAAATGGAATTGATTAAACTGCAGTCAGATTCTATTCTGAAGGCAAAATACAACGAAGTTGGTGTTCCAGGCTTGTATGCTTACCTGCCACCCTCGTATGTGCAGATCCGTAAGTTGGCATCAAGAGTACCGTCTATGTTCAGAAGCACTTACCTTTGTGATCAATTGTTTTCGTTAATGAAAGCTACCAAAACTCCACATTGCTCAAGACTTACTGTCAAGCACCTTTCATCCCTCATAAAAGTTGCAGCTGCACAAGATTTCAAGCCTGATATTGATGAACTGGTTACTAACGAGATGCCAAGTGTCGGGACAAAAGAAATAGATCTCAGACTGTAAGACTCCTATATAAGGACCTAGCTAAAAGGCTAAGACTCTAATTGTACGTTGTTGTACGGAGATTGTAAGGAAATAAATTGTTTTTTTTAACTTTAAGTGTTACATTTTTTAAAGTTTTCAGCATTGGAAAGAAAGCTACGGTAACTTTGTATAATAGTATAATAGTATTTGTTACAGTGAGGCCTGCTGATGCACTTATAGCAGTCGAAGCGGCCCACCAACAGTAGTGAGTTTGACATGCCTGATTTAAACTGTAAAAGGTTTATGTGGACATGTATGTGTTTTTTTTTTGTTACATTTACACTGTTTTAGCTTGTATTTACATACACATACAAAACCATTGCTGCTTCCATACTAAATTTGGCTCAATTTCTTATTATCCCCAGATAATAAATAATGAATTCGTAGATTACTATGAACTATTTACTGATTACTCTGGTACCATGACCTCAGATATCAAATCATTCCTTAACACCCTTCCAGTCCCCTGTCTCACTAAGGAAGAAGCTTCTCTTGTAGATGCTCCCATTTCTTTGCCTGAACTTAAAGAGGCATTAGACTCAATGAGCACAGTCAAGAGCCTTGAGGATTGATGGTCTCCCACCTGAGGTAATTTCCGCATTCTAGAAACACTTATCTCTTCCTCTGTTTGAGATGATCAGTGCAGCTGCCTCCTCCATAGTAAACTAAACCCTAGTATTAATTTTGCCGTTATTACTTACTTTTCAAGCAAGGTAAAGACCCTGCTATGTGTTAGACTTATAGACCCCTCTCTCTCATTAATATGGACACAAAACTGCTAGCTAAAGTTCTGGCCTGCTGCTCAAAGGAAGTTGTTAGCAAATCCACCCCAACCAGTCCAGTTTCACTGTTATACCCTCTGATAACATGAGAAGATTTCTGCATGTCATTAATTCAGTCCCTTCCCTTCCTAGCCCTGCTGCACTTCTTTCCCCGAATGCCGAAAAGGCTTTTGATCACATGAATTGGCAATTCTTATGGCAAGTCATGGACAAATTGGGCTTCTTTCCAAGTTTTACAAATCTGGCAAAAGCTCTTTACTCCTCCCCCTCTGCAGTTCTCTTGTCTAATTCAAATATCTCATGTCCCATCTCCAATAGTAGGGGAGCTAGGTAATGTTGTTCTTTCTCTCCTTTGCATTTCAACTAATTTCTCGAAGTCTTGTCAGTGCTCAGAACATGTGGGGTTTCCCTGTCTACCCCCCTACCCATTTGCTCATTGTACTTTCTGTTTTGTTCTTTCTCTCCCAAGAAAAAAACTCTCTCTACCCTCTACTCTTTACTTTGCAAAACATCCTATAAGCCTCTGCCCTTGATTTCTTTTTGGTATGGAGACCTTGCTCCTCTCCTTTCACCTATTTCATGGGACACTGTCCTCTCCAATGTAAGGTTTTGGTCTAGAAACCGAAACTACCAGCTCACCCAGTTCAAAATTCAACACAGACTATCCTAGTCCCCGCAAGTGGTTTCTGATGGTTCTCACTGCTGATTGTCTCTGTCAATTATGTTCCCTTGGTACCTGGCACTTTTCTCCACATGTTCTGGCACTGTCCCCCTGTCTTTTCCTCTTGGACACACGTATGTCACCTACTGTCTTCCTTTCAATCCTGCCATATTCCTCTTTTACCTCAAATCTTTCCTGTTTTTGACATTTCTAGGCTTCTTCTCAAACTCTGTGAGCACAAGTTATTCTCTCTAGGTACCCTGGCAGCCATACTAATTATTGCCTCCCGCTGGAAGACACATGAATGCATTACTGCACATCAACAACTGGCAGTCCTCCTTCTAACAGTGCTTCCAGTAATCGAATCCTGGTCTGCTGCGGCTCAGATGTGTAAATCTTGGCTTGTAATTCCAAGATGTTTTTTTTTTTTTTCTTTTTTTAATCACACCCCACTAATGCTGGGTGTGAGAGTGTGGCAGTGGCTGAGTTGGATTACTTTGTATGCTATGTCCATTTATTGATATATCCTGTCAATTTGTCTTTACTTAAAAAATTGATCACAAAAAAAAAAAAAAAACACAGAAAATGGGATACCTGTGTAAATTGTTTGCTTCAACTTGCATCTGTAGGTTGTAAACTATTAGTTTTTCCCTGGAGAAGGCCCATTTGTCCATCCATCCATTTACCAACCCGTTTAATCCGAACACAGGGTCACGGGGGTCTGCTTTAGCCAATCCCAACCAACACAGGGCACAAGGCAGGAACCAATCCCGGGCAGGGCGCCCACCCACCGCAGAGGCCCATTTGTAATATTATGAAATTTCCTACTTATACTTTAAATTTAAACCTTTGGCAGTTTACTGCTTACCTTTTCAGTGTTTTAAGTCATTCATTGCCTTTCAACTGATTTAATTTTAAGAAAAAACTGGACAAACTGAGGTTTTCTAAAACTTTTGACCAGTTGTGTATGTATAGATATGCATGTAAGCTCTGCTTTTGTTTTAATATCTCTAAGGTTACTTTTATTTTTCTTTGAAGAACTGTCTGTCCAGTCTTATGGCCAATTTTACTATGTCATAAATACTTTACCTTATATGAATTCTTTGTAATTAACTTTTGTATTTCTAATTATTTTGTTTCAGTATTTTTGGTGGTTTAAATTCTTGGCTGTTACTTAAATTTTATGATGATACCAGTGGTTCATTAAGTATATCCTTTTTTCTTTTTCTTTTACTTTGAATATACTGTACTTTACATACTTTTCTGTTTCCTGCTTATGTTATACGTCATGACAGCTGTCCACACTGTCATGCAAGGCTCTGCCTCATCAAAAATTATTAAATTGGATGCGACAAATCAAGTGGGAGGGAGATTCAAAATGCAGTAGATTTTTTTAACTAAGAAAATCTGAACCGTTTCCTACCTGTTAACATAGACAAATCACATTATCCATGTTGCTACTTGCACGAAATAGGCAATATATTTATGGAATAACGCAATACTTTTGCAAAAGAGAGATCTCTCATAAACAGAGAAGTACGAGATAAGTAGGTTGTCCATCAGTCTGCTTGTTGAATCTACTTAGTCCAGTATTAGGTTGCAGGTAACCAGGAGCTACCCAGGCAAACACAAACAAATGCAAGATTTGATGCTAGGCCAGTATGTCAGACTGTTATCTATGACACTCTGAAACCCTTCAAGGCAAGCAGGAAATATTTATTACTTAAATTATTCTTGTTAGAGTGAACCCTAAACATTATTTAAGATGAGTCTGTTTCTGCAAAAACATCAAGTAAGGGTTTGTGTCATTATAATTGTAGACTAACTGTAGCCCAAGTTAAAGTCCACTTTAGAAAGCACACCGTCTCTGACAGGGTCTTGTATGCACTTTCAAAAAGTGTTTTTCAGAAGCTGTGTTAAATGTTAGGTACAGTGTCTTGGAAATATGTGTGAGGTAAGATTAAACAGGCCTGAGGGTGTTAAAGAGAAGTGTCAGAGAAGTGTGTGTGAACACCAAAGAGAAGTATAGGTTTTCTTGGTTTTCTTAGTTTTCTGGTCTGAGAGTATCCAAAGGCTGAGAGAACATTGGAGTCCTGAAAGTATTTGTCTGTACTTAAACCTCTTGGCTTACTCCAGGGCTTTTGGTTGTTAAGGATTTCACACACCAATCTTGTTTGATTTAGATTTTTGTATAACACAGTGTAATGTGCACTTTTGATCTTTTTTTATCTCTGCAGTGCATGTTGGTTTTCATCATCAGTGGACTTGTGATCCTGGCCTACTCTTCTCAAGTTAGCAATGAACGCACCTATCAGGAGGTGGTCCGGGCAGTATGTGGACGCATCCCAGGTGTAATTTGTGATATAGCAATTGCTGTCTACACCTTTGGAACATGCATTGCCTTCCTCATCATCATTGGAGACCAGCTTGACAAGTGTAAGTTGTATTTCTGGCTCGTCTATGAAAATGAAGAAAAGGGTACAATATAATCACCTGCCAAAGGTCAATAAACAAGTTTAAGGTGAATGTTTATATTGGGAAAAGTATAATTAGTATAACAGACAGAAAACAGTGGTCTTGTTGCTGTGATAAATGCCTTTTTTTTTTCAAATTTGAGGCATGTCAGATGGATAGTTGTCTTTAAGAAACCACCATCTTCTATAAATAGAATATAAATAGTCAGTGGAAGCAGAAAAATAGCTGAATGGAAAAAGGTTAGAAATCATAAGGACAGAAGACATTTGACAAGTGAGAGGAAAGCCTTCAGTTCATCAAGCATGTTTGTTTAGCTAATAGCTAAGCTGTCCTTATATCTTATCCAGATACTTCTTAAAGGTTGTCAAGGTTTCTGCTTCAACTACATGTCTCAGTAGTTTGTTCACAATTTCCACATCTCTTTGAGTAACAAAGTGCTTCATGGCTTCACTGCCACATAATTTCCACTGGTGTTATCACATATGTGATTTGCCATTTACGTGAACACATATTGGCAGATCTGCTTTATAAATGCCTTTGACCTCGAGTAGGTCCCCACACGGTCTCCTCTGCTCATGACTAAACAGATTTAATTCTCTAAGACTTTCACTGGAGGAAATGGCCTTAAATTCTGGGACTACACCTAGTTGCTCTCCACTTCAAGTGCTGCTATGCCTTTTTTGTAGCGTGGTGACCAGAAATGCACACAGTACCCCAGATGTGGTCTCACTAGTGCATTATATAGTCTTAAGCATAATGACCCATGATTTATATTCAATAGATTTAACAGTATACCCTAATATTGTATTTGCCTTTTTAATTGTTTCTGCACATTGCTTAAATAATAAAAGCAGTATGTCAATTAAAACTCTTAAATCCCTTTCAGAGGTTTCTTTCTGTAGGACAGTGTCTACCATCTTGTATTTATAATTGACATTCTTTTAGTCCATGTGTAGCATTTTGCACTTTTCTACATTAAACTGCATTTTCCAAGTGTTTGTTTGCACAGTTCTAAAACTGTTGTTTTTGCTTCCTCCACAGTGTTTGGCATTCCTCCAGTTTTAGTATTATCTGTGAATTTCAGAAGTTTAATAACTACACTGGAATCTACATATGTCATTAAAAGTAGTGGTCCAAAGGCAGACCCTAAGGGGTTCCACTTATGAACCTGTTAAACATTCTCCTTTTTTCTGTACTCTTTGTCTTCTGCCGGTTAACAAACTTCCAGTTTTGTAGGTTACCGCTGATTCCAGCAGCTTCTACTCTCAAAATGAAAATTTGGTGAAAGACTGTATCAAATGCCCTTTGAAAATCTAACTAAATTACAGTATGTTGTTTGCTTTGCTTTTATTAACTATTCCAGTAGCCTGCTAAAAAATCTATTCTTGATTTATTATGCTATTTTCTTACATCATATCTCCACTTTGGAAATAAAATCTCTGCTTTGCAAATAACACCTTAAGTGTACTGATTCCTGAAGTAACATTAAATTCTCTTTTTGGTGTCTCGTATTTGTTGATGTGTGCTTCATTCCTTATAGTTCATTATTGCTAACTTTTTTTTTTTTTTTTGCTGTTTCTGTTATTCTAATTATGTTGAAGTTTTTGCTCTGACACCACACAGATATGCATAAGGTTAATAAAAGGACCAGGAAATGTAACAAATCAAAATGAAGCACAGATCAGAACCAAATTAATCCAGCTGATCATTCATCTTGTTAAAAGGGGGAACTTAACATCAAAATCAAAGAATAGAACTGAATGATGTTAGGCAGAAAAAAAAGAGATTGAATCATAAAGATAAGTCACAATATCCACAAACTTGGAAAAATTAAGAATCATAACAGTTTACAGATACTTAGCACACTATTAATGTACATGAAAGAAATAATTTAATTCAATTAAAATTCATACATTACTTAAATGATTCCAAAACAATTCTTACAGTTCGAAAATTTCTCTAATTACAACCATTATCCTACATACTTTAATCAACTTTTATATAATGTGTAATTTTCTTTCCATAATTAAGCTAGATAGAAATTTCACTTCAATAAAGCTATGACTTTTAATTGAATTAAATTAATTATTTTATGGGTGCCCCATGATTTTATTTTTAGTCATATATGATCAACAAAATCTTAGTACAAGAAAAAATGTATTATTATTTATTTTTTAGTTTATTTTTAATAAAGTTGTGTCACTTAAAAGTCTTTATATATATATATATATATATATATATAATGTGTTTACTTTGCCCCCTGCTCACTCTGCTCGCCAACCCCCCGGCCTGCGCTACATGCCAGCCTCTTCGCGTCTCTGCTGCTCGCGTATGTGGATTTCACTTTCAACAAATCTTTTAAGTCTCGTGGATACGCCGCTTCATTGGGAAGAAACACTACTTTTCCCTGATGGCAACATGAATTAGACGGTCTACAAGTCTCCGACTTAAAGTTTAAAGCCAAACAATATGTACATACTTCTGTCATATAACCTACAGTATGTCCATATATTCAATCTCTTTTCACTGTTCCATTATTTCACCGAGTAATAATTTCCATTTGTTAGTGCTAATGCAGTCTTTACTATCAGTTTATTGAGACTTTTGAATATTAGTACTTTCATAATCTCTAACCTGCTCTGCATGTGTATTGCATCAATGTTTTTGAACCTCTTTACGACATTCTACTTTGTCTTCTATTCTTTGTCTTTTATTTCTGACCCCGCTTGGAGCTGAGAGGTCAGGAACTGTGTCTGACAATAGTATTCACATGAAGGAGAAGTGATTGGACCGTGGGCGTGGTTGTAAATGTTTGAGAGGAGGGTGGGACTTGTCAAAATCTCTTGGCAAAAAGTCTTGCCTCACGGGACCTGAAATTATCTCTCGCAGGAGTTGAAATTATCTCTGAGAAAGTCTCATCCCAGAGATACAGTATATACAGTGCAACCGTAAAGTATTCACAGCGCATCACTTTTTCCACATTTTGTTATGTTACAGCCTTATTCCAAAATGGATTAAATTCATTTTTTTCCTCAGAATTCTACACACAACACCCCATAATGACAACGTGAAAAAAGTTTACTTGAGGTTTTTGCAAATTTATTAAAAATAAAAAAACTGAGAAATCACATGTACATAAGTATTCACAGCCTTTGCCATGAAACTCAAAATTGAGCTGTTTGGCAGAGTGGCCAGACGGAAGCCACTCCTTAGTAAAAGGCACATGGCAGCCCGCCTGGAGTTTGCCAAAAGAACTGGGAGACTAGTCAGGATAGAGGGAAAGATGACTGCAGCAATGTACAGACACATCCTGGATGAAAACCTGCTCCAGAGCACTCTTGACCTCAGACTGGGGCGACGGTTCGTCTTTCAGCAGGAAAACGACCCTAAGCACACAGCCAAGATATCAAAGGAGTGGCTTCAGGAAAACTCTGTGAATGTCCTTGAGTGGCCCAGCCAGAGCCCAGGCTTGAATCCGATTGAACATCTCTGGAGAGATCTTAAAATGGCTGTGCACCGATGCTTCCCATCCAACCTGATGGAGCTTGAGAGGTGCTGCAAAGAGGAATGGGCGAAACTGGCCAAGGATAGGTGTGCCAAGCTTGTGGCATCATATTCAAAAAGACTTGAGGTTGTAATTGCTGCCAAAGGTGCATCGATAAAGTATTGAGCAAAGGCTGTGAATACTTATGTACATGTGATTTCTCAATTTTTTTATTTTTAATAAATTTGCAAAAACCTCAAGTAAACTTTTTTCACGTTGTCATTATGGGGTGTTGTGTGTAGAATTCTGAGGAAAAAAATGAATTTAATCCATTTTGGAATAAGGCTGTAACATAACAAAATGTGGAAAAAGTGATGCGTTGTGAATACTTTCCAGATGCACTGTATTATGGTCTGTTTATGTGCCCACTAGAATTTCCAAATGAGAGGGTCTTTTTAAAGGTGTTAGATTTTTGCTCTAAGCCATGAATACGTGTTTCTTTGGCATTTTGCAGTATTCTTTTTATTGTTTTCCACCTAATTCCCAAAAACGTTTTTTAAGTTGTCACCTGTTCTTCCATTTTCTCTTCGTTGGTCATCCACATAGCAGTTTAATTTCAGTGTGATCATGGATTTTACTTTTTCTTACACATTTTAATAGATTTGGCTGATCAGAAAACATTAATTGTTATGGTTGTGTTCTACTTACATTGTGTGTAAGTCATAATAAATTCAGAATACAAAAATTTGTAGAATTGCTTTAATTAAGACTGTTCAAATTCAGTCAAGTCTTTTTCTTATTAAATTACCAGGAGTTGCATTTTATTTTATTATTCTTTTTACTCTTTCCTTGCCCTTTCCTTTTGCCTCCGCTCAATTTCACTCTTTAACATTTAATTTGTTTTTCTTTGCACAGTGATTAGTGCTGTTGCTCATGAGACAGATGGAGTCACAAGCAAGCACTGGTATATTGACCGCAAATTCACCATCAGCCTGACGTCCATCTTGCTAATCTTGCCACTCTCCATTCCCAAAGAGATTGGTTTCCAGAAATATGCCAGGTACAATCAATTTTAAGTCTGTTTCTAATTACTCGGTGCCTCCTTTTACAATAATCCCCATCTCAAGACAATGTGTCAGCCAAACAAGGTTACAATACAGTACAATCCAGAAGATGACAAGGGAGTTGGAGAATGTATTTAAAAATTGTAATGTAGGTAAGTAGAGATTCGATTCTCAGATATGTATTGCAAACTAATTTTCATGTACAACACATTATTGTACAAACAAATGTATGGCTTACATTGTCATAACATCAGTTTCCAGAATGAAACACTGCTTGTTATATAGTCATTTAGTTTTATTGAAGAAATTCACAGCAAGCCAATTCTTTAGCAGTTGATATTGTAATTACATTAATTTGATGAAGTAATGAAACCTAGTAAGATTATATTATAATTATTTTGGTGAAAGTGGACAAAGTGGGGTAGGGCCTAAAAAAACAAAGTCTTAAATGAGAAGGTTGCCAGTTAAGTTCCCACCTCCAGCTTAGTACAGTATATTATATTGAGCATGTCATATGTTTTAGTAAAAGGCCAGAAAATGAGCAATTAACAAGGGGAAGATGTGGAAGGCAGTTATTTAGAAGATAATTTGCAAATGGTCATTTTGGTGTAGATATAAGTTTAACAAAGCCTTCTTGCAGAGTGTCTACAACAGAGCAGCAGAATATTGCAAATCATATGTATACCTGAATATGCATAAAATACATTTCTTATTGTCTATATTTTTCAGAACCAATGAAAGATATTTAGACTTTGTAAACATTTTTGTCTTCTAGTGCACTGAGTGTTCTTGGAACCTGGTATGTCACTATTGTTATCATAGTGAAATATATTTGGCCAGATAAAGAAATTTCCCCAGGGTACATTCCAGTCAGGTGAGTTTTTAGATTATTGCTCATCGTGAATATATGCCTCTATGAAAATGTTTCATGTTTAAATTATTATTAATGACAAAGTAACATTTTTTCCTGTTTTGCAATTGCCAATGGTAGAGTTTTTATAGTTGTACTAACAGTAGCTTCTTAGCAACTTGTCTTAATTGTTTGTTCATTTCTATGAAATGTATAGTGAATATAAACATTTCACCTCCACACACTCCTTTGACTTTTTCCAGCATTAGCATTAACTAATTAACCCATACCTGCCAATCCTAGGATAAGTTTAGCAGGAATTCTCTGGATATTTACCAGCATTATTATGCCATTCTTATAATATGGCAACCAGTACCATACATGTTATTCCTGTTAGGGACTCACAAATTAATTTTATTGCTTATCTCTTAAATTTCTTATATTCCCCCAAGCTTGTCATCTAATCCAGCAATCTCTTAGCACTGTTTTCTCTTTGGTCTGGCTGTGTACAGTGATGAGTCTACTAGAGCTCCTTCTTGTTATTATCTGCATTCTCCATTCCAAACCCCTGTTGTGTAACTATATTGTTTGTAAGACTTAATATTTATTAAAGTTAAACTTTATTTTGTAATTATCATGTCTGGTTCTTTGGCAAGGATTCTGCGGACATTAGGGTATATGGTAATCCACCTAAATTAGCGCTATCCATAAGTTTAAGTAATGTGTTAATTATATTTTTGCCTAAATATATATTTGAGTTTTCAGCAGCCTCAAGATTCACCCTCATGAAAATCTTCGCTTAACATTACCTAATTCTGGAAAAAAGCTCCTTGTAACATAATATACTGTTTTCTGTGCTTAAACCAATTCTGAAGTCATCTGCACATGCTTCACTGAATTCTTGTGTCTTGTAGTTTTATTGTTTGAAAACAAAAGATGACTGCAAATTAATTGTAATAAAAGGATAGAGAACACTCCATCCAAAGGTCAACTTGGAATTCATATTTTTATATAACTGTTGAACAGAGAGAGAGTAATAAAGTAAATAACAATTTCTTACACGCATAAGCTGTGTGTTTATTAAGTTTCCTTAATATATCAGTTTTTTTGATGTAAATTACAAGGGACGTTCAAAAAGTTTCTGGATCCTTTTAGCTGTATTTTGGTCTGTAGATATTCAACAGAACAATATTACAAACTATACAGTCAAAATACATGTTAGTCAGTGTTCCAGCATATTCCAGTCAAAATCAAGACTTTTTACCAACAGTCTTCATCCATCCATCCATCCACATTGGAATGGCTAAAAAACAATCCATAAACTTTGTTGACAGCACAACAGTGAGTGGTGTGATCATCAACAATAATGAGGGTTCATACATGAGTGAGAAACCAGAGCTGAAAATGTTACAGGGTAATGGGAACTTGACCTTTAGATTCTGAACTTGGCTGGTTGATATGTATTTCTTGTTGTTACATTTCAAAAGACTAGTGGCTATAATTTTCAACAAGTGTGCAACCAAATACTGATAAATTAGAGATGACTATTTGCAGAATCAGTTATTTTCTGCTTTTTATTTGTAGTTGAATTTAAAGACCACATAATAGTTTGTTTTCAATTTGAAATCTATTTTTATTGTTAATCAATGTCTAAAACCCAGACACATACATTATGGTTCCTCAACAAATTGTGAAAAAGCTCTGTGTCAGGGCTCCTCAATCATGGTCCTGGAGGACCGCAGTGGCTGCAGGTTTTTATTCCAACTAGTTTCCTAATTGGAAAGCAGTCCATGCTAATAATGAAACTTGGTATTGAACTGTTTGGCTGTTAATGCTTGCATTCATCCAAGAGCAATTTTAATTGCATCGTAGAGTTTCCTTCTGTGAGAACATTATCCAAGTGTTTTGTGGACCAGAAAAGATTTAAACTTATTAGTCCTTCCAATTCCCCTCTCATTCATTTCTAAACATTTTTATCACAGATACTACATGGTAAGCACGTGAGCTGGAGAACCGCTGGTTTATTGGTTATCTGCATCTCATTATTAACTAATGTCTGATTAAGAAAACAGGCAACAATTAAAACTTAAATGCAGCTGCTAAAATTTAAAATAGGCAATTAAGGGTTCTGAATGGTAACAGGCAAGAGAACTAGAATTAAACCCAAAAAACGTATTGCTTTAGCAGTAAATAAAAGGGTTCTAATTAAGAAATTGGTTAAAGTGGAAACCTGCAGCCATAGCAGACCTCAAGGACTGTAATTGAGGACCTCTGATCTACAAAGTAACTAAAATTTGTATTTGATGAATGAAAGCACTAACAAGGCATAGAGTTAAACACTAACTATCATTATCAGCAAGGACTGAGTTCTAATTAGGACACTGGCTGGAATGAAAACCCATAGCCACTTCGGCCCTCCAGGACCGTGACTGAGGACGACTGCTCTAGGTGGAGCATCGATGCTTTTAAGAGCCACCATATTATGACATGAAAATTAGGTCACTGTCTTCTCTGCTGATTTGACATTTTTATTTGACTTACAGTAATATGCAAAATATTGTTTTCTAGTTTCCATTGTGAGCTCTAATGTACTTATAAAATAAGATGCAGTAGAATACCCAAAAATTAATTTGCAATAACAAATATTATTTATATTCTTTTTGAAGGCCTCCCTCATGGACAGCAGTTTTTAATGCAATGCCAACTATCTGCTTTGGTTTTCAGGTAATCTCCTTAAATTTTACGTGTATTTTTTATATTTTTGATCTGATTTGTTGGGGTTGTAAAATGAGTTACAATCAGGGCTTTTTCTAGACAAATGAATGTCTTCAGTGTCTGTCAAGAGAATATTGTGATCAATACTGTGTGGAAACTGAGTCCCAAACACAATTACACAAGACAGTCCCAGATTCAAATAAATTTATTTGCACAAAGTACATTTTCACAGGCTTCTTCTCATCAATACAAAATCCAGTCCACCCTTCTATTGTCTCTTCTTCCTTCTCTACTCCTCCCATGCAAGCAAGTCTTGTGCTTCTCCCCTTTCAACTCTGACTCACCTATGAGAGGCAAAGTGGCTCCTTTTATGTTGTACCTGGAGGTACCTCCAGTGTGACAATACAGCCAGGAAGCGCTTATAATTAAGAACCTTCTTAATTGTGCAAAGTTATTTCTTAGCAGTTTCCCCTGCTGTTTACCCTGGTGGTATAAAAGTACCCCTGCAGGGCTGCCCATCTGGACTACAGTTCCCATGGTTTCCTGCAGTTGTGCAAATTAAAGCTTTAACAGAGTAATGTTGGCACCCAGAGTATAGGGGGAATACATTGGCCCGGGAAGCAGTCTCCCTCTGCCCTTTCAGTTTTATGAACTCCAAGCCAGAAAAAGCACCAGCAAGCAAAGTGGCTGGGATGCCCTCCCATCCATGTCCCTCTATTATAAACTTACCCCAGCCAGTTAAGGAACCAATGATTCTGTTCGGGACATCAGCCAAACTGTGTTGTTTGTGATAATGGTTATCAAAAGTCCAATAAGTAGATTTCTAGTGCCAGAATAAGGAAAAAAAAACTAAGAATCAAGAAGAGTGGTACTGGTTAAAAGAAAGATAACCACATTTGGCAATGTAATAAATATTGCCAGGTTACTTCTCATTGGTTTATTTTATTTTTTTAACCTTAGTGGTACCATATTCTTAACCATTATGACAGTTTAATAACCAGGATTTTTGGGGGCTTGCTAACAATATTACCTTGAGGCTATTAATGTTCTTCAGTATCAATTTTCTTAGATGTTTTCCTTGTTCTATGCCATTGACATCTTGAAAGGTTTTGGAATTCAGTCCTACTAAACATGCTAAAAAATGTCTGTGAGTTACTGAAGGGGCTTGCAGAGAGTCCCACTTGCCTTACAATATTTTTGTACTAGGAAGTCAGTATGGCCCGTTTAACTTTATTAACTCTTAACTACTCACACCATTTCTCATCTCATAAGTACTCACTCTGTCTACTTTATGCACCAGTGTTAAAATGGCTATTTATATGCATGCTGTGAGGTTGTAACAAAACATTTTGCAATAATTTTAAATTGTACATGTTTGTAATGTAATTTAATACCATATTACTGAATAGTACGACTCAGTCTAGAACTATTTGAAAATAAACCTGATCCACTTCTCCAGCGCTCATTCATTACTGGTCACACTTTCATCCACAGCAGGACTTGCACATGTATCACATTTCACTTAAGTTGTTGAAAGTTCTTTGCAGACAAAGTCATTGCAAGAAGAACATCTCATCATTGTCATATATATGCAAGTATCCGTGCAGTGTACCAAATGCACCATATGGAACATGCAACTGTGCATCCACTCATAAAATCAGCTGGGCGCACACTGGAGGGAAACCATTGTGACACGGTGCTTGTAGTGAATCAAGCTGATTATAGATGGTAGATGCTGCCGGTAGGTTCAAGTAAAATGGCTTTGGACAAAAATAACTGAGATTGGTGTTTAAAATACACCAGCGCAAGTAGTTAACCATATTGTAACAGATTTTTTTATGACAAAATTCTGATTGTGATTTAGACACATTTTTTAAATTAGCTAATAGTATGTTTATTTATTCATATGCCATCAGTCAGGCCCAAGGACCAAGCTGCAACTTCAACATTTCTCATTTCATTTTTGTGAAGGCTTATTTTGTAAATAAACTTTACTTAATTAACAATGTACTGTACCTTTCACAGTCATAACCAACTTTAAAATTCATTCTGAATCTCATTTACTACTGAAATCATTGGATGGTGCCCATATTATCTTTAATCTATCTTATTATCTTGTATTATTTTGTAAAATACCTGGTGACAGAGCTAAATAAATAAACATTTTTTTGTCATTTTTATATCATGAGAAAAAAAGGTTTCAGGATTTAACAATATATTAAAAAGCTGATACTTTAAGTGCATCGTAATACATGTATATTGCATTGTTTGTTATTAGCTTACATTTGATTCATTGTACTGGAGGATGTATTTGTTCACTGAGAAGGTTGCTACTGTATATATAGACAAATTAAATTATATTTTTAAGCTGATTTAGCAAATGTTATGCTGAATGAATAACATTTTTATGAATTATACTATTAACTTTGTTTTCTGTTCATTAATTGACAACTTTGTATTTGTTCTTTAACTTATATATTAAGTAGCAATTTCTTATACAATATTGCATTAAAAGAAGAAAGTGAAGAGCTAATTTAACATTTTAGAAAGTAGTGTTGTGTTTTTTTTCTCTTCATACCTATTTTTTTTTTCTTCACAGTGTCATGTGAGCAGTGTACCAGTATTCAACAGCATGAAGAAACCAGAGATAAAATCCTGGGGACAAGTTGTCACAGTTGGCATGATACTGTGTCTTTTTGTGTATACTGGCACAGGTAAAATATTTTTTTATTATTTATAAACATGTAATTATAGGATAACTTACTGAAGAAACACTTTAAAGAAAGATATATTTTGGCCTTTAATAGTAATTTTGTATCACACATATTTCCCTCCTGTTTATCTTCTGTGTCATTGATATGGTTACAGTAGAGCCAGATTTGATTAAAAAATTTAATTCTGCTTCACTGTAAAACTAATAGCAGCTTCAGTCATTTACATTGATAATTTTCATGTGAAAAATAAAAAAATATATAAAAACTCATGCAACGTCTTAAAGTGCATAAAAACCTAAAACATATGATATCACTCTTGGCATGAATTCTTGTTATTTAGGATAATCAGGATTTTCTCAGGAATCTCATTCTGAGTTTTACTTCTTTCTCAGTAAGAGATTAAAATATGTACATTTGGTGTTTCACTATGTACTGTTATGCATATTAAAATTATTCATATTTACTTGTAATTCTCTGGTACTATGTACATAAAAAATAACATGCCATAATGAGTTATTTACATGTGTGATGTACAGTATGTGCAACAGAACACTTGCATTACTGTTTGTTGCAATGCTTTTTTATTCATTCTCCTAATAATTGTAAATTTTGCATAAAAGACCTCAAAGTCTTAAACTTTGGTACATTAAAAGACTGCACTCTAACCAGTATTCTTGTGTGATGGAGTATTTCATATATTTTTTTATTAATTTTATTTGAAGCAAATAACATCCTATCAGTCAAGTCAAGTCAGACTTAACAAACCACAATTCATCCCCCACCCAAGCGAAAGAGAGGAGAGCCAACAGCCAGAGCAAATCTTTAAAATTAGCAAGAAGGGAAAAGTATCCTTTTTCCCCTGATATAGATGCTTATTCTAGAATGTTATTGATAAGATCCTGCCACATTTTTAAAAAGTTTTGAACAGATCCTCTAAACGATAATTTGATTTTTTCCAGTTTCAGATAGTATAGAACATCAGTTGTCCACTAACTTAAAAGTTGATCAAGATAAGTCTAGTAGAGAGGTAAAGGCAATTGCACTTTGTCCTTCTCCACTTTAAGCCCATTTGGGAGTACACCAAACATAGCTGTTAGTGGGTTAGGAGTGATTGTGACACGAAGGCCGTCAGAGAGGCATTCATAGATTTTTGTCCAATGTGATGTTAATTTGGTGCACACCCAAAACATGTGGCTCAGTGAGGATAGAGCTAGATTGCAATGTTCACAAGTTGAATCTTGCCCTATGTACACTTTTGACAATTTTAAATGAGATAAATGCACTTGATAAAAGATTTTAAGTTGAATGATTGAATGCTTTGCTCATATGGAACTAGATTGTACTCTATGTATGACTGCTTTCCACTCCTTTTCTGAAATATTAAGTGAAAGGTCTTTCCGAACCATACTCTGGAATCTTTGACAGGAAAGGACTTTAAAATGTATTTCTATATTATAGAGATGCTATCTGAGTCCTTAAGACTGATCAAGTGATGGAGTGAACCAAATCCCATTTCCAGAATTAATGTTAAATACATGTGGTATACTGATACCATGCTTGTTCATGCTTATCATATTAGATGCTACTCTATACTTACTGTTGTCAGAGATGGCTGGGGTGGCGACCCAGCCGGGACGCCCAGGAGAACCGGAGGAGGGCTTGCGCCTTCCCCAGACCATGTGGGGGCGACTGCCCTGGTTGTTTTGGGGACCACGGGTACAGCTCTTTGAAGCTCAACCCTGTAGGGGCCCGTGGTCACCGTCAGGGGGCGCCCCAATGCCCAGAGAGCCCTAGACCTCAGCACTTCCGCCACACCCGGAAGTGCTGGGGGGAAGAGGAACGAAGACACCCGGAGTGCTTCTGGGTGCGCAGCCGGCATTTCGCCACACAGGGGAGTGTCAGGAAGCACCTGGAGCTTGTACGGGTGTGGATATAAGGGGCCGCCTCCCTCCATTCGACGGCAGGAGTCGGGTGGAAGAAGGACGAAGTCTTAGAGGAGAGGAGTGGAGGCGAACCAGAAAGAAAGGCATTGGACTATGAGGCCTGGACTAGAGACCTGTCTGTGTCTGGGCTGTACCCCACACTGTATACCTGACAAAGTGAAAGCCTATGTCTCATTGTAAAATGTGAAATAGTGTGTGTTGTTCTTTATAACTGAATGTAATAATACTTTAACAGGCATATTGTACATAATGTGTCCTTGCCTGTTTTCAGATTTACCAAAATTGGAGAGTTTCGGGTTTATAGCAAAACTTTTTAACTAAGTCAATCAAATTCAAGATTGTGTGGTGTCCAATTTGTCCTAGTAGCATTAAACATAAGGGAGAGGCCAACAATGAATTGGGTGCTAGTCTATTGCTTAGTCACATTCACATAGGAGCAATTTGGAATTGCCAAGTAGCCTACAATGTCCATGTTTAGGATATACAGTGGGAGAAAAACTGGGGGGTACCCATAAAAACATCCATCCATACATTGAGATAACATGCAAACTCCTTGCAAGAAATAGCTTCTCATGGAAATCGAACTCAGTATGATAAACCCATAATACAGCAGGTCTGACCACTGTTATTTTGACACGTTAATTTAAATATTTTAAAAGCACTCTTAGTCCAGAAAGATTTAGTTATTATCCCACTTGTTTTTTTGTATGGGAAGTAATCCATAGTGAATACTGTATTTGAGTGTACAGTATTAAAGCCTATATTATTTATATATAGATGATAAGGAAATATCACCCCTTTAATTTGCACTTGTTTTCAAGGTTTGCAAGCTTCTTACATTAGAGATATGAATGTATAGGGGTGAGTTTGGGTTTGTATGTGAATGGGCCCATTTATAGACTGATGTGCTGTTGGCATAGATAACAGGCCCTCATGTCCCCAAACTGGCTTAAGCAGGTTTGTGAATGTATACATTTATGCATTTATGTATCATTGGTTTTACACATGAACAATACAAGACTGACTGAAAAATATCCATCTACAGTACATGCTTAATCTCCTTCTTCCATTACAGAGTAAAGTCAAGCCAGAGTCTAATTTCTTACTCTTTTTCATATGAGCATTGGCAGCATGTTTACAGAAATAAAATTGATAAATTCATTATATAGTTACATGATTTACTTGTTAAAACTTGTTTTCATCAGTGTTGAAAAATGTATTCTATTGATAGATCATTTTTGACACGGTGAAGTGTGTTGGAAAATTTTGTGAAATTTTAATTGCACATGTCAACAAACTTTTCAAAGTAATATACTATTATTGACAATGAAACCCTAAGATGGAAGTAAGACGATGGATTGATTCTTGCTGTTAAATCTCATTTGAGAATACTTTTTGTTGGAAATCGATGTTAGTCTCTTTTGTTGGAAGCCCTTTTAGTGCATCTATAGGTACATTATGAAAAAATTATTGCTTGTTTCAAAGGAAAGGAAAGAGATATTAATTAATAGCCTTTCATTATTAAGTGGATCTTTATTAGTACTGTATAATGTGAAAATTTTTTTTTTTTTTTTTTTAAATCATGTTATATCACTTTGTTTTTTGTCTGTGTCCAGGATAAATCACACCGATAGGTTCTTCTTTCTTTCTTTTGCCTTTTAGGGGTTTGTGGCTTCTTGACATTTGGTTCTACAGTTAATCAAGATGTGCTGATGTCCTATCCTTCTAATGACATTGCTGTGGCCTTTGCTAGAGCTTTCATCATAGTATGTGTGCTTACTTCCTATCCCATCCTGCATTTCTGTGGCAGGTACAGTTTAACCCGCTCTTTTCAGAGAGGTGCTCTCTTATAACTTAAAACCTTGTAGTCTTATAAAACCTGTATTTATTTGAAATTCAAATTTAGAAAGTTGAAATTCAGAAAGACTGTATTTATGTTCCAGTTTTATACACCAAACGTAGGCGGATGTGATGAAATATATGCCAGCAGCTTTCTTATACTGATTGGGAATACGGTTAATGTAAAATTTACAGAAATAAGGAATATATAAGTAGTGTTAGGGAAAAAAAAAATTAATGGTAGAGTTTACTGCTGTCAGTATAATATTTGGTTAGAAACTAATGATAAGGAGTATGTCAGGTGATCTGATTTATGCTTTACATTAAATAAGTTCTGCATTTTAACACATTTTTATTTAAAATCTCACCAGAAAGTGGAGATTTCACTGCACTTCGTACACATGACGATACTATAGTACTACTATTACTGCATGGCAGAAATGCAAGTAATTAGCACATTTAAAATGCCTTATTGTACTGAAAAATCCAGTAGATGGTGCCTGTGAGCCCAGTAAACAAAAAGCATGCTCTAAGTCAGTGTTTTCCAACCTCAGTCCTGTGGACCCACTGTGGCTGCAGGTTTTTGTTCCAACGCCTGAAAACAGTGATCTCATTTAATTAGCTGGTATTATTTTTCTGGTTCTATTTTTGCTCTACATTTAAATGCTTAACTCTCTTTTGTTGATTTCATTATTTTCCCCTCTCTGTGCATTTTTCCCCTTTGTTGTATCTTATTAATGACAATTAAAAATGAGCAGAGCAGACACGCTGGCAAACAACACTGAATAATCAAAGGCTGCAACTACTTTAGCATCAGACCCACTAATTAGTAAATAATGGATTAATTAAGCAATTAGAACACAAAGAAAAGTAGAATGAAAATCAAGATGAAAATACTGTTAAAAAGAAAAAAAATACATTACTCCCATATAACTGCTTGGTAAATTTTAATTATACAGTATATATATTTTAACAAACTTAGTTTTCTAATTTCTATATTGTTCCCAAAACACAGAACTTGGGAAATAACACATCACTTAATTAGCCCAGAAGTCCAATTAAAAACAGAAACTGCAGCCACAATGTGTACCTAATGAAATTTACTTAAGTAAATCAATCATCCAACATCAGAGTATTGAATGTAGTACTCTGCAAAAATAGGTTGTATACTTAAGCAAAAAATCTTAATTCCTAAAAATGTAACCAAAATTATCTTTCACTCAAAAGTGTCATTTAATTTATCTAGGGTAAATGGCTAATTAATGCAAGGGATGTTACAGTATATAAAATGCTCTGAAATTATCTTTATTCCAACAGTAGCATTTTTTCAGTAAACCCTACATCTTAAACTATGTTATTTGTCATAAGAATTAATAGTGAAAACATTTTAAATTATGAGTATTGTACATATACTTAACTTTAGTAACACCACTGGCAGAGTTGCTTCATGAAACTGCTAAAAATACATTGATTAGGCTTTATACTTCGCATTTGTATCATGAAGGGTCTGAAATCCTTTCCCTTGTTTTACAGTATTTTTTTTAAGTTTTGAAATGCCTGCCATTATCTGATTAACGTGACTCCATTGTCATGTGTGTTAAATTAATCAGGAGCACTAGATTGGCACAGAGTCAGTGAACGTGTGTGGCTTCCCATTCAAAACTTAATCCTGCCTGCTGCTTCTCTTTATTTTTATTTGTCTTCTTGTTGGGATAAGTGGTGGGATGTACTTATTTTATCTCAATTAAAACTTGAAAACACCCAATTGAATTTGTTTCCACTGTGCTGTTGAGGAGTTCATTGAAAGCCTTGGGAATCTCCATAGGTATGATATGGAAGCTGCTTTAGTTGTCCATATTGCTTGTCCTGTCTCTCATACTGTATTCATTTAAACACCTTACTATTAAGCTCTAATACCTAATAGTAATTAACACAAGAATAAAGGGTAAGAATTACTGTATAAAATTATGCGTAATCTAAACAAAAGTATTGTTCAGACTATGTAAACAATTATTTCCAATAAACTTCTGACTATGTTGTATACAGTCAATGTTGAGAGCAAAAGTTACACTAAGTCAAGACATCATAAAGGAAAGAAATAAGGAAGTAATGCAATACGGACAAATAATGAGCAAATTTTACAGTGCTTCATAAAGCAAACAACATGTTAGATTTACTATAATTGCTTGATTGTACAGCATGTCTATGAACAAACTGGTTAATATATATGTTATATCCAGAGGAACTGTAGATTATAACAAGGCTATGAGGTGTAATAGCAACAAAAATGAGTGCAATAACTGTCCAGTATTACAGTATTTAACTGTTTATGTTAAATTCAGATTATCTTGTCCCCTGTAAAAGCACAGTTATCAGACTTTACCTGTGTAATTTTAAAATGAATTTAAACTTTTAAGAGACCTAAATCTGCCATGTTCATCCTTCCCTCTCTCTCTCTGCACACAGAGCTGTGGTCGAAGGACTGTGGCTGAGATTTCGGGGTGAGCCATTGGAGGTAGATGTCACCCGTGAGCGTAGAAGACGGATCATTCAGACCATTGTTTGGTTCACTTTAACACTGTTGCTGGCACTGTTCATCCCAGACATTGGTCGTGTAATCTCAGTTATTGGTGGACTTGCAGCATGCTTCATTTTTGTGTTCCCAGGTATGTGATTCTCTTTATTTGTTGCACCTGTCTGAAATTCAGTGAAAAGTCTTTGTCATTAACCCGAAGATATACAGTACTATATTTTATAGTGGGTGAATTTTTCATTCAGAGTTTGAAACTGAATGTTTTGAAATTATTAATTCAGAGGTAGATGAGTGATCTTCCCTATAGTAACTTGGTGTTCAAAATCACCATCCCTGCAGTGCCATTTTTCTACTACTAACCGTAAAATATCACTTTATAAGTTGCAGGCTAGTCAATGATAGTCTTACAGACCCAGATATATAATGCATATGCACGTAATGAGTGTATTTGGCATAAAAGACGATGAGAACAATTAGGCAGTTCGCTCAGTTTTTAAACTAATCCAGTAGGGCACAAAGTAGATGTGGTGTCTTTAAACAGCAAAGAGTAATTGTTAACCTGGTCCAAAAGGCAACGAAGCTGTAGTTATGATGGATAAACTTTTTATGGCTGAAAAGTCACCTAAAAAGACCGCTTCTAAACATATAAATGTGTGTCGTGTGTGTGTGGAACATACATTAAAGGCATTTAAAACAAACATAACCTTTTTCAAAGGAAAAACCTTTATGTAAAACCATATTGTAATTTGACATTCAAAGACATCACTGGGTTAGTAGTAAAAGTGAAAGATGCATTGTCGCCGGCTGTATGTGGTGTCTGTCACTTACACTTAATGATGGTACAGAATCACTAACGAGGCTGCACAGTAAGTTAACATTACTGATGCCAGAAACACTGGTCTGCCTAATTAATGCCACACACCACTGTCATGTGCCATATGGCCCTTTGGAATGTTGGGAGTGTACCTAAAACAAATGGCAATTCAGTGTAAATGCATTTTAAAAACCATGACCTTTCTGCCTATTGATTGATTGATTGATTGGTTAATAGGCCATGACAGTTAATGTGTTCTCTTTCTTAATCTCATGCAATATACCAATAAAAGAACCAGTCTTTCTGTCAGCATTCTTCCTACACATTCAGGAAATTTACAGAAGTGAAAATGTCCATGCATTGCAAACAAATGTTCTTTTGAATGTTATTTTACTGTATTTCCCCAAAGGACACTATTAGCTGCTTTTGTACATTGAGGCGTCTGGGGAGCAGAGCGCATAGGTATAACATGATCTGCTCATGCCCTTGTTGTGATCATAAGGCAACCAAAGGGGCAATGCAAGAGACATTAGGAGAAATATGTCGGTAATATGAAGGAGAGAGTTTCAGGTAGAATATACAACATGAGTATATATAATAACCTGCAACTTTCATCATAGGTGAATAATTATCAGTATTCTTAAAATTATTCAAGTTTTTTAATTACATTTGTGTTTAATATAAATAATTGTTTGTCAACAAAGTGAATGTAGCAGAATGTAAAATTACAAATGCATTTTTTTCCTATAGGGTTGTGTTTAATTCAAGTTAAGCTATCAGAAATCCAAGAAGTGAAGCCAGCTAAGTGAGTCCTGTTGTCCACTTTACTACATGAATGAGATGCAGGCGATGCAGTTATCTAAAATCTGACTGATTTTTTTTTTTCATCACAGATGGTGGGTCATGGTGTTTTATGGAATCTTTATGGTGACTCTGGGAGCCTTCATCTTTGGACAGACAACCACTAATGCCATCTACCATGATATAATTTCCTAAAACCATTTATTATTAAGTTGAAGACTGCAGAGCCCTTCACATAAGCTTCCCATTATGTGACAGAACAGAACCGGATAATATGGAGTCCTTCCTGTCTCACTTTGTGGCTGTTTCCTCCAGTGAGAATAACTTGCATCATCATTCCATGAACACCCATTTCTTTAAAATATTAAATATTACCATTATATTTCTACTATTATACCACACAAATGTACACCCTGTACAGGTTAAATTATTAAATTGAGCCTTACAGGTATTAAAAACCAGAGCAAGTATGTTCATTTTACTTGTGATTGGTGTACAAGCCTTAATTGTAGAGTCTTACAGTCATTATTATAGGTGGTTTCTGTTTCTTCTACATAATGGTTCCTTCGAAGTACAAGTTTGTCAGCGCTGTTCAGTCTCCTTTTGTAATAATGTCATTTTTAATCCAGCTTCATGACAAGAAGTGGTTCTCTTCTCACAATGTAACAGAGTTTTTCAGATATATCAAGGGAGAAAGAAAGGAGCCTTGTTTTTGGGGTCTAATAAGGTTTGTTCTTGTATGGCCAGCCCCGTCTGATTACAGTTGCATTGTGTAATGTTGGTGTTTATCAATTACCCACTGTAGTTTGTGGCTTCATTGCCATACAACTGGAAGTAACTATACAATCCAAGTCTATTTTACATTTTAAAATCAAACACCATTTATTAAATAAAATAACTTTCCCAAAGAATTGTAACTTTATTTATCCCCAGCTTCTATTAATTGGTCAGTTGGGTAGAGCATTGCAGTGCATGCTACAGTGTCTGATGTCTGGACATGGGAGTTTAACAGAATACCATTTCAAGTTAATTAGATGACTAGTTTTGCACATCTGTTATTGAAAGTGAAAAGTATGAACGCAAATACATAGAAAGAATTATGGCTTATATTTAGCAGAATGGTCACTGTTATGGCTTTTTTTAATTGGTTTTGGGAAAAAATCATAAAATGGAAGGGAAGAATTGTTCTTAAATGAGAGCCTGAATGCTAGCAAAAGGTGCTGCATGTTCTTTAGATCCATGTTTTTTGGATTTTAGAAGAACTATATTATTTATGTTGGGTATTTTATCTTACTACAAATTTTAAGTGATTTTTAAATATATTCTGCTTTTTATAATTTAACATACACTAAATGTTTAGTATCTTTTTCTAGTTCAAATGTAGAATTAATTAATGAAAAGTATGGAATATTTTCTTTCCTTTTGTGAAGGAATGAAACTTTTTTAATCAATTATTTTCCTTCATTATTTTTAATTTGAATTACAGGACCCATGTTGGGAAATATTAACAGACATGTAATGTCATACTGGCTCATGCCACTCACACATTTATTATAATATAGCCAATCACAATTAGTTAATTTATATTAACAAAAACTGGTGAGCTCATTTTGTTTGTTCCTGCAGTGTGAACAGTTTACAGCTAAGCTGCTAAATTACATAACTTCCTCTGACATTAAAATTTGCAGATTACCCATATACTCCAACCCTCACTTGTGTATGTGGGTGAAGGACTCGCATTCCATCATATTTGCTTCAATCTGGTCACCAGGGACTTTGAAAATGCATATTATTTAATGAAAGGAAAGGGAATAATATATTTATGTGCAGAATGTGTTTAGCAAGCATTACCAGGGAATATTATATTCCAGTTTTAGTACAAGACAATATAGGACCAAGTAACATATTGCAAAGTGATAACCAAGAAGAATGCTTAGATAGGCATACCTGCCATTTTTAAATTAAAAGGGATTCACGTTTTGATTGGGAACCCATCTTTTTGATTTGTACCACAGGTTGCGGTATTCTAGTTAGTGCATATTGGCTGAGCAGAAACAGCAGCAGGTGAAACCTTAAGAATCTGACAAATACAAATCCTAGAATAAAGGTAAAAATAAACAAAACACTAATCCTCTGTGGAGTTTGAAGTGTAGCACTAGATGGAAAACTGCTGTTAGACTTTATGCACCCTTCTGCAGTCAGTGGAGCTGCTGGGTCAAATATATGGGGTTCCTCTGAATTTAGAATGGCATTTAGTTTTGGTTGTACCAGCTGGTATAAAATAAGGATTATTGTACACAAATACATACTCTCTATGTATTTCCACAGCATTGTTACTTTATATAAAGAAATAAAAGTGATTATTTCAGCCTTTGTGAACAGTCACCTTCAGAAGTAATAAAGAATAATTTGGGCTGCAACTAGGCTCTGTGTCGGTGCAATATTTTATGTTTTGACTTATTTTGCTTTTTAAATTTTAAGTGCAAGTTTTCTGTGGAAATTCTTTTTTAATTTGCTTTATAATATGTTTACAATTTATATATTTTGTTATTGATTTCTTGTATATGAAAAGAAATAAATGCTGTTTATGACATTTTTTGTTTTTTGCATTTGTCAGCCTTTCTGTTCATCTCACATTAGTACTAATATATCTACTGTGCACAGACATAGTAGACTTCAATCTGTAAATTGCAATCTGAAGCAGTGTTTTGTTAAAATGCATGTTCACAAGTTAATTCATTAGTTAATTTCCAAGTAACAATAATTGTCTAATTCAGTATGTTTCTATACAAATGCTTTATGAAGACAATTTTATATTTACTGATTAGAGAACTTAGGCAATAACAATATATTATATAAATCTAGGTTTATGAAATTAAAATTGTTAATTTCTATTTGTTGATAAGACTAATGGCAAAAAGCAGCCAATTGACTAACTGATCAAAACAATATAAACCAGTACAGGTTTTGCTGCTTTGGTGTTGTAGTTCCTTTTATCTAATAAGAAATGAATCAATTACAAAAAAAAGATTAAGTTGAAAAGGGAGTTGGAAATTAAATTTTAAATACATAAATGCAGATGGAGATAAAGTCTTTGACCATACACATATAACCTATATGTTTAGAGACTACTGTAAGTCCTTATATTGTACTCATTTTAAAGAAGTTAAGACACAATCTAATGAGTTTTTGATTCATTACAGTTAGCTCAGCTAGATGTTCTTACTGCAGAGGAACTGGATAAACCTGTGAAACTCAGAATTACTAGACACTATAAACTCATTTCAAATTGGGAAAGCAGCAGGCTCTGATGGCTGCCCAGTGGAATTTTATAAAACATTTTCAAGTTAGCTCCACTATTATTACCAACTAGACATTAAGCCCGTTACAATAACGGGCGCTATAACAGTATTGCATAAACATTAGTAGGAACAGTCTATATTAAATGGCAAGGGACCTTGACCTCATTCTGTTTGTTTTCTTAATTTTTTTTTGTTAAAAATATTTTTGCAAGAAGCCTAAAGTAAAATAATAACAAAATAAAATAGAAACGTATATGACAATACAGTAAGTATAATTAATGTTGCCTTAGTGTAAAACTTTGTAACAATCTGTAATACCCAATATCTGAAGAAGATATTTAGGAAGAAGTTTTTATTTTTTTACCTCATGAAATTTTTCTATAAAATTTCATTATAGACAACATTTTTTTGTAAATACTCTGTCTGAGTTTGGCCACAGTTTGCCTTGTTCAGGACCATCTAAAACGTTGACAACAACATCTGTTAAACTTCTAACTCTTGATAATGCAACATATAACTGACCGTGGCTGAATACTGGTTTTGGCAAGTAAATGGCAACTTTTTCTAAGGTTTGCCCTTGCGCTTTATTAATTGTTATGGCAAAGGCTAATGTAACTGGAAATTGTCACCTTCTGAAGGTAAAGGGTAAATTAGTAGAGGATGGAGCCAAATCAATACAGGGAATATTCTGAAGCTCATTTCCTTCTTCTTCAATCGATCTATTTGCTTGTATTTTTCTTTGTCTTCCAGTCTTTCTTTTGTTGATGTTTACTTGCTGAGCTGACCGTTCTTCCAGGAGATGTTTCTTATATACGATTTGAGTGTCTGTGTCTTTTGTCCTACTTGACGTGTCGTTTTTTTTGGGTGGCATGTTGTTAGTAGATAGTTAGTAAACATGCGTGGGGCAGTATGTGTGGCGTCTCCCCAGCAACGGATTTTATGTGCGCAGCCGCGACTAACCAATCAGCACTCTTCCCCAGCAATGATGTCCTTTATTTGCTTATCATGCACGGCCGCGGCTACGCCATTCACTGTGTGCCCAGCTTCCAGTGTGTGTGCCTCCACGGTGCCTTGCGCATGCACACTTCACCGGAAGAGACACACACACATGGACACCTAGACGCACACAGGGGTTTTATTAAAGAGGATATTTATAGAAGCTAGAGACAACACAATTCTACCTCAAACTTTTTGCCAAGCATTAATTTTTGTCTTTCCTAAGAAAAATAAGGACTTACTACAATGTGCATCATACAGACCAGTCTCACTCCTGAATAATGACGTTAAGATACTCTTAAAAGTTCTAGCCAAAAGAACTGAGAAAGTGCTTCCTTCTATAACATCACAAGACCAAACCGGATTTATTAAAGGCAGATACTTAGCTTCTGATCTTTGACATTTGTTTAATGTGATATATTCACCCATTCACCCATCTAACACCACAGACATATTATGTTTAGATGCAAAAAAAACATTTGATACGTTTGAATGGGACTTACCTATTCACAACACTGCACAAATTTGGGTATGGCTTAAACATATGTGCATGGATCAAATTACTCTATACTGTTCCAAAAGCCTTGGTTTGTATTAACATTATTTCAGACTACTTCAAACTAGAACATGGGACTCGACAAGGATGCCCCCTATCATCAGGACTTTGTACAAACACCATTGAGCCATGGTTGTGTACTTTCGAAATACATCGGAGATACAGGGGATTATCAGAGAAGAACTTGAACAGAAAATATCACTATATGCAGATGACATGGTACTGTATATATCTGACCCACAAACCTCCATGCCAGCAGTCCTAAAAGCACTAGGTGATTTTCAAAGGATATCTGGCCTTAAAATCAGTTTGAATAAAAGTGTGCTTTTTCCAGTGAACTCTCTAGCATGCAATATTAAACTGGACACCTTCCCATTTATCTTAGCAGATCAGTTTATATACCTAGAGGTAAACATCACAAATAAATACTGTATAAAGCTCTTTTTCAATAAAATCTGTTGCACCTCTACGTGACAACCACCTTTTTTCTAACCTCTAAACATAAACAGTATTTAATGTTTGGAAAATGTCTGGAATAAAAACACACATACTGTACATGGATGCCTTTGCATCCTATGAAAAATTAAGCTTCAAATTTAACTCCTCATTAACACAATTTTTGCATTACTTTCAAATTAGAAACTAAATTGATCCTTTCCAATTTTCCTCACCTCCAACCTATTTCTGTTCCAGAAGAAATACTGATTAGTCTTGAAGACTCGGATAGCGTCTCTACAATATATAAAAAGATTGTAAAGCCCTTTCCTTTCAAAGATCCCAGGGTACATTTGGGAAAGACCTTTCAGTTAATATTTCGGAAAAGGAGTGGAAGCCACCCGTGTACAGAATACACTCAAGCTCCATATGTACAATCATTCTACTAAACATTTTTTACCAAGCACTTTTATCTCATTTAAACTTGTTCAAAATATATCCAGGGCAAGATTCAACCTGTGAATATTGCAGTCGAGCTCCAGTCTAACTAGGCCACATGTTTTGGGCGTGCACCAAATTAACATCATTTTGGAAAAACATCTTTGAATGCCTGTCAGACAGCCTTGGAGCCACAATCCCTCCCAGATGGGCTTAAAGTGGAGAAGGACAAACTGTAATTGCCTATACCTCACTACTAGCACGTAGACTTATCTTACTCAACAACAACAACAACATTTATTTATTGCACATTTTCATACAAAAAAATGTAGCTCAAAGTGCTTTACAAAATGAAGAATAGAAAAATAGAAGACACAATAAAAAATAAACATAAGTCAACATTAATTAACATAGAATAAGTAAGGTCCGATGGCCAGGGTGGACAGAAAAACCAAAAAAAAAAAATCTCCAGAGGCTGGAGAAAAAAAATAAAATCTGCAGGGATTCCAGACCAAGAGACCGCCCAGTCCCCTCCGGGCAATCTACCCAACATAAATGAAACAGTCCTCTTTGTATTTAGGGTTCTCACGGAAGGATTTGATGATGATGGTCACGTAGACTTCTGGCTTTCAGTCCATCAATGTTGGAGCATCATGATGCTTTGAGTAGGTGGTGGTGGCGCAGGCCGCCACCACAAAGAAACCGGAAAAAGAAACAGAAGAGAGAGTAGGGGTCAGTATGGATTTCAGAGCCACTATGAATAGTTATTATGATGAATTGAACATACAGAGTATCAAGATTAAGTTAAAGTGAAGTTATAAAAAGGCCATTATTGCCAATCACTAAAATTTCAGTTTTCTCTTTATTTAGTTTGAGAAAATTACTATTCATCCATTCAGAAATACCAGTAAGACACTGTGTTAGTGAATCGAGAGTCAGTGTCATCAGGTGCTATTGATAAGTACAGCTGTGTGTCATCAGCATAGCTGTGGTAGCTCACGTTGTAACCTGAGATAATCTGACCTAATGGAAGTATATAGATTGAGAAAAGCAGCGGACCCAGGATAGAGCCTTGTGGAACACCATATAGAATATCATGTGTCTTTGAGTTGTGATTTCCACAACTCACAAAGAATTTTCTCCCTGCCAGGTAGGATTCAAACCAATTTAAGACGCTGCCAGAGAGGCCCACCCATTGACTAAGGTGATTTCTAAGAATGTTGTGATCAATGGTGTCAAATGCGGCACTCAGATCTAGGAGGATGAGAACAGATAAATGGCCTCTGTCTGCATTTACCCACAAGTCATTTACTACTTTAACGAGTGCAGTTTCTGTGCTGTGATTTGTTCTGAAACCTGACTGAAATTTATCAAGAATAGCATGTTTATTGAGGTGGTCATTTAATTGCAAAATGACTGCCTTCTCTAGAATTTTACTTAAGAAGGGCGGGTTAGAGATGGGTCTAAAATTTTCAAAAGCAGAGGGGTCAAGATTATTTTTCTTGAGTAGGGGTTTAACTACAGCAGTCTTAAGACAGTCTGGGAAGACCCCTGTATTTAATGATAAATTTACTATGTCAAGAATATTGTCAATTAACACGCCTGATACTTCTTACTCAATTGGAAAAATCCCATCACACATCTTTTAAGCCAGTGGGTAACTGATGTCCTGTACTATTGGAGACTGGAAAAAATGAAATTTTCACTTAGAGGATCTGTTCAAATTTTTTTTTTTAAATATGGCAGAATTTAATCAATAACATTTTAGAATAACTGTATATATTGGGTAAAAGGATACCTTCCTTGCTATTTCAAAGATTTGCTTTGTAGGCTGTCTCTCCTCTCTTTCTGTTGGGTGGGGTTTGAATATTGGTTTGTTCAGTTTGACTTAATTGTATGCAATGTTATTTGCTTCAAATTAAAATTAATAAAAATATTGAAAAAATAAAAACATCTTGCTAGAAGGAGATAACCATTAGACAATAACCAATTAAGTGTAAAGACGACAAATGCCTGCTGCATGTAGAGATAATGTAGTGAGTTAAAAGCAGCCATAAATTCTGTGTAAGTGTGAAGTGCGAAGTACTAAGAACTATCGATGAGTCAATGATTCAGGAAAAGTTAAAGTTGAAGCATAACTTGGGTCCCACACTACTCCAGTGTAAATTGCAAGGTGGAGTACACTAAGGGCCGGTTTATACTTCACACTCAGAACATGTACGTGCCCGTATCATGGCTGCCACGCGTTCCCAGTGTTCATTTGACGCGTCCTCTGAGCAGGTCCTCAGAAATTAACGTGACGCATGTGCGAGTTGCAGTACCAGCAAAAAGTCGGGGGGCGCAGTGTGCTAAAAGTTGGAATGTGACGTCAGAGTCTCTGGTTACTATCTACTTGTGACAGAAAGCCGCTTTGCGGATCCTACAAGATCGGTGTGCACGCTTCAATGTTTGATGAATGGCTCGATGTGGTGAAGCAAAATGCCGACATACAGATGCATTCGTGGTGCTTTTATATTCAAGCGTCCCGATCGTAATGACACGATACATTTTAAAAGTCTCACATACCATCTTTTGTGCTGTCTTTTTGTTTTGCAACTTCACAGCAGCAACATAATGTACAGCGCTGTATTTGAGCCACAGAGAAAAAAAATTAAGGACACGGTGAAAACATGTATTCTGTGATTAAAGTGAAAATTTTGGCTTTAATCTCAAAATGTCCACTTTAACCACATAGTTTACTTTATTATTAAAGCAGACTGTTGTAACCATCATCCCAGTTTTTAATCGCTATGAGCTTCTTGGACCTGACAGCAGCGGCAAGCAGCAACAGATCACCACACAGAACACATTAAATGTATGATATTCCAACGCTCTGCAAATTTAGAATCTTTAGATTTATACTTGATATCACTTTCATGATGAAATGCAATACAGATAATTTACAGATAAATTGTTAATTTTGTTTAAATAACGAATACTGTTAATAATTACATGGGGGTGACACGGTGGCGGAGCGGTAGTGCTGCTGTCTCACAGGGAGTCACATCGCTGGTATTCCCTGCTTGGAGTTTACATGTTTTCCTGCTGGGTTTCCACACTGTGCTCCGGTTTCCTTCCAAAGATATGCAGATTTGGGGATTTGGTGCCGCTAAAATGACTCCAGTGTGTGTGTGTGCTTGTATTCAGCTTGCAATGCCCCGTCCAGGGATTGTTTCAGTCTCCTGCCCAATGCTTGCTGGAATGAACACATCCCTGGACTGATGGATTTAATCATTAAACACCTTTTTAGGGATATTGCGGTAAGGTGTCATAGGAATTTAATGGGTGTTCATGGCAATTCACAACACAGAGAAGCCGAACCTGTTCTCACCGTGATAATATCTCGCACTGCCACCTGGTGGATTCCTCCAGATTTATGTAAAGTACGCACACAAGTATAAACAGTAAAACGCTAGCATAGCAGGAGCACCTGCTGCAGCATGCGTCGCGTCGCGTGAAGTATAACCTCGGCCTTCAAGTACGCATTCGTTAAAGTTCTAGGCACATGTGACAGCCCAGTCACATACTGCAGATGTGAAATCCATCCATCCATCCATTATCCAACCCGCTATATCCTAACTACAGGGTCACGGGGTCTGCTGGAGACAATCCCAGTCAACACAGGGCGCAAGGCAGGAAACAAACCCTGGGCAGGGCGCCAGCAGATGTGAAATCCACATCCAAAGTTTGACTGCTACAGCTCTGTGATGTCATGCTGGTCTTGCAAAGCATCTTGGGACACTGGGAAAAAAATTGCCTAAGATAGCTGCATAGCGAATTTTCAGACAGCAATTTGGCAAACAAGGTAACCAATTCACTGCAAAAAGCTCTATTGCGAATTTCTCTTATCAACACTAGTTGTCCGATACCCTGCTTGCCTAATTTTGACCACTGCAAAAGAAAAATTCTACATTCCCAAACTTTTTCATATGCCTAAATTGCACTTAGCACAGTTTAACTGTTGCATACATGCACAAATGGCAAAAAAATATATATTGTTCCCTACAGTGGCTGATAGCATTACCACACTTTAAAGAATTATTTCACTGGCACATGTTACAGTATATGCATTTTTGTTTTAATGTAGGCAGAGATACTTTTGTAAATGTTGTAAAAACATTACTATAGATGAAGATCATTTAATAAAAATCTACTAGTGTGGACATGGACTTAGAGTTTCACTTTGCAATGAACTTGTGGTGTTTTGCAATCAGTGAAATGTACAACTTTGAGTCTGGAAACATTTTCTTGTGCTAATTCTGAATGCATCATCCTGTTATTTAGTATTTAAATAAAGTTTTATATTGAGAATAAAAAACTGCACTCATTTCCTGTCATGTGCAGAAAAAAATGAGATTGTGTTATGGTTGTACTGGTGGTATGATGCCCATTTTGTCAATTATGATGACAGTTTTATTGATTGCAATCATAATGATGTGTTAGAGACTGAAACATTGTTCAGTATAGTCCTCCGCAGCACAGGAAAGGGTGGTAGCTAGATAATAGCAAGAGGTAAGATCCTATGTAGTGCATTTTCCTGTGGAGAAACCATAGTAAGGCACACAATGGTGCCTTTTGCTGTGTATTTTTGTGGAAAATATGCAGCATGTACGTTAAATAAACACATGTGATGTGAACACCAGACATAAAATAGAATTGATATTACTGCAAACTACCTGTGATACACAACTTCAGAGAAACTCCTGGGTACTCTGTCATTTGTTTCCTCTGCTCACCTTCCAATACTTTGGCTCTCCTTCCTTCCTCCCTTTTTTTGACCAACTGAGCTCTTATTGCCACTGCCTTCCAACATATAAGCTCTCTGAGCAAAGAAATATATATTGTGCCTTAAGCACCTTCTGGGCACTCTCCCATAAGCATTTCCAGGGTCTCAGCTGACATCAACAATCTCTGTTGTCCTACGGGTAGAACTTCCTCTAGCAACATCAGAGATTGCTGCGTGTTAGTCTCAGTACAGGGGTGTACTGGAGAGGGCCAGATTGGTTGTTCCCCATGGAAAACAGCTGTAGGGCTACACAGCACATTGTCCCCTAGTGGACTGGGGAACCACAAACCCTACAGCTGGGGTTATATTCTGAGTTTTGAATGGCCTCCTGCTGTGATGTTAGCGTCCTCTGATGGTCAATAAGGGTTATGCTACCCAGATTAAGTTTGCAGTTGATAATACCTTGAATTGACTTGATAGACTTCAGTCAATTAGTGAAGACACTTGTTTCCTGAAGAGGCATTAGCTCTCTTGGAAATGTGTTCTTTTAAAATTGTGGCATATTAAATAATGAAGCAAGACATTATAAAAGCTTGGACAACAGCCAGACCTTTAGAGGCGGAATCGACAAAGCTCGAAGAAAAACCTCCCAGCGTAGGGACGAGAAAATGGCTGACTATGTTGATCCAGATTCCCACCTGGATTTTAGTCTGTACCAAGCGCCTCTCCGTCTAAAACTGCGTTAATTGTCAGTAAATGTAAGCTAAAAGATATTGTTTCTCATGTGATTCTTGTACCGCCGTAATCACGATGGGAGGGATATCGACGTTTCTGGTATATTATGATATTGCTTAATTATTTAATATGCCACAATTTTAAAAGAACACATTTCCAAGAGAGCTAATGCCTCTTCAGGAAACAACACTACATTTGGAAGAGTTGAATTTGAATCCTGGTCCAATGTACACCTAGCATGTGTCTGAGTCTCATATCCTTCTGACCTTATGCCTAAAAACTGATGCTGTTATTTTATTATTCACTATGATGAATGCATTTTTTATTATTCTATATAACCCCCTAAGAGAAAATGTTATATTTTATGGTATAATCATTTTTCTATATTTTTACTTAATACTAAGTTTCCTGTTTTTTGTACCTACCTGGATCATAAAAAAATAGATGTTTTGTCCTATGTATTCAAAACAGGATAAGCCTGCAAGGAAACTCACGCATCTCCTAAAATAAGAATAAAAATAATACATTTAAAAAGTAACGTACACCCTAAGCTAACAGGACTATCAATCAACCTAGTGGACAGGGTTAAATTGTGGTCATTTAAGGTATCAACGTTTGAGATGTCCTGTTAGCAATTAGGTGTAACCAATCATGTTAAAACTTTTCCAATTATATAATGAGTTCCTTTTTCTGAGTAGTGACCTAATCCATGAACTGTATAATTATAGCGCAGAGAACACTTTTTTGTTTGTAACATGTTGCTAATAAGATATGCACTTATTGCCTCTTGCAAGACTTAGATAAAGAATAATGATTGACATGTTCTCCTGCCTGTGTTTTATTGCTTAAACCGGGGCATTCTAGTGGGGGGTGTCTGCTTAAAATTTTCTTCCACACATCGAACGATTTTATAGGCCCTTTAAAAGTGCATCATAGCAATGGCAAAGAATACTTATAAATATTTTTATCTTATTATTTTTTATTTCTAAATAAAATAAAGGAAGATTTTTTTTGTGTTTATAGGAATTACTTAGGAACACTTGTTTTTTTTTCTGTCTGGCGCCTCCTGACTCACTACTACAAGAAAATCTCCACTCGTCTTGATGTCTAGCTATACAAGACAATGAGCTTTTTGGGTTTACCTCTCATTTTCTGGGCCTCTAGACCCAAAACAAACTTATTTTGTGCAGGAAATATACCTTTATGATAAAGTATAAATTAATAGGTGCTTTTAGCAGAAAGGGTCAAAAGGACTTCCACATTGTGTATGCCACACCAGCTGACCCCAGGGGTTCACCTCCAAGTGAAATATGAGTGGGTAAAATTACTCCTTGTCACAAAACTTCAAAAAATTGGGGATAATAATATAGGCATGTGAACTGTCATTTTAGGCTGCTTTGAAGTTGCTGATCACAAATATGATAGCTTTGGTATTTGATTCTTTTCTGGTGGACTTGCTCTTTAAGAGGCAATCTCAGAAGGTTAAAAATGTCAGATTTCAAATATAATATATGGGGTATTGTTTTAGATTATTTCAAGGTCTGTGATTCCGAATACAATGTTATTTTTGAATTTTGACTCATTACTAGGGTGCTGTCCCTTTGCAGACCTCTATCAGAGGTGGGGAACTAGCACATTTCTGTTACAATTGAGAATATTTGGACTTTAAACATTTAAATTAAAGCACACATTTTAATATTTCAAATATTTGGTGCAACTGTTGTTGTTTATTTTGTACTTCTACCTCATGAAGTAAATCATTACATTTCTTATTAACACCCTGAATTAGAGCAGCTTATGCTAATTCATATATTTTCACTTTGAAATTGCAGGATTTTATGAGTTGGTCACTATCAAACACTCCCAATTAGGTATATTTAAAAAATAATAGTATAAAATGGTATATTATGAAAAAGTTCAGGTAAGAGAGAAGTTGAGCATAAATCATTTTTAAAAGCCTTAAACTGGATCTTAATGAACAGAAGTCACTAGAGGTGAAACAAGTGTTGTCCCTAGAAAAGTTAATTCAATAATATTTGCTTTTTACTCCTTTTTGACTGCTAATTTGCCTTTGAGTTAAGGCCTAGAACTTAAATTCACAGACAAGCTTTGCAAATATTTGTTTTTTTTGATAAAGTACCATTTTACATCAAGCATCTTATCAGAAAAATGGCTTAAGAAACATAAACTTGTAAAGCTGTCTTATTCCAAAACACTGACCCTGGGATCCTGGGATGAATGATCACCTCTCAGTGGATGCCATCCCCTGCTGCGGCCCGTCATGTTACATGAGGACATGTTAAAAAGTCCTGACACCAGGGGCCAGCTCAGAAGTTGGAAGATTGCCACAGATGTAGTTTTTGCTCCTGCCAGTGTCTTACTTAGAAGCCAAAATCTGAAGTTAGTGAAACACCTTGTTCAATTCTAGGGCATGTTAGTGCTCTAGGTTGAACATTTCTAATACTGTACAGTACTGTTGATTTTCTTTTTGTAATACAATTACTGCAGACATGTTATGAATCCAAGCAGTTTAATATTCTCATGCTTTCATTTTTATGCATATTTTATTAAAACAGATATTAAGAACTGGACACATATAGATGAGAATGAGATTGAGTAAATCAGCCAACTGTTGGCTCCACTTGCACTTCTTTTTTATTTGGCAGCTGATAAAGGGACAAAAGAAGTAATTAAGGAGCGTGCGATTGCACACAAAAGGAAGAAACAGAGCACAATGCCACTCAAGGACATGACTATGCGATATAGTTGCACCTTCGTCGTCCTTCTCCCATTCATCTGTGACACTTTTACAGCACCTTGTCAGGTGAGCCCTCCTTTCTCTTCTGCTCTTGACTCCAAGCTCCTCTGACATAAGGTCCTCATAAAAGATGAGCAAGGCATCAACCTCCTGAGAAGCACTTTTGGGCCTGTGTGACTGGCCACAATTTTTTAAAGGGGCAGGAGTGGAACCCCAAGTCACCAGCATAACTTTCTGTTGCATCTCTCTTGGGGACTTGACCTGGACCTCAGACTGTTGTCCTCCAGTACAACTTATAGTCCCAAACAAACCCCTGAGCAGGGGGATACATTGTATTGGTTCAGCATAACTATAGTAAAAATATGGATGAAAATTAAAATGACACTTTATCTACTCTCTATATATAAAATCCTAAGCCTAAAAGTGCAACGATTTTGTGCAACGATTTTATGTGACTTTTTATGTCACTTTTTTGTCACGCTTTAAATCGGACTTACATATATATATGTTTGGTATCATTCTTTTCAGAATTTATCGAACTTTAATGTGATGTTGTTAGATTTTCAGATTCTTATTCTGTTTTTAAATTATAAACTAAAAAAATAACAAGAACTCGCGTCCCTCGAGACGAAACTTAACCAAGAGTGCCTAAAGATTTAACCACGCCTGGGGCCGGAAATAAAAGACAAAGAGTAGGACAAGGGGGTGCCCAGAGGATTGAGGAGCCCTGGCTAATGACAGGAGAAAGGCGGCTTCTTTTATATCCACCCTGGTGTGGTGGAAGTGCCGGATGAGCACCCGGAAGCACTCCGGGTGTCCCTGGTATTCCTTCTATCAGCACTTCCGGGTATGGCGGGCACTTCCGGGAGTACTTCTGGGTGCTCATCCGGCACTTCTGCCACACCAGGGTGGATATAAAAGAGGCTGCCTTTCTCCAGTCATTAACTGGAGTCAGGAGGAAGAGGACAAAGCTTGGGAAAGAGGAACAGAGGTGGTGAAGAAAGGAAGGTCCATTGGAAAGCCCGGACTTTAAGGGTGTTTGGTGCAGGGGCACTGTGTGCTGTGCAGGACTTTGTAAATAAAAATGTGTGTGTTGGAACTATCAGTGTCTGCCTGCTTGTGTCCGCGCTGAATCTCCACACTGTTTTTTTCCCATTATATCACTGTTTAAGAGGGGGTTTCGGAGGAGCGACCATGTCTCCTTGGGGTGCGTTCGCAACACGAGCAGCAGAGACGCGAAGTGGCTGGTGCATAGCGCAGGCTAGGGGGATTGGCGAACAATGCAAGCAGGGGGCGAACCCCCTAGTTTATATATATTTATTACCTTCCTGGATGTGTGAATAAGCTCTCCAAATTATCCATTAGATGTGCTTCTTGCTTTACACCCTGTTTTGCTTGGATAATGTGCAGACTATGAAATCTTTAACTTTAACCCTGTTAAGGATTTACATGGCCACAAAATAGGGTTATTCACAGAGAAGTCTACCTGTGTTAACCAGGCTTCCCAGAAAAACTAACAATTCCGTTTCTCTAGCTGGAGTAGGGGTTTACATAGCATTTTAGAAACCAGGTTTCTGTGAATAACTGGGTTATTAAAGGGTATGTAAAGCACACTCAGCATGTCACTGTGGTGGGGTCAAATGGGAGTTAATACATCCATCCATCATCCAACCTGCTATATCCTAACTACAGGGTCTACTGGAGCCAATCCCAGCCAACACAGGGCACAAGGCAGGAAACAAACCCCAGGCAGGGCGCCAGCCCACCGCAGAGCACACACACACACACACACACACCAGGGACAATTTAGAATCGCCAATGCACCTAACCTGCATGTCTTTGGACTGTGGGAGGAAACCCACACAGACACAGGGAGAACATGCAAACTCCATGCAGGGAGGACCAGGGTCTCCAAACTGCGAGGCAGCAGTACTACCCACTGCGCCACCGTGCTGCCCAGAGTTAATACAGAAGCATTAAATGAATTTCTATTATAAAAAACTACAGATTGATGCTAACTATTCATCCGTCCATTTTCTAAACTTGCTTTATCTTGAGCAGGTTTGTACTGAAGTTGGGAGTCTATTGCATCAAAGATAGAGCCAAAGGCAGGAAAAATCCCTGGACACAGTGAAGAGTGAAAACAAACACATCAGGGCAAATTTGGCATCACCAATTCACCTAACCTGCATGTCTTTGTACCATGGGATGAAACCAGCATTCATATGGGGAGCACCTACTGCTTAAACCCTGGTCAGCTGGTTGTGATGAACCAGTTCGATCACTGCACCACTGTGCTAGCCTGATGCAAAATATAAATATAAAAAATTACAGAGAATGGTCTACTGATAAAATTTGAGCTGTGATGGACTTTATCTTGGGCATTTACTAGAAGATGCAGTAAACAGGCCAGGATTACTTGCCATACTGAAGAGGAAGAGAAAGATGGAGCAAGAGCAAGGCGTTTATCATGTGCTGAAGGACATCACTGCAATGCATTTAATGGTGTGGCAAGTAAGGTGGATCTGGGATCTGGGCACTGGGTGATGAATCAAGTGTTACTTTATGACCAGAAGTCACATTTATGTGTTTCCAATGTGTGACTACATATGGCATCTTAAATGTCATTGTCCACATGAAATAACTGTCAACATGCAAACCACCGTACACCCACTTAAATGGTGATTTGTAAATTATACAGTACTTTGAAAGCCGTTGGTTTACAGCAGTAAGTGAAATGTCATTAATTATAATAGTATAACTTTATGAAAGCCACATGTATATAGGTCATGTCGGTTAAAAAGTTTTATGCAGACTTTCAGACAGAAACATTTACCTCTCCTGAGTGCAGAACTCTTGACCTTCAGGTTATGAGTCTTAGTTTATTATACAGTACATTTCTCAGGAAATATTTCCAAGATCTCTTTATCTAGGACAAACCTATTAGGAAAGGTAATCACATTGTGTCCAAGCTGAGTACTTCTCTGAAAGACAGATTGTTTGGTCTGACTAAGGCAACTAGTGTGCATTTTATCTTCAATAGAGGTTATGCTAATATTTAACAGTTATAAGAAAAACGTGTAGTGTCTACTTTTACACTGCAGTCACATGGCCCGTGTAGAGATGTAGTTGAAGACATGTCCACAACATAAAAAATATATTTAGGTAAATAAAAGATTCAATTTTTAGCTTTATCTGCCTGAAGTATTCTTCAGGATAATAAGAAAGTTATACAGTAATCAGCCATTCAACACATGCAATAACACTTATGAATCGTTCCAGCCTAATCTGACCTCCTTACTTCATATGAAGCAACACCTTACTTAAGAAGTGTAATTATTTTGCCTCCATTTGCATTGTATGACTGTAAGAAACTGGTGACCCATCTAGTTCTGGGTCATTTTGGGAAGTAGAGCCTATTGTCACACATGCACATCAGAGTATCACTCACCAGGCTCATCTGAGATGTGCACTACAACCCCCAATTGAGAGGGGGCACTGGCACTAATTGTTCCCTCCACAGTATCGAGAAAATGCCCAGTGAGAACATTTGATTCTGCCCCTTCAAGTCTACCAGCTATAAATCCTGTGACCAACTGAAGGGGGTTTCACTCTGTGAAAGGAGCACACCGCCAGGACTTGAATTCCTACCCAGTGACTAGGCATGAAAGCTTTTATAAAGCCTAATGGTTCCTTTTAATTTTGATAGATAGATAGATAGATAGATAGATAGATAGATAGATAGATAGATAGATAGATAGATACTTTATTAATCCCAAGGGGAAATTCACATACTCCAGCAGCGGCATACATAAAGAACAATATTAAATTAAAGAGTGATAAAAATGCAGATAAAACAGACAATAATTTTGTATAATGTTAACATTTACTGTCTTATTTAATTAAAGAGTTATATTAAACCTCAGTACATTGCTGTTTGGGTTTGGATTGAAGAATGGAATGCCTGCTGAATAATACAAGACAAGCTTGCATTTCTGTTTTTGTTTATTGATGAATTTATCTTACATTAGAAGGTGGATGGGCTGAAGATTTTGGTGCATTTCATTTTTTTTATATTCATGAGAAAGTGTGTATGTTATTAGCAGAAACCATTCTTTAGGCCATTTATTTGCAGATATTAGTAAGTTATTTTTGCATTGGGACAACAGTGAGAGGGCTACACTTATATAAGACTCACTGTCCCCCATTGTGCCCCCTAAATGGTATCTTTTCGAGTACTAAATCTGAATTATGATTTTGACTGCTTCCTGAATGTTAATTGTATAATTTCTCTTATGTACTAAAAGCGACATTTATTAAATAGTATTTTACATTTTTTTTAGAGATTCATGATCATGGAGGTGTTGCTCTTGCCATTGGGTGGATGCTAGACTTGTGATCACCGGTTTCTTGAAAGAAAACGTTAGCACTGCACCTATGTACATCTTTGGAGCTTTGATGACTTTTTCATTGTTGATGGAATAAAAGCACAAACCACTTTGCGGCTATCTTGATATTGTGTGCTCTCATTGCACTAGTCCAGCTCAGTACTTGACGATCGATGTCTAGGTGCAAGAAGGGATGAGGCCAAGGCTGCTGGCAACACAGTCCTCACATGGCTCTTTTGATCTTTTGGTGCTGCCTGTGCCTGTATTTCTGACCAGTCGTATGCTTAAGCTATCATTTGAACCTTGCTTTGAATCTACTTGTCTAAAGCTTTTTTGTCCTTTTTAGGACACCTTGGTTACAATAGCCCCGGGCTGCAAGTTTTTTTTCTTCAACTGGGACTTTGCAAAAAATTTAGGAATTATCTATTTAATGGAACAAGACTCAAAGCCAGCATGGCAAGTATTCAAGGCCTACTAAAGCCAAGTTTGTGTCAATCTCGGTCATTGCAGCTGCATTTGTCTCTGCCAAATACACTGTCGAAGATCAAAGCTTCTTCTAAAGGCTATGGATATGCTTGCAACAACCAAATCAATAATTAATAAAGCAATAAGGCTGAAAAAGCTATAGTATTTATACAGTTTTATACATTCTAGTCACCATTGAAGCTCCCCTGGTAGTAGAGTTCCAAAAGGCACCAGTCTTTCTATCTTGCTTGCTTCATTCACATGTGTTTTTTGATTTTAAGCCTTGGAGGTTCCATTTTGTCTCTCCAAAGGCAGGATACAATTTCAGCATATGTATGTGGATGCAGTACAGTTTGTGGTCTGCACTGACCCAAGTAACTTATTGGCTCTGTTGTCAGCAGTGATGAATGAACCCCGCTGAATTTGCTTTGTCTTGAGGTCTCTGAAAATCCAGAAATTATGGGAATTTCAGTAAACATGGCGAAATGCATTGATGTCACTGAGAAGGGAGAAATTGAACTAGTTTTTAGTGCATTATGATGGTGCAATGATCTTCTAGGTGTCACTGAAAGCTAGAGAAGTGTCTGGCAACTATGCTGGACTGATTAATGTGCTCAGAGTCCACAATACTCTGAGTCCTTTGTCTCTCTGCATCTTTCAAGCTCCTATAACTATAACTAACTAACACTCACAGAGCCTGTGAGGCAAGGGATCAGCATTATATATTTGGGTGGCTGTCCCTGTCACTACTTAATTAATCTAAACTACATTGTAAGAAGCATAACAAGTTTAATTTAGCTGTGAAGATACAACATACAATGAACAACAAAGTATTTTTATAATATTCTTATTATGGCCAGCTAATGTACCCCTCAAATGAAAATACTGCAGGTTTGCAGGGGTGCTAATCCAGCTGGAGTACTGATTGAGTAGTGACATCATGCATGTGTACAGTATACAGTCATATGAAAACATGACTGGATTCTTCGGATTTTTTTTTATCATTGGCTGAGCTTTCAAAGTAGCAACTTCCTTTAAATATATGACATGCTTTATGGAAACAGTAGTATTTCAGCAGTGACATTAAGTTTATTGGATTAACAGAAAATTTGCAATATGCATCATAACAGAATTAAACAGGTGCATAAATTTGGGCACCCCAACAGAGATATTACATCAATACTTAGTTGAGCCTCCTTTTGCAAATATAACAGCCTCTAGACGCCTCCTATAGCCTTTGATGAGTGTCTGGATTCTGGATGGAGGTATTTTTGACCATTCTTCCATACAAAATCTCTCCAGTTCAGTTATGTTTGATGGCTGCCGAGCATGGACAGCCTGCTTCAAATCATCCCATAGATTTTCGATGATATTCAAGTCAGGGGACTGTGACGGCCATTTCAGAACATTGTACTTCTCCCTCTGCATGAATACCTTTGTAGATTTCGAACTGTGTCTTGGGTCATTGTCTTGTTGGAATATCCAAACCCTGCATAACTTCAACTTTGTGACTGATGGTTGAACATTATCCTGAAGAATCTGTTGATATTGGGTTGAATTCATCTGACCTTCGACTTTAACAAGGGCCTCAGTCCCTGAACTAGCCACATAGCATGATGGAACCTCCACCAAATTTGACAGTAGGTAGCAGGTGTTTTTCTTGGAATGTGGTGTTCTTCTTCCGCCATGCAAAGCGCTTTTTGTTATGACCAAATAACTCATTTTTTGTCTCATCAGTCCAAAGCACTTTGTTCCAAAATGAATCTGGCTTGTCAAAATGAGCATTTGCATACAACAAGCAACTCTGTTTGTGGCGTGAGTGCAGAAAGGGCTTCTTTCTCATCACCCTGCTATACAGATATTCTTTGTGCAAATTGCGCTGAATTGTAGAACGATGTACAGATACACCATCTGCTGCAAGATTTTCTTGCAGGTCTTTGGAGGTGATCTGTGCGTTGTTTGTAACTATTCTCACAATCCTGCGCATATGCCGCTCCTGTATTTTTCTTGGCCAGCCAGACCTGGGTTTAACAGTAACTGTGCCTGTGGCTTTCCATTTCCTGATTACATCCCTTACAGTTGAAACTGACAGTTTAAACCCCTGAGATAGCTTTTTGTAGCCTTCCCCTAAACCATGATAGTGAACAATCTTTGTTTTCAGATCTTTTGAGAGTTGCTTTGAGGATCCCATGCTGTCACTCTTCAGAGGAGAGTCAAAGGGAAGCACAACTTGCAATTGACCACCTTAAATACCTTTTCTCATGATTGGACACTCCTGTCTATGAAGTTCAAGGCTTAACGAGCTAATCCAATCAATGTGGTGTTGCAAGTAATCAGTATTGAGTAGTTACATGCATTCAAATCAGCAAAATTACAAGGGTACCCAATTTTTTGCACAGCCAGTTTTTCACATTTGATGTAATTTCTTAGAACTAAATACTGCTTCACTAAAAATCTTTGTTCGGAAAACACCCCAGTACTCAGATGTTCCTAGGAAATGAAAGACATACCACTGTTAGAGTAAATTATTATGCATGCTGAGAGGGATTCCCAACCTTTTTCATATGACTGTATGCCATAAACTATTCATGCATGCACAAAGCAGACTGGGCAGCGCTGTAAAATGCAAGATGAAGTACGCTTACAGTAAGCATGCGTTAAAGTTCTAGGCACATGTGACAAAGCCCAAGCACATACTGCAGATGTGAAATCCTCCTCCAAAATTTGACTGCTACAGCTCTGTGATGTCATGCTGGTCTTGCAAAGCATCTTGGGACACTGGGAAAAAAAATTGCCTAAGATGGCTGCATAGCGAATTTTCAGATAGCAATTTGGCAAACAAGGTAACCAATTCACTGCAAAAAGCTCCATTGCAAATTTCTCTGATCAACACTAGTTGTCAGATACCCTGCTTGCCTAATTTTGAGCACTGCAAAAAAAAAATCATACTAAAGATGTCAACTGCTTTAAAATTTGTCAAGAATGTCGGACAAGCCCAATATTGGGACAGTAAAGCATATTGTGTGTGTGTCAAACGTTGATGCTCTCTTTTCTGAACCTACATACCACTGCCGCCTGCTACTTTATCCAGTGTCATGCATGGGTGCCTGAAGATCACCTTCATAACTCAATCCAGGCATGTAATACCGCTCTGGGACAACTTTTAAAGCTGACTTTTTATTGCTTCCATTGTGTCAACAAGAACTTATTTTCTTTAGTTAGACTTTCCAACTGTTCCCTAGGTCTTTTCTGATTTACTCTGCCAATTACATCGGGATGATTCCAGGACACTATGGCCAAATCACAGACACGGAGGTTCTGTTACAAGGTGGAATGTGATGCACTTGTTTGTAATCATTCGTATTGTGAGCTCTACTGTAATAATAATCAGCTATTCATGTTTTCTCAAACTACCTGGGCTCTAGTCAAAATATATAATTTGCATTTTTCTACTCTAAGTGATTTGTTTTCTTATTTTAAGCTTGCCTGCATAAACTGAAACCATGATACCCTTGTGAAGGTCTGCGCCTCTGAAGAATTATGTACTGTATTTATAGATTATATAATGTATTTCAAAGGCACGTGCAAGTTCTATTGTTAAACATGACAGCAACATAATGTTTCAAATCATTTCATTGAAAAAGTAAATAAGATTTCTGGAAACACTTCAGTTTCCTAGATGGAAATATGGCAACCAAAGATATGATATCATTCAGCCCTTTATCACAGAGCAGATAAAGAGCTTGCAGTGTATGTATAAGTACCTGTGGTACACAACCACATCTTACAGCCACACTGTGACTAACATGTGGAGACTCAGCTTGCTCATTTCAGCCGTCTGCCTAACAGGCAGTTGGTGTCAATACACTCCTGACCAGATCACTTCACTCCCGGGACTCACAGAGACTCTCAATTTTAGGCAGTGGTCTGGATATCTGGAGGCAAGCCCTGGGACGTATTTATACTACTGGTAAGATTATCTAATTTTTTCTAATGTGTTATCATCATTTACAAAATTGTAATGCATCTGTCCATCATAATCACCCATTTTGAGTGGTCAATTAACTTGTCTTTGGGATTGGGGAGGGAAACCCACACAAATGTGGACAGAAAGTGCAAACTACACACAGATAGTCAACAGGCCAGCATTTGAACACAATTCCTTGAAGCTAAAGGTTTGAGAAGGCAGTGCTAACTTCTGTGCCACTTTCCATTTAGCTTAATAGTGAAATTAAAAATGAGCAATGGTAATATTTGACTTACATTAGAACAATTGTGATAAGGAGATTTTAAGGTCCCTAAAGTCCTGCTCTTCACCACAGTACTTGCCAGTTTATCTCATGTGTCTTTGGGTCTTTGCTGGAAGAGAAAAACAAACCATTAAAAGCTATTCCTTGTGGAGATCCTCAGTACATAATTGTTCATTTTCTTGAGATAAGCACAATGACTTTTAATATTCTTTCCACTTAAAGGCAAGAAAGAATATTAAGGGACCTCTGCAAAGAAGCCATCTGTAAGTACACTTTTAAAAAGAAAGCTAGTGATTCTTTCAAGTGTTGCCCTAGGAGAACCATTTTTCATAACAAATCTTTATTTATGTGGATTTGTTACAAGTCCCATAAATAGCCATGAATAAATGATAACAGATTTATAAAAATCTAAATTTGTTTCTTTTTTTTTAAAAAGACCTTTGCTGCAGACAATCTCATAAGCTAAGTTCAGGTTCTCTTTATCTGTTGTTATCATGTCTGCTGGCCTACTAGACATGAAAGATTTCTCCTCTTTCAAGTCCCAACTGCGTGCTTGTCTTTTGAAGTGAAGATTACACTTTTGGTCATTTATCATGACAACACCAAGATGCTCTATAAATGTTTAAATAGCATTGTTAGAAACTGAACCTTTTTTCTTTTAATAGTTATTGTTAGATGACAGAGAGAAAAGTGGCAGTTTAGATATGCTGTGCTTACCTGGTCTATGTGTCTTTGGAAAAGATGAACAAGAAAAAATGTAACAAGTAACATTTAATACTGCCAAGGGCATAAAGTACTGGCAGCATTACAATACCAAGAAGAATGTCTGTTCCAGGAAGTTTGGATAGGAGACCAACCAGTAAAAGTTTAGTTACTGCTGGAAGAGGTGTTGGTGAGGCCATCAGGAGGCAGTTACCCTGTGGTCTCTGTGTGGATCCCAATACCCCAGTGCAGTGACACTGAAACTGTGTCGTAAAAATGGCACTGTCATTTGGATGGAACATAAAACCAAATAAAATCTTTTGTCTTGTGGTCATAAAAGATCCCTGAGCATCCTTTATATCCTGTCTTAGCCTAACTGCTCATTACGGCCTAGTCATTCTGAGCCCCTAATCATCGCGTGTCTCTAATTAGCTCACTATCTTGCAACACTTCACCACCTAATAGCTAATGTGTAGTGAGCATACAAGTGCAAAGTGGCTGCCATCACATCGTCCAGGTGGATGCTACACATTAGTGATGGTTGAAGTGGCTCCCCATTCACTATGTAAAGCAGTGGTCCCCAACCTTTTAGACACCAAGGACCTCTTTACTAGAAGCAAATGTTTACAGGGACCAGTGGGTGGGGGGGGGGGGGCTTTATGGACAGGTTCGTAGGGCAGTTTTATACACAATTTACATTACATTTCTATTATTGTTAAGTTATAATATCGTAATAGAAATTATACAGCTTACCATAATGCAGAATCAGTCGGAGCCCTGAGCTTGTTTTCCTGCAACCAGACAATCACATCTGGGGATGATGGAAAACAGTGACACGCGAAGTGTGTTGTTTATGTTCAGTCTACTCCATAATCTTGTTTTGGTTCCTGTCACTGCAGAAAACGCTGCCTCACAAAGATAGGATGTTGGAAATGTAAGCAGCTTCAATAGCTTCTTTCGCGTTATTTTAATCTTCTCCTGTCTACACGTTATGCTGATGAGAATTTTTCTCAGCATTTCCTTGCGATAACACACTTTCAGGGTGCGAATGATGCCCAAATCCAATGGCTGAAGCACTGCTGTGCAATTGGGTGGGAGGAATTCAACGTAAACATTATCTAAATGTGGAAGCATGTTGTGGGCAGCACAGTTATCAATCAGATGCCAAATCATCCTTTTCTTCTTCTTCATATTGTGAGGTTACTGAACTCTTTTGGGACCACCCAACGGGAACGTCACTCTGAAGAGCGCCCTGAAGCGTGATTGCCGTATCTGTGTAAGATTGTTTGTACGTTGCCAGGGCAAGGCAACAGCAGGCTCACAGCGTGTTGTCCCGTTGACAGAGGTCCCAAGAGAATTTAAAAACCACACATTTTCTTGAATGAGTGCCGCATTAATAGGAATGTTTCTTGAACAAGCATCACTGAACCAAATAAAAACTGCTTTTTAGGCGTCTTCAAATGCAGCAGTTCACATACATTTGCAACCTGAGATTTTTCTTCTTTTTTTGCATATAACAAAGACATATGCATTGCATTTGTCATTCCAACAGATTGCACATCACAAACATTAACACTGTTATCATTTTTCGTGTCTGCCACTTCTATAGAAGGGTGACAATGAGTTAAATTCCAATGGATGTTTTTCAAATGTTGATGAGCAATAAGCAAAAGGTATCACTGAAAACCACAGAAATCAAAAACAGCAAAAAAGCAGTATGAGGAAAGTTCAAAGAAAGAAATTTTTTTTACAGTGTTTCTGTTTGGCGATCGTTGTGCAAATGTGCACAACTGAGCTGCGACCACAGAATTAAGTGCGGATGATTCAATCAAGCATTTCAAGGTCACTTCGTTGTAATGAAGGTATCTGCTGAATGTACTTTGTAGTAACGAGATTTCTATAGACTTGTGTCATATTGGGAAACTGTCGGGACCATAAAAATACTTCGTTGTAATACTCTTTCACCTCTGTCTCTCTCCTGTCTCTGCAAAGCCCCGCCCGCCTAGCGTTCTGAAAAGTGTCCTCAGTGAAGGGGCAGCCATTTTACTATAGCTCTTCACTGAGTGAGTCTCTGTTGCCGGCAGTTCTCTGGACCTGGGGTTGGGGACCCCTGATGTAAAGCACTCTGAGTAGTGAGAAAAGTGTTATATAAATGTAACGAATAATAATGAACTATTATTATAATTAAGAGAGCAAGAGTTTACTCGAGCATCATTTTTTTTGACATAGTTTCCAAGGTTATTAACATACTTAATCCAGCAGTTACAAAAACCATGTTATGGGCATGTTCAATATTGTCAGTAGCAGTGGCTATGAACCGGCAACCTGGTCTTCCTTCATCTGTGGCCATTTTTGAACTTTTCAATCCTTTTGTAAACAATTTGCTGAGGTAAATACACCTTCAGCCCACAAAAAGGGATAAAAGTACAGTCATCTGCTTTGCTGAATATGGAAAGGAGAGCGGCCATGTTAACAGTTAACAGGACTTGTTTGGATGTCTGCAGTAACTTAGACAGGCAAAGATCAACCACACATATGCAAGTACTGCTACAGGAAACAGTAATACAAATGTTAAAACATTATTGTAGATATTTTTGTCCTTTTTGAGCAAAACGATTTTAGTACTTCTATTTAGAGAGTTTTTAAAGAAAGACAACAACTTGGGAAACTATTATCCCATCTGATTGCACCAAAATTTGTAAAACTGTGTTTCTTTATGGGATCTCTTCTGTGTTTAGTTTACTGCTCAGTGAAGCCTGAAATTTGAACATTATAATGTGGAGGCTAGACCCCCGTGACCCTGTGTTTGGATTCAGCGGGTTGTAAAATAGATGGCTGGATAATGTGGAGGCATTTTTAGGGAAGTTTAGAAGGTGCATGTTGTGGATAAGTGCCTTGAATCAAAATGGATAACAGTGTTATAATAAAAGCTTCTCACATATTCATTTAAAACAGAGGTAAGTTGTTCAAGTTATAAAGGGCCACTGCCAAATAGAAGGCTGAATTCTGTTGTAGAATGCAGTTGCTATGTGATAATAACTTGGAATGTCTTTTCATGTCCATCCCAGAGATGACCACCATTGTGGACTTCAGCCTCTGTATTCAGGTATGCAGGACATGATTCCAAACTTTTCAACGTCTTTCTCTGATTTTAGGTTTGTGGAGTCTCAGAATAACCCTGCCACTGATCCCCTGGTGCTTTGGCTCAATGGGGGGCCAGGGTGTAGTTCGCTGGAAGGCCTTCTTGCAGAAAATGGACCTTTTCTTGTGAGTTCTATAAAAATGCAATTCTCTTTCATACAGAGTCACTCCTCTGAATGAAAATATTTATGTTTTTTATTAAATGCAAAAACTGAACCTTGAAAAAGTAAGCTTAATGTTAAGGCCTGACCCTGAGTTGTGATACACGACTCTCTTTTTGTTCAAATTAAATCTTTATTGTCAGGAATGGGTCATTTGTCTCAAACAAAACTGAGCACCAAAGTGCCCAGCTGTGTGTTATTCTTGGGTTTTGTTGTCCTCCATGTAAGGGGGGCTACATTTGTCTATAAGTTGACTCAGAATAATTAAGAGCTGAGAATATTCCTCCACATGGTATCCTCAATCTTCCTTTAGAAGTTTCCACATGTTGCATTTTCTACGAGAAGTCATGTGATAGTTTATCCTACATGTATATTTTTATTTTATTCATTTTTTTCATTTTTAAACAGAATAATCATCACTTTTTCACAATAATGAGTTTGTAGCAGAAACCAAAAGTACTGTATGTCACAGCTTGTCTTTAGTGTTTTGGAGCGTTGCTTTATATTTGTGCCATTCTACCCTAAGCCCTCTACTTACATCCTCATTAATGATCAATTAGTCTTATATTTTACTAAATCGGGATACCTAGTGCTGCATTGAGTGGAATAAAGTACAGGTGCAGACACTAAATAAATTCCGTAGAGAAAAACATTTTGGCCCCAAAAAAACATTTCACTGCCTAAATCTACTGTAGCTACCAATTTTGCATACCTAAACCAAGTCTCAGAAGTACCCCTAAAGGCACATCTGTAATAAAGTGCCAGTGTGGCCACCAAAAAACCTCCCCAAGGAGAAAGATATGGGGCTGAAACATACTCTACGATCTTTCACTGTATGTATGAGGAATCTGCTTAAAACTTGATGGAGATTTATACACCGGACAAACACACATTCAGCTTTCTATATTAGAAAGTAATTTTTAAATGTAATTCATTTCTTTTGGAAACAAAACATTATAAAAGAACACGACTTGCTCAGCAAATGAAAAGAACACAGAAGTTAAACATTATAATTCAAAAGCAATCCATAAACAAGAGACAATTTCCAAATAAAGAGCTTCGTTGCTACAAAGAAAGATACGTAGATCTTTGGGGACCAGCACTCCTTGCAGAAAAGTCAAAAGGCTGGTCAACTCTACCTTGGATAGCCTACAATGTACTGAGGTACAAACTTCTCTCCTTGATTATGATTGGATCTTAAGATGTTAGTGTCTACAATTGGTGATCCTATGTCCTCCTGTCACCTGTTGCTTGGTCAATGTGAGAGTGACGCCCCTCCAGATCAGAACACTGAGAAAGTAACCAGAATGGGTTAATATTCATTTAGTATAGGTTTGTACCCAGCAAAGCTCCTATCAGCTGGTAACAAACAAACTAACTATGGCTTCTCCCTACAACTGGTTAGTTTTTCATTTATGTAACTATGAGTAACAAGATTTGACATATTTTCTAACAAAAACTTAAATTATGGTCCTTGTGATCTGGTGCAAATATTTAGTGCAAATGTCATGCTGGGGGCGGCACGGTGGCGCCGTGGTAGTGCTGCTGCCTCGCAGTTAGGAGACCCGGGTTCGCTTCCCGGGTCCTCCCTGCGTGGAGTTTGCATGTTCTCCCCGTGTCTGCGTGGGTTTCCTCCGGGCGCTCTGGTTTTCTCCCACAGTCCAAAGACATGCAGGTTAGGTGGATTGGAGATTCTAAATCGGCCCTAGTGTGTGCTGGGTGTGTTTGTGTGTGTCCTGTGGTGGGTTGGCACCCTGCCCAGGATTGGTTCCTGCCTTGTGCCCTGTGTTGGCTGGGATTGGCTCCAGCAGACCCCCGTGACCCTGTGTTCAGATTCAGCGGGTTGGAAAATGGATGGATGTCATGCTGGACACGTAAATTCAAGGGGTAGAGGGGCTAGAATATACGAGTATACAAGATGTGATGAGGTACCTGAGTGGCAAAGGATATCACATATCTAAATATAATGGCTTTTATTTCCTTCTTCTAGTTCAAGGTATGGTGTGGTGGATGATTGCAATTTGGCCATCATCTCTAGTTTAATGTGTATACTGTATTTGGGTGACCTACAGTATAGACGTTGTGTGTCGCCTTGCAGTCTCATAGAACCAAGAAACTGGCTCAGATGTTGCATTCTGTGTTTGTTCTCACAGTTTCTGTCTGTGCTGCAGTCGCCCCACCACCATCTCTCTATAAAACATGTTCATGTTTTATAATACTCGCAAGAGAACATCCCACAACGCATAATATGGGCATCATGTGTCTCGCCATTCAATGTTAATGCTGAAAACATGGAATATGGTTACAATAAAATATGTAAACAATGAGGAATAGATAATAATAACAACCATTTTTTAAGTGCAAAGCACTCAAAAAATGTCTTCCTAACAATAGTGATATCCTCAACAAAGCAGTCATTATCGTGAAAACTTGGCACACATCAGAACAATAATAATCCAGCCTGTACTGGACACATTCCAACATGTCGGACACTAATAATGTGGCAGGTGACACTCATCCTACCAGAACTGGAGTAGTCGGGCCTACCCTAGTGACAAAAGTCCAACATCCAGTTCTTTTCATCATGACATAGCATTTTATGGAACTGGAATAGAAACTTCTGTTTAAAACATACATGGTTTGGCATAACCTGGGAGGCAGGACTCAATGTCCAGAGAAATTGGCCTTCCTTGCTAAGGTGAAAGATTACTTAAAGAACTGTACGGTACATCAAACAGTTTTACTGTGATTTGTAAATGCCAGCTTTGCCATTTTTTTTTTTCATCTCTTTCTCAGCTTAACAATGAGGTAACCCTCTCCATGAATGAATATAGCTGGAACAAGGTAGCCAATATGCTGTATTTGGAGTCTCCAGCTGGCGTGGGATTCTCATACTCAACAAGTCAGAACTACCAGATCAATGACCCACAGGTTTGTATGATCATACAGCAGAGTAGAGCAGCTATTGGGATTATGTGTTGGAAACAACTTTTTTTTTATTGACATGTTATATGGTAGTGGAGGAGAATGCAGGTTCAACGTCCAAGGTTGAATACACTAAAATCAATGAGGATGAGAGGAGAACAGTGTGGTGATGTAAGGCATATAGGACATTGATTACTGTCCGTCAGGATACTCAGTGTGATTACATGCTTGGCATGTCATTTAGTGCAGTGGTTCTCAACCTGTGGGGCAGGCCCCTTCTAGGGGGGCACGAAGTAACAAAAAGAGGGGCGTGAAGATGTGAAAAAAAGAAAATAAGAATCAAAAATATGAAACCAAAACAAATGAACTTAAACTACATTCTGATACTAGAACAATAAATATAGAGTTAGATAAATGTTGATAAAAGTTAAGTAGGTATAATAAAAATATGCATCTACATTTCAAAAAAATGTTAAGGGGGGGCGCGATTAAAACTGTTATGAAAACTCGGGTCGCAAATACTTAAAGGTTGAGAAACGCTGATTTAGTGTCCTTCACTGAGTTTGTGAAGAACAAATTTCACCAATATTGCATAGTTTGCAGATTTTGTTTTACTTGATAACAAACATTCCTTGGTCCACGCTATCCCACTCAATGGATAATGTATGTTTCTGCTTCACTGTGCAAAGAAGCCATATAAATAAGCTGAGTTTCATTAGCAGAAGATTCCCAGTTATATATTTCAGTGTTCATGTTCCACATGGGGGTGCACTTTAGTTTTCCATGGAGTCAGACAGATTAGTGTGGTTCTTAAGAGTTGATTAACTTCACTCCAGCTAAGTGACAATGGCCCATAAAACAGATGACCAAGCTACTAGGCCTGGCTCCTCTGCACCTGTAATTGGTATATGTGGATTGGTAGCTTTACTTTCCACACACTCATCCTAAACTCACACACCCTACAGTGTAGTGCACTGCATACTCCTTGTTCACTTATTACAATGTGAACAAACAAAGCTCTGTCATTGAATTTGCTCATGATATCAGCATCATGGGGCTGATCACCAGCAATGAGGAGACTGCTTAAAGCGGGCGTACATTTTGCACTTTTAACCAACTTGTGAGCTAACAAGTATGGAAGATTATTTGTGCCAAAATTAAAGGCAATCCAGCATGTCAACTAGGTTAAAATGTAATACATTTGCATGTGGTGCGTTTAATTTTGGCCTGGTTTTATTGTATCATATTTAAAAACATATCAACCAAATGATCAGTTGCTTTTCACTAAACCATGCAATTTTTGTGTCAATTTAAAAATACAATAAAAAAAGTGTATTGCATTTTCAATCCTGTCCATAGATTGTGTGTCATAACTAAAAGCAAAGGAAATGTATTGCATTTCATTTAACAGCTGCTTGAGGTTATTGCATTTCAATTTGTGACCACTCTTTAATCATGCCGAAACTGAATAGACCAATCAAAAGGAGGGGAAAGGGATGTCAACAGCTGGGATAAGAGGCGTTCCACTTCTAAATATTTCTGTGTTCTGGCAGAACCGCAGGCATAAGTTTTGCCAGTGTGGATTGTGGAGTTATTAACCAAAATGTTGAAAACTTTTATGTTGTCTAAAGTTGTTTTCTTTTTATACATTTTAAAATAAGCTGTGCAGTTGCATTTTTGAGATGTGGGATGTTAGTAGTTTAAACTAAATACAGAGAAAAAGTTGTTAGCATCACCAAGCTTGGTTTCTTTGTAGCTTTCTGGATCTACTGTCTGTGTAACTCAGATATTACATACTTTTTTCCCTTCTTTCAACACAGAAGGAAATGAAAATGTCATTTACATCACCATATTACACCTGTTCAATGAGACAGCAGATCCCCTGCCCCATTTGCCTTCTTTAGCGCTGGTTGAACACACTTTTACCCCAACTGCTGATATGCCTTGCAACCCTTTTTGGCGCTGATTCGTTATTTGATTATATTTAGATTTGGCACAAATAAAGCATGGTCACAAATCGAAATTCAATACACTCAAGCTGCTGCTAAGCGAAATGCAGTATGTTTGCTTTGCTTTTAGTTGTGACATGTGATCTAAGGATTTGAATGAAACTGCAATATGCTTCTGAATGGCATTTTAAACTGGCATGAAAATTCCATGTTGTACTGAAAAGTAATCAATAAATTGGTTGATGTGTTTTTAATTATGACACAATAAAACAGTGTCAAAAGTACCAATGCACGTTGAATTGCATTTCATTTTGGCACGAATAACCTTCCATTTCCCAACTTTTTGAAATCAGCTCAAAATCACTGGAAAGTCATTGACAGTATGAAAGACAGGGGGCGCCATAGAGCTCCAAAACCCCAGACACAACACACTACTTAATCCCAGGTGCAAAATAAAGGTTTTTACTCTTACAAAATACCTCAAGCACAGAGCAATGCACAATCTTCCAATCCACAATCCTTCCTTTCCTCCTCCAAGTCAGCTTTGCCTTCTGCCTCCTGACTCTGACTCACCGGAGGAGGCTAGATGGCTCATTTTTATGTCAGACCTGGGACTACTTCTGGTACCAGGGTATAGCACGACGGAAGCTCTTACAGGTCAGACAGAAACTTCCTGAAGTAGGAAATTCCTCTCCCTGCAGCACCCCCTGGCAGCATTCAAGGACCCGGACAGGATTGTCCTTCGGAAACTATAACTTCCATACACCTCTGTGGGTGTCCCTACTGGGTCCACGCCACCTGAGCACTGCCATCTGTTATAATCGGGGAGGAACTGCCCTGAATACACCAACTCCCCCTCATTATCCATTACTTTATTCTTTGAATTCTTCTTTAGTTCCATCCTCCTTCCATACCATCCTTCTATTATGGTGTCCCGACCAGGAATGGGTGCAGCATAGCACTCACAACAATTATAAAGTTGCTGCTCATAAAGTATGAGATATGATCTGAGTGGCTTCCAGGCACCAGTATGTAAAAAAAAATAAATGTGGGTTCTATCAGCTTGATTTGTCAGATGTTAGAGGTCTTGTGACCTGATTCTGCATTTCAGTTTCAAGTGACCATTTAGAATGTTCTCAGTGATGGTATTGAATCTTTTGGAAGCATGGACACAAAATGTTTGTAGGTGTGTGAGAAGCAGGACAAACTGGTCAGGATGAGGAAAACAAACCATCCACTGTAACATATTTCTTACATGAAATATTATGATTGGGTCCTGAAAGAAGAAATATTGAGGAATATTGACCAGCACCTACAAATTTCTGGAAGTTGTGCGTGTTTTAATTTTTAACAGTTTGGAATAACATTGGTCTTTTCTTCTTCTTTTTTGGATTCACTTAAATTTGCTGCAAGAAAAAACATACTTCACAGTGTCAGATTGCTAAGGTCTTGTAAAGTTTTGCCATGTTATCTGGAAAAATTGCTCAAAAGCACCCCCAGCCATGTGTAGGCTTGTAATATAGCACAGTGTATGTCTTCTTCTGACCAGATACTAGTGATTAGGTCTGAGAGAGCACTCAATCTCCCGATGTCATAACATGTGAGAAAATCTACTTGTGTATGCCCTCCTTTATAAAGAAATGGTTTATCTTCTGTTGCAGTGGTGCCAGCACAACCGTCTTTCCCTTAATGTCAGCATACTCAATCAGGCAGCAAGAGGCAGGCCACTCTACCCTCTCATGTTTAAAGGGATGTTTTGGAGAGGGTCAGTAGGTTTGAATTTTTTGGAGTCACACTCACCTGTGACATCCTGGCTATCATGAAGAAGTCTCACCACTCTTTGATGTCTACAGAGAGCCCTGATATTTCCATTTGTGTTTGCTGACATGCAGTTAATAATGTACAGTACATTGTAATTGCACTGTGGACATATGACAATGAGCTTGAAAAGTGTATTTTTGCATAGCGTACCAAAAAGGTCTTGCGAAAGATAGTTTCCCTATGGGGATTAATACAATGTACCAAATAGCAAAAAAATATATATTAGTAGACACATTTCCTGCAGGACCACCTGCCACAACATACCTCTTTGTCTGTGAAATAGCAATGCTTTTTCTATTCTAGGTTGCCGAAGATAACTACCAGGCTCTCCTGAGTTTCTTTGCCAAGTTTCCCTCGTTCACCAGCAATGATTTCTATATCTTTGCAGAAAGTTATGGAGGAATTTATGCACCAACACTCAGCGAGAAAATTGTCAGTGGGTCAACCAAATTTAATTTCAAGGTAATTCAGTGAAAGAGCAGTAAGGACAAGACCATGAAGATGCAGACATCCATGTAAAATGCAACCATTATTCTTTTGGAAAATTGTATTCTAAAGACAAGCAAAACTTTTAGTTTTTATCTTCTCTACTTGCTAATTTCTTATAGGGAATGGGTATTGGAAATGGGATGGCCAGTTATAGCTTGAATGATGATTCACTGATGTATTTTGGATACTACCATGGCCTGTTTGGAGACAAGTAAGTCAAATTCAGTTGTTTCTTAGTGGCTTTTATTGACATGTCCTTAATACATTTTGTAAACTGGCATATGATTATCCTATTTAACATATTAAGTATTTTATAGTATACATAAGCCTGGCAGCAGAGCTGATTGTATTATAAAATTTGAAAAAGGTCCAGCAGATCACCAAGCATGCTGCCAAAATTACTGAAAAATAATGCAGATGATTTTGTAAGTATTGTTCAGAGGGCAGTGTTTAAAATAAAACTGGAGATCATCTCAAACTGATGACAGACATCCATTAAATGCAGAACTTGTTTTCAGTAAATTAGAGAGGATAGTTGCTTTTAAAGGTCCCTTACAAATCGCTCCAGAAATTCCTTTCTTCCTAGTCCCATTCAGCCTTTTAATAAGGAATATTAAAGATAATAAAAATTCTACCAGGGTAGATTTTTTGATATGTATTTGTTTAGGTAAAAACTTACTGCCAAATTCTTAGAATCAATTAACATATTTCTGTTTTTTTTTTGTAAATGTTTCAGAATTTTTGGCTAACTGTTAACTTCTTTGTCTCCATGTGTTTTACATTTGTCTGTTATTGGATGCATCTAAGAAGGAAACTTTTATGTTTCCATATATATACAAACAGTATCATCTCCAGACAGAGGAGCAGCCTCAGCGACAGACTGCTGTCACTGTCCTGCTCCACTGACAGACTGAGGAGATCATTGCTCCCCCACACTGTGCGACTCTTCAATTCCACCCCTGGGAGGGGTAAACGTTAACATTATACAAAGTTATTGTCTGTTATACCTGCATTTTTATCACTCTTTAATTTAATATTGTTCTTTATCAGTATGCTGCTGCTGGAGTATGTGAATTTCCCCTTGGGATGAATAAAGTATCTATCTATCTAAACATAACTATATAAAACACTTTGACCTTGTAAAGTTTTGGTTGTGATTATGTGTTCCTTGTGAAGGACTAGAATTCCTAACACAGTACTTTCTTCCTGTCAGTTAACTGTTCTCCAATGATTCTGAAGTGAATAACAGTTTGTACTTGTCATTTTATAAAGTACTAAGAGACTGGAGTTGAGCAGCATTAAGACAGATAAGAACCAACCCTGGACCAAAGCACTGGTCCACTGGCCCACTCACCCACATGCAAGATCCACTCTAGGGTCTCCAATTCACTAAACATACTCATCTTTGGGTATGGGAGTAAAATATGGGAACCCCGAGAAAGATCCATACAGAAACATGGGGAACATGCAAACTTCACACAGTCAGTTAAAGGGCATGGGATCCAAACAAAGGATATTAGATCCATATTGCCACAGCAATATCTTTTGCAACACCATAATGTTTATTAAGTTAAGCTTCTGTTACATTTTAATATGCAATATTTACGTAAAATACTAAAGAACTGTAATACATGATAAAAAAATCACAGAAAGGTTTTCACGTACACATTTTAAGCCATTATAACCAATATTCAATTGATTCTTTTCATGCCAAACATTGGCTTTGTATTAACTCTGTCAGTATTGTGTAGGGAGTGAGGTATTGTATTTTAAACCACCAAGGCTGCCAGTTCAACTCCTGCCCCTGTTGCACTGCATGACTCTGACCAACTCACTTTACCGGCTTGTGGTCCCATAAGACAGGGTTGTTGAAATCTAGTCCTGGAGGGCCGCATTTGCTGCAGGTTTTCATTCTAACCATCTTCTTAAGTAGTGAGAGGTTTTTGCTGCCAATTCACTTGTTTTGCCTTAGTTTTTAACTTGTTTTGCCTTAATTGATGTGACTCAGACCCCTTAGCTGTTTCTTTTTCCTTAATGAGCAGCCAAACAATAATAAGACACGAACTAAGCCACCAAATGACCAGCTCACCTGAAAATAATGAAAGGTGAAGGTTTCAGTCATGTTGGTCTGCTCAGGTCACCAAAACATCTTGACGGTGATCTTAGATAAAACAGAAAATCAACAGCCTGCTGTGGCAGAATGAGAGCAGCAACATGTCCTGATATTCAATTTAATTAACAGTAAGAACTGGCTTCTCATTAAGAAACTGGTAGGACTGAAATTGGCTGGAGTTTGACGTTCCAATTTAGCTGGTCACCTGTTGGCTCGTTTCACATCTCATTTCTGTTTGGCTGCCATTTAATGAAGAAACGAATCAATTCAGTGGGCTGAATCCTTAAAAACAGGAATATGAAAATGAAGGGGAAAGGAGTTAATTAGCAATGAAAACTAGTCACTGATTAGGAAAAGGGTTAGAATGAAAACCTGCAGCCACTGCGGCCCTCCAGGCCCGGAGTTCAACAGCCCTGCCATAAGACAAATGAAAGTAAATGCAATGAGTGCTGATCATGTAATTTGCCTTGGATGGAATTACACAAATACATAATGCTTCAAGTATATAAAAATAATAAATAATTAATAAACAGGCCCAATTTGAGAGAACGCATGTGTGCCTTAATAATGGACTCTCTCCTAGGCAAGATGTTGGTGCCTGCCTTACTTCTAATGTTACAAACATAGCCCTCAACCTGTATGACACTAAACTGGATTAATCAGGTTTATTGATGACTAGTTAGCAGGAGTAATATGGATCACATTCACACAGAGTTAGTGGCTAAGATGAGGCTCACTGGTGGCAGCTCTTTGATTTATAGTCTTCAACTGCAGGGCTGTCTATTCTAATCTGAAGAACGCAGGAAGCAGAAGTAGCATAGCAAACAGTGCTGAGAGAAGACCTAGTTGTGATGACGTATTCTTTGGAAGGTGCTCTATCGAATACTGGCTTGTGTAAAGCTACACTGAGAGCTAGCATCTTAAATGATAAGTTCAGTATTTTTCAAGTCAGTTATTTTTTCTCAATCATGTTATGTTAATCTGCCACATGAAATTGCATTTTAAAGTGAAGCATATTTTATATGTTTATAAAATATATGTATAATCAAATACTGATTGAGTGTTTCTTTACTTTTATATTTTCTATAGCATGTGGGCCCAGTTAAACCAGTATTGCTGCTCTCAAGGATCTTGCAACTTCTATAACAATAGTGATGGCAACTGCATTTATGTTGTAAGTATTTTCAGAGGAGTCAGATGAAATTACCTATTTAAGAAATATATAAAGTGATGAACATTTGAAAATGTATTTCATATTAAGCTGAAATTTATTTCTTTTGTTAGGTTTCTCAAGCCACTTACCTAATTGAGGACATTGGTCTGAACATCTACTCCCTGTACTCAGAGTGCTGGGGAGGAGTGGCCTATCAAAATCGGTACTTAGCTGATGTTTCCAATCTTTTCCGGCAGTATAACTTTAACATCCCTGCTCCTGTGAGTACCAGTCTGCAATTTTCATTTCTTTGTTTCTTTTAAACAACCCTTAACTACTTCTTACCACCTATTTCCTCGTCAAAAATTGGTTTGATATGATTTTGTTCTTCTGGTGTAAAATTGTCTTCAAAAATATCCGTCATTGACTGCTGTTCACATTCTTTCGTCTTATGTCCATTTTGGATACCTCTAAACTCCTTCATTGCCTATACTTCAGTATCCAGATCTCTGGTTTGTGTTACTATAAATGTGTCTTTGCTTGTGACACCTAGATGTGTGCTGCACCTGCATATGCACAGATATGTTATGAGAGGGTGGCACTGCTGCCTCACAGGTCCAATGCTTTGAATTTGAAGGCCACACCCACTCATTGTCTCTGTGTCTGTGTGGCTTGTCCAGTTTACCTCTCACATTCCCAAACACTAGCATGTATGGTAAATTTCTTATTCCAAATTTGTTTTGTGTGTGTGTGCCAAAGGACAACATAAAAAGCTGAATCTGCATCCAAGACTAGTTCAGGCCTTAAGCCTGATGTTGCCAGGATCAGCTCTGAACTCTTATAACCTTGTATTGGAGCAGTTTTGATATTTTATTATATTTTATTGAGATAGGTTTCAAAGGCAGAAATGGAATAACTTAGAAACACAACTATGGACAGGCCTGGTAGGCTCTGTCCTTTCATACAGGAGTACAAACAAGTAACTGTACAGCCCCTCCAAGCGCCAATGTAGGTAAACAGATACCAGAGGACAATAGGAAGTATATATTCTAAGTGTGACCCAGAAGTAATTACTCTGTGGGCAATGAAATAAGAGAGAGGTCATGAGGGAAAGACAGAAGTCCTGGATAACTCCCCAAAATTATCAGGTTGTGATGGAAGGCTCTCAAATGGAGTAGCTAGGGCCCTGCTGCATATTATTGATGGAGGAGAGCATCAGAAACATCAAGGTCGCCTACCTTTTTATCATGTGTTTGGGTTCAGTATTGCAAGGATACTTAGGTCTGGAAGACAGACCTCTGGTAGAACAGCCTCAGTACGTTCAGGGGGTTCCTGAGCCCAGACATCATTAAAGGTACACTTTTAAGGACTCGCTGTTTGTGGTATATTAAGCTTGGAGGTAAGAAGTGACTTAGCATAACGTTCATCTGGTAGTTGTAGTAGTAATGTCATCTGTATAGAGCAGGGTTGCCCAATGTTTCGATCGCGATCGACCGGTATATCGCAAAGGTAGTGCAGGTAGATCGCGTTGCATTCAAAAAAAAATTTTTTTAAATGTTAGTCTATCATATATCCTCCCTATGGCATTTGCCACTTGATTGACATACAGGGCGGCCAGTCTGAGATCTCTTTTCTTCTGTCATCCTACACGCACGATCAAATGCGCGAGCTACTGCAAAACTCCGGCTATCTCAGTGATCTAGTTAACCTTCCAATTTATATCGACTAAAGAAGGGATTAAAAAAAAATTGTTTGGGGAGGGTATGGGCTGGATGTGGAAATGGAAGAGGATTTTTTTTCTCACAGTGTCACAATCGAAGTGCATTTGTCTAATCTGTCAATCTATCATTGCTATTCCAAAGAAGGAAAATATGGAAAGGCACTTTCAAACTGTTCATAAAAACTACAAAACTGACTTCCTTCCAAAAAGCGATCTGAGAAAATAGAGGGAACTAAAATCGCAGTTAATCGGACAGCCGTCATTTTTCACTTGGCTGAATTCAAAAGCTCCTTGACTGCATTATTCGGCTCTACTTATTTATGCGAATTTTTAATGTAGCATTTTTAATGTAGGTAGATCATTTCGACTTAGTTATTTCAAACATTTTAAAAGTAGCTCGCAAGCAGAAAAAGTGTGGGCACCCCGGTATAGAATATAGTAAAACTCTTACTTATGTCTCCCCAACGTGATTACATCACCACTCCCCAGTGCCATGATAAACTTAATTTTGTGGTAAAGAAAACATAAATGAATGTGGCCAGAGTGTTTCACATATCACCTCACCTAATACTTAGGGTACACACCATGTTTCATTAGGCCCACTGGGCTAGATATGGTTTGCTTCCCTCAGAATAGTGTTGTATGCTGCAGAGTTACAGTAAGAGCAAGAGTTTCCCTGAAAGGTCAAGCAGTACTGCTTTTTTGTTCCATACATAAAATATACTATAATTTGAAGATAGAACAATTATTTTAGGTGACCAGATGTATTATCAAGAATATGTTTGAGGGGAGTGGTCCAAACTAAGACACAGGAGACCAGAATTTTGTAATGTTTATTATACAAGTTCTGGAGTCCTCTGTACTGAAAGAATTGTGGACCGTTTCTTCTCCACACCTGCTCCCACAGTACAAGGTGCTTCCTTTTGGCCATATGGCCTCTTCAATGTGAACTCACTGTCATAGTCTAAATTAGGCAGTTTATTTCATGAAAGGCATCCACCTATTTCTCTCACTTAAGTTGTAGACGAAAAAACGTTTCAGGCAAATGTTGTAAAAGGAAGCATTGAATTTCTTATCCATGGTTAAGGGTACTTTACTATACTTGGGTAAAATTATCGTTTTACATGTAATTTATTGTTCTTTTCAGATGTAGCTAATATGATTTGGCTAAGTTGGCACACCCCTGAAACTGGTGCTTCTATGCAGGAAATGATACAGACATCAGACAAATATTCAATTAAATTATGCCATAAACAGTTTAAATGTGATCTGTGTGTTACACCCTTCAGATTGATGCCACCATTCCTGGAGTTCCTGCCTGTATCAATGGCACTGCAATGTACATCTGGCTGAATGATCCAGAGGTAAGGGAGGCGTTGCACATCCCGGCCACAGTGCAGACCTGGGAGCTGTGCAGGTGAGACTTTCAGTTGCTTCATGTACTTTAGAATTGGTGAAATATAGCGCGTTGCATTTTATTCAAGAAAACATATGTTTGAATAGCTTTGATCTGTTTGAAATTGTTAATACCTGAGATGTGCACATATCACATAACATTCTCAAAGCTAATCAGTCCAGTCCACATTGTTTATTTTCAATTTCATTTTACACATTTGTTGAGTAAACTATTGTTGACAATGTGTGATTTAACCCTAAATTGTTCTTTCAGTATTCTATGAGAAATTCACATTCAAAGAGGTAGAAGTGTTTCATAAATGTCATGTCCACTGTGTGCTCAAGTTCCTCTTTGTCCCACATTGGGACTTCTGCTCATAACAATCAGTCCACCCTGAGCTAGTGACAGCCTGTTTACACTCTATCCAGACACTTCATTCAGGTCAAAGCCCTGTAGACAAGTCAATGCTCTACTTGATGTACCATTACACACCCCAAGTCCTAGCCACGCGGACTGGAGCTCAAGGGGCTATCCACTTGGGGTAGATACTGGGAATCACACCCCACTGGCCAAAGATACAACCAAATATCAGTGTGAATATTTTGTCTGTCCAGGCTGTTTAACAAGAGTTTCATTTTGTTGTCAACTGATCTCTGTGATTCATTTTTGTCAATGGTAAGCCATCCTTTAGGTTACAATTGGAGATTTAAGGTAAGGCATGACATGATAATATTTCCATGTGTCTTTCCTCCTCCATTACCTCCTTCACTCTCTGAACATGAGTTTCAAGTGAATTGCCAATTCTAAATTAATTGAAACACACAACATTCAGATAATGCAGTATTTTCTGAGTCATATGATATGGAAGCCAGGAATACTTTTATTGAAAAACTATATCCATTATTGATTTTGACAAATTACTAAAAGGTTTTCTTATAATTTATTTTTATAAATGCTATTATTTCAGCCAAGACTGTATTATAGGTGGGGGTCTATACCTAAAGGCATACTGAGCTCCTGTCCCTTTGCTTGCAGTCCTACAGTGCACAAACTGTACCAGAGGACCTACCACGACATGACCCCCTTCTACAAGTACCTGCTCGGGGCGAATCTGCGTATTCTGGTTTACAACGGAGACACAGACATGGCCTGCAACTTCATTGGGAGCAAGTGGTTTGTGGAGGCTCTGAATCAGCAGGTGTGTGAGACCATGACACTTGATGTTAGGCTTGTAGCTTTCCAGCTTAAGATATCTCAGTGTCCAGATTTATATAACCTGCCATTTTCAAGTGATCATGACCCATTAAACCTTTAAAGAACTCATGCATGGTGTTTTCGTGTTCTCACAAAGGCTGAGCAAGTTTTCCTTAAGGCACTCCAGGTTTTTCTTTCACATTTCAAACATATGCTTGTTATAAATGTTCAAGTTAGATTTCCTATGCCTGAAGAGGATAAACCTTTGGAACTTCAATAATTTGACTGGTTTTGCATTTCAGCTTGTGAGTGACTACCAGCCGTGGTATTACCAAAACCAGATTGCGGGTTACTATGAACAGTACAATGGTATCACTTTCCTTACTGTTAAGGTGAGTCTTGCATACTGCCTAAAAATGCTTGTTTGTAATGTTTATCATATACAGTTTGACTTCTGAATGTGCCTTTTTTTGAAGCCATCACTCTGACATTGGTTTGTTGAAAAAAATTCTGGATGAAAAAATTATTTTATTACCAGTGCTCCATAAATCTCTGTGCCTGCCACCTTTTATTTCATTTATATTTCTAAAGGTCATAAATTCTGAAGGAATTGTCATAATCTACTTTTACAATGCATTTTTTGTTTGGCTTTTAGAGATACTGTATATCTTCTATGTTCCCTGTACATGTTGCAATAATAACCCTCTAAACCTACAGTACGCCATATTTTGAATTTGTGATACCAAGACATTTTATTACAGTTAACATGCACTATTAGAACAATCACATTTTGAACATCTCAGAAGATACAGTATATGGTGAAACATTTGTGGGCACCTTACCACCAAACCTACATGAGCTTGTTGGAAATCCCATTCCAAAACCAAGGGCATTAGTATGGATTTGGCCTACTCCTTTTTGACAATAGCAGCCTCTGCTCTTCTTGGAAGGCTTTTCCTGTGACTTTAGATATGTCAGTGGGAATTTGTGTTCACTCAGTCAAAAGAGCATTTCTGAGGTCAGGTGCTGATGCTGAGTATGCAGACCTGGTACAGAACTGGCATTCCAATTCATCCCAAAGGTGTTCCGAAGGGTTGAGGGTCATGGCTCTGTGCAGGTCACTCGAGTTCCTCCGCACCAAACGCATCAAACTATGTCTTTACGTATCTGGCTTTGTGCACAATCATGCTGGAACAGAGAAAAACCTTTGCCAAATTCTTAGCACAAAATTTGAAGAGCACAATTATCTAAATTTTCTTTGTATGTTGTAGCATTAACAGTAACCTGGAATTAAGGGGCTTAACCCAAATCCTAACAACAACCTCAGATCATTAACACTCCTCCACTGAAGTTTATAGTGGCACTATGCAGTCCAGAAGGGAGAGTTCTCCTGTTATTAACCAAACCCAGCTTTGTCCATCAGAGTGTCAGAGAGTGAGCATGATTCTTCATCCCAAAGAACACATTTTCAATGCTGCAGAGTCCAAAGGCAGCATGCTTTACACCACTCCATCTAACGCTTTTATTGCACATAGTTATTTTAGGCACAAGTGCAGATACTTAGCCATGGACCCATTTCATGAAGCTCTCAGTGCACAGTTCTTGTGCTGATGTTGCTTCCAGAGGCAGTTTGTAACTCTGTTCTGAGGGATGCAACAGAGGATATGTGATTTTTACACACTATGCGCTTCAGTACTTGGTGGCCCTGCTCTTTGAGTTTCGGTGGTCTGCCTCTTTGTGTCTGAGCTGTTTCTCCTCTTTGATGCTTCCACTTCACAATAATAGTACTTACAGTTGACTGCGGTAGATCTAGCAGAGTAGAAATTTCAAGTACTGACTTGTAGCAAAGGTGGCCTCCTATGACAGTGTCACATTCATTATTTTATATTTTGGTAAATGTAGCAAACAATACTGATTGTATATTAAAACATGTAGAAGTATCTCATGTGTAAATCTGGGCCCTGCACATGTTGTGAAGAATGAGATTTGACTAGGGCATCCAAACATTTGCATACAAGACACTGAACAAACTAACAGAGAATATCTGTTAGTGACATCCCTCGGTATTCACTGATTCTCTTCTCTTTGTTCCACAGGGTGCTGGTCACATGGTCCCCCAGTATAAACCTGGACCTGCCCTGCAGTTGTTTGAGTCTTTCCTCCAAAATAAATACTCGTAAATGTGGCCAGTGTAAGCATAACCAAGCCAACTCTGTTCTTCATTAGGAATTTAATTTTGTACATGTTAATGCCTGTACATAGTGTAACAGCAATGCTATTATTAATTATGTTGTAAATTAAATTGTTCCAAGTATCATAATATTAGAGTAATGACTGATTGTTCAGTATAATTTTTCTGTTTTTACATGCATTTTTATTACTCTTTAATTTAATATTGTTTTTTGTATCAGTATACTGCTGCTGGATTATGTGAATTTCCTCTTGGGATTAATAAAGTATCTATCTATCTATCTATCTATAATTTAGTGAAAATCATCTGAGCATGTACTGTACATTTATGCATTTTATCAGTTTATTAAAATATTCACTTTTTTCATTAGTGTCAGTTATTTATAATCATTAGACCACATGCTGTTGTTGCTAATATATCAATGGAGTCACAATTAGCATTTCATGTATGTGTTATGGTGGTGCAGTAGATGCCGTTGCTTCTTTGGAACACTTGGACCCTGGTCCAGTTCCCATCCTTGGTGCCCTGTGTGTTCTCTTCACACTTACAGGTTTTTTTTCCTATGGGGACTATTTTTTATGGAGTGAGTATAAGTGTGTGCTATGCAATAGACTGTCACCTCATCCAGGGATTGCACCTACTGTATACTCTTAAAATAAAGGAGCCAAAGTAGTCCATTAGAGCAATGCCATAGGGGAAACATTTTTGGTCCCCAAAAGAACCCTCCACTTGAAGATTCCAGAAAGAACCATATATTAAATCCGTAACAGGCTCAAAAAATAACCATGGATAGATGGTAACAGATTTGTGGAATACCAGTGGGTTCCTGATTTTAAAAGAACACTTGCAGCAATCAATCACAGGCTAAGTTCAGGTTTTCAAGGATTGTATTAATATTTGAGTGCTGATTTTTAATCCATCTTTTACCTATGAAATACAAAGTCATGTGGAGAATGGTTCTATGTAGCAGGGTACTACTACCTAGTAATATCCTGCTAGGGGGCCTACTGTTTCATCATGTTATCTGTGACATGCACCTAACATTAAAGGAGCACACTAACTTCTTATGTTCTTATCTAAATGGTAATATAAAGAAGTGTCAAAAGCTATGTAACTGTGATCTGTAACCTCTTACCTGTCTCACTGTCCATATTGTAGCCTACATTTTCAAATCTAGGGACCTCAATTGGCAGGCTGCTTGCTGACTGGGACTTTCTTTTATTTTCATTCCTTTACTTCAACTCAGTTTGCCATCAACATGGGATTCCACAAAGTGTCCTTCATGCTCTTAAGGAACTATAGCTAGACAAGAAATGAACAATCTTAGCACTCTGCAACACTAATAATCAATAATCAGAGACACTGAGTTTAAGCTTTTGTTTAAAAATAGTTTTATTTGAATAATGACTAATAACCACAAATATAAGCAATACAAAGAATTATGTAACCTGTATGGGTTCATGCAGTCTTCATTCAGTCCCAAATGGCAATTAGATAGATAGATAGATAGATAGATAATTTCATGATGGTCCAGTTCCTTAGATTATAGAGAACATATCCTTAATTGAAAAGTGAAAAGAATTTTTTCTGCTGGAGATAGAGCTCCTTGGAAAGTGTCCAGCAGCTAAGAAGAGAGCTAGCTCCATTTAAATTTCCATGGCGTCTCTCAAAGTGTCAGAAGGGGAGGAATTGAACCAAACACTGCATTCTTGCAACAAAACACCAATTGAACTAAACTAGAAACTGAACTAAAAGCTGAACTGAGACTTTTATTGAAAAACGCTCTAATACAAGGCAACCACTCTTTTACCTGCTTCTCGTTCAAATTAAGTGCACACACCTGGCTTAGTATCCGCTAGCTAAGCAAATATCACTTTTACAGTTTGCCAAAACACAGAAAGGTTATCACACAAGCTCAAGGTAGGAATCAAAAGCTGCACTAAGCTGTAAATATATGGACTACAAAAAACATTTTAAGTTCCTGCTTTGCATTTCAGCTTTCCCAGAACACACTTCACTCCTTTCCAGCTTGACAAGTCTTTCAGGCCTTGGCCATTTCTCTGAATTATGTTATTTGAAAAGGTTAAAACATGACTCATACATCTACTGTACACTAAAACCCAAAGAACCAATGTTGTATGCAAAGGAACCTCCCCTGAATTAAATAATTATTTGTCAAGCAATGGCTCTATGAGGAACCACACAACTCAGCAAATTACCATTAAAGACCCATTATGTTTTAGAGTGTGTAAGCATCAGATGCTGCTAGGATATGCCAGGGCTCCCTGACATTTTGTAGGGTGGATGCATTTTTTTCTGTGTCATGCAGAACACAGTAAAGCAACTGTATGTTTTCAGAGTGAGATGACAAAATAAAGCATATGATGTTTTAATTATTGTAGATGTTTATTCATGCACCGGCTAGGATGGTCTTAAGCTCAGCTGTGAACAGTTTCCTTAAGTACCTGATGGAGCGTATGCGATTTCAGGGCCCACATCTAAGCAATGTATTTAAAGAAATGATACCTCGTGTTGGCCAAAGAGCTTCTAAAATCGCTTCAGTGTAAAGTGGTGGAAAGGCACAGATCAGGGAATGGATAATACCAGTTACCAGGGATATGGAATATACAGGACAGCACAGTCAAGCTAACCATTAAGATCAGCTTAGACTAGGCGGGCCATCCAAATTGAGTGTTCATGTGTGTCAGGGAATGAGTCTAGCAACACTGGATGGCAAGCAGGAAGGGAGCTCACTCCACTCACTTACATGTGCCAATTTAGGGCACATTTTGGGATGTGAAAGGAAACCAAATTACCCTCCTGTAAACTCTAAATGCATACAGATTTCAATTTAAGACTTGGGCAGCAGTGGTAATATTTATGCTCTCCTCAAAATGAGGTGCTAGGCAATTTCATGGTGTGGAGGTGTCAAAGACAATGGTTCCCATTTTGATTTTGTTCTGGGCAGAGCCTGAATATTCACCCTGTGGTCTTTGACGTCCTTCTACAATCCACTGACATGCTGTTGAGTTGTTAGGAACTGGTACAAAATGAGTTGGTGTGTGTATTATACATTACCTTTTGACTCTCAGCAAAAGAAAATTGTTATCAAAAACAGATAACAAATAATACAACTGGAAAAACATGTAAAAAAAATGTATCTTATGTAAAACAAAGCAGTGCACCCCTGTATCAGCATTCACAGTATAAATAATGTTGAGAGAAGCATAGTGACAAGTCCAGGGTTCAAGCTCTTTCTGTGGAGTTTGAATGTTCTCCTCATGTCAGCGTGGATTTCCTCCGGGTGCATTGGTTTCCTCCAACAGTCCAAAGACATGTAGGTTTGGTGGAATGCTGATGCTAAATTGGCTGGATGAGGTGTGTTTGTGCATGTTTACTCTGCAATGGATTGCTGCCATATCCAGCAATTTATTTCTGCTTTATACCCAATACTTGCTAGGGCAGGCTTCATCTTTCCCACAACCCTGCTCTGGATAAGTGGGTTTACAAAATAGACAGATGGATGGAAAAATCTGGTTCATCTTAGAAAAGAATGAAAGATAATTGCATTTTCCACCAGCAACCACACATCCTAAAAAGAGTGGAATAGCTTGGAAGTTAAAGCGGAAAAAAGAATCTGTTTTATTGAACATTTCAAAGCAACTTACAAACATTGGAAGTTTCATTTCAAGAAAACTACAGTTAGAATACAAGTAGAGAAAGCGATTTATCAATTGTTATGTGTTAAACCTGGGGACTGAGCATGCAAGTTTGTGGCATTAGGCCATATTGCTGAAACAAATTTCTCTCATGGTTTAAAACCCCCAAACAAGTAATGCAGCTGTAATGTGCACAGAATGAGGCTGTGGTCACCTGAACTCTGAGAATGTTAAATGATTCTGATTTACAGTTTCCTATATTTCTGTTTAGAGTGGATCAGTTCACAGTCACTAGCAGCACACTGACTACAAACTTTTCAAAACGTGGTCAGAATGATTAGTAACATATAATTCTCAAACCCACTTTGTCTAATTCAGGGTCACAGGGGGCTGTTGTTTATTTTAAACTGTGAAATATATTTATTTATGTGGCATATCTACATACATTATTTCATCTTATATGTCTTCTCAGGTTTTACTGCTAGTTTATTATCAGTCCACTACAGTGAGAAAATCCTCTAATTAAATGTATTATACACTCTTGACTCTTGAGAAGAAACAAGGCAGCATGTAATACTAGCTAAAGTGCTAGTTTGACAAGGGGATTATGACAGCCTCTCTTGTTGTTTTATTGTTCAAACCTTGATTTTATAAACAAATTAACTAATAATAATCATAATAAATCACACCGATAGATTTGTAGGGTATTATTGTCCTGTGTACAGAGTATAGTGAAATTCTTACTTGTATGTGTTAATCAACATGCAACACATCACCATTCTCTGGTGCCATGATTAGTGAGTATAATTATTTTACCGCTAAACTGTTGTCTGCCTTACTTGAAAAACCTCAGAATACATTATCCATAACATAGAAGCAACAAATTATATTCCAAATGTGGCAATATTACATTATATAACTACTGTCCATTCAATAATGGCACAAAGAGGAAAAGGATTAGATAGACCACATACAGTAGATTATAAATTCAATCATCAAAATATAGAAATTATTAAAATCTTACAGGCAGTAAATATTCTTTAATTTGAAGTAAAAAAATAGTTTTCTTTCTTAACTTTTACTTTAACGTTCAAGTACTCAACAGTCATGGAGGACAAGTGTCTTTAGTAAAAAATGTATATTTTATAAATACAGAAGATTAATCTGGTACAGTATTACCTAAAATTAAAAACTGCATGAATTACATGTTATGTTACTGTGTCAAACATGCAAAATTTGCAGATGTAAGGAATAATTATAGAAGAAAATTCTAGATTTCCTTTTTTTACTCCTTCCCTAAATTTCTTTAAAATCCACTATATTGTTACATTTATTAAAATTAATTCTTACTCCAAAGTTAAATTCATTGCTTTACAACATTTCCTTAGAACTAGGATTGCAGTTCACTTAAGGCACTTTCACCAACACATTCTGTACATGCATTCATCTCTTTTTTCCAAGCCTGTATGATCCATTATGAGGGTACAGGACACCATACTTTATTCCAACAGTTCTGGTTCAAAAGCAGGAACCATTCCTGAACTAGACACATGTACAGGAAATGGCATACAGTACTAATACTCACACTCACAAACATTCATACTGAGTCAATTTAAAAAGAAAAATCTAATTAAAATTAACCAGCAGGGTTTGGGAAGTGTAAGAAAATGGGAATACTTGGAAATATTCACACACCAGGAGAATGTGCAAACCACAGACAGTGTCCAGCTGAGCCGTGAATTGAGCAATGCTTGCAATTTCCACAAAACGATTACAGTGTGAGTAGCTATTGTTACAGAAGTGAATTTTAGGAGCTGCTTTGAAAAGTAAATATACAGAAATGCAGAATCAAGTTACTCAGTAACAATACAAAAATAGCTTGAGTTAATTCAGATTCTCATGTTGCTAAGTTAAATGATGTAAGTTCCAAGAGGTAGCTCCAATCAGTAGGGAGAATTTGTTAGGAACGACTGGAACATTTTCAATGCTGGGCCCGGTGCCCACTGTGGCACCATATGTCCTGCACCCTGAAAAAAATAAAACACAATGAAAAAGCAGTAGTGAGAAGCTCATCTTTAGAATATCTATTTATTGATTTTCTGAACTAATCCACAGCCTATCACGGCCTCTTGATCATTTAATGTTCACAGTGAAGACAGTAACAGACACCTCTAAATTGCCAGAGCCTTCAAAATAGCAATGAAACATTATAAGTGCCTCACAGTAAGGAGACCTGGCTTTGTGTCCAAGGTTCTCCCTACATGGAGCTTGCATGTTCTCCTGTGTTTTTTCCCCGAAAATCCAAAGACAAGTGGGTTAGGTGGATTGGTGATACTAAACTGGCTCTAGTGTGAAGCTGAGGGGTGTGTGTGTTCGTCCTGCAATGGATTGGTGCCCTGTCCTGAAATTGTTCCTGCCTTCTGCCCTATGGTAGCTGGGACAGGCTCCAGCAACCCCACCATGAAAAAAATGACCCCTTTCAGGACTAAGCAAGTTAGAAAATGACCAACTGATAACACTACCTGGTGTAATTCTTAAAAAAAATCCTTTGTAAATTTTTGGATAACTGCATTAAATAAATAATAAATATTTAAATTTGTGACATTGAAAAAGAAAATTTATTTCCATTAGTAGAGTTTTTTATTTGGCTCTGGGAGTCTGTGCAGTGTGCTCTTAAAGCTGTTCTAATGGAGTCGAGCCACCTTTATGACACAAGACAACTGTGTGCTACAGCCTATTAAAAACAAAGCTTGAAGAATTTCTTCTGTATGCCTGGCTCATTTATGTTGCCACAGAAAATAGTCCTTATTATTCATGTCTAAAGATATTATAATTAAAATAAGTTGTTTTTTTTTTTTATAGCAAACTTAAATACTAGAAGACTATTTACTAAAGTTTCAGCATGTTTTTGGCATCAGCCATAAGCATTGCTAAAGGTTTTATTGTATTTTTAGGAAAAGTGGACCAATGGTTTTGGCTTATTTGGACTAATAATTGGGAGATGCTGATTATTGCGAAATGAGTGATTATAGGAATAAATAAGGCAAATCTTTCATAAATGTACATATACTGTATTGTACTATATTCAATATATATATAAAATTACAAAAATAATTTTTAGATGGAACATAAATTAAACATATTAAATTACGAAATTTAATATAAAATATATTGAGCATATTCATATATGTAATACCATTTAAAAAAAAATCACATTCCTCCTATTACCAACTTGCTCATATTGGACAAAGGAAGTATGCATGCCGATAGTTTGTTATAGTGAGTGGCAGGGAGTGAAGAAGGTTTGACTTTGAGGACAAAAACAAAGAAATGTTACTGTAGTTGGCAAGAGTAAATACAAGCCAGTGGCTGGATCTTTCACCAAAATTGAAAGGGAAAAACCAAAGTGAAAATAAATTCAAAACCTGCACCTGTCCCTAATAAGCCAGTTTGATTAACTGCATGACCACTAATCTCCTGCAAAGTATTTTGATTTCATATACTTTATTAAGGACAGCAATGTGGCGCAGTGATAGCGCTGCTGCCTCACCGTTAGGAGACCTGGGTTTGCTTCCTGGGTCCTCCCTGCGTGGAGTTTGCATGTTCTCCCCGTGTCTGCGTGGGTTTCCTCCCACAGTCCAAAGACATGCAGGTTAGGTGCATTGCCGATTCTAAATTTTCCCTGGTGTGTGCTTGGCGTGTGGGTGTGTGTGCCCTGCGGTGGGCTGGCACCCTGCCCGGGGTTTGTTTCCTGCCTTGCGCCCAGTGTTGGCTGGGATTGGCTCCTGTACAGGGTGGTCCAGATCTAATTATGCAGATCCAGATCATCTGGATGAATTTGATTTATGTGGGGACGATTCCAGTTCGGCATCAAGACGATTCTTCATGTCGTCAGTTTGCACACTTCTCGATGGTCTGGGATTTTTTTGGGTGATTTTCTATGTAATACACTTAATAAGTTATAGCGTAATGAAAATTGCATAATTAGATCTGGACCACCCTATAGTTAGGCTATAGTGGGTTGGATAATGGATGGATCGATGGATACTTTATTAATGCCAAGAGGAAATTGTCTTTTCGCATGACCTTTGGGGGTCTGTGCCCAGAGTCAGTCATTGTAGAGGGCCCTTCTTTTTAAATTCTTAAATTACTCAAAGTTATTGTCTGCTTTTACATGCATTTTTATTACTATTTAATTTAATATTGTTTTTTTGTATCAGTATACTGCTGCTGGATTATGTGAATTTCCCCTTGGGATTAATAAAGTATCTATCTAAGTTCATCATATACATCATGGCCACTATGATGTCATAGGTTATATGGTACATTCATGACATGCCTAGGAACCACACAACATTATAACAAAAAGACACACAAAATCGCAGTGCTGATGAAAAACAGATACACAAAATGGTGACACAGTGATGTCACTGTCATGAAAAAAATATTTTAAAAAAATCAATAAAAAAAATGTAAAACACTTTGTAACAATAAACAAATGTTATTTAGAAGCGATTAAAATGATCTTGACAATCACCTTTACAGTAAGGAAGGTGATGTTTCTGAATTGCTGATAATAGCCTGCAATCTGCTTGTCATAAAGCCAGACCTGGTATTTTGTGGTTTCCTGAAAAACAAGAAAAACAAAGACAGATGAGAAACTATTCCAGGACTTGTTCTGAACCACAAACACCTTTACATCCAGCAATCTATTTTTCACACAGGAGAAACGTCATGATCAGGGCTGAATGTTATGGTCTTATAGCCTTTTCCTATAGTGGAAGCCATTGAGCATACTGTTGTTATGGTCACGTCCAGTGTTTCTAGGGGCGTGTTGTCTGGGGTCATGACCTCAAATTAATCAGTAGATGGAATAAAGGTCATCGTTTATATTGAGCTTTATCCAATTTCTGGGTAAATCCATCTAATCCTTTTTTTGAAATTTCTTTATGGTTATTTTCATGTCTTGCATGGTTTTCGACTTCTTGCCTGATTATTGACTGTGATTCTTGCCTCTCATCTGGATTTTGGTGGCTTTGTTTTATTTTATTTTTATTTGTTTTTCCTTTGGCATAAATCTCCTGGTTTATCTCAAAAAATAAATTATCAGTTTCCCTGCCAAGTGAAAAGGCATTTGGTATAATTCACAGAAAGAACAAATACAGTATTATTATATACTGAATTCCTACGTTTGAAACACTAATAAACATGCAGCTGTAATGAAGCTATTTTTATTGATATTATATGCAAAATGTCTGCCAAGAACTCAGAAGTGTGTCACTCAGTCCACCACGTTGAAAGATGTGCTTGCTATCAGTTTTCCAACGTAACCTAAAATTCATACGTGAACAGTACACCAGTTGTGATAATTCTAACTGGTCCATTAGCAGTTTAAGTGACACATTAATAGGGACTGAACTGGCATCTTTATGATTTACAGTCCCAATGTCCTCACCACTAGACTACACTGTCATGTAGCTGGGCAAATATGAATGTGGAGCAGCAATTTAAGCTTCTGGTAAAACTTTTTAAAGATAAAATGAGTACTGAAAGTGGTAAAGACTGAAAAGTGATCCCAAGAGCCATGAATTAAAAAAATACGATAAGCCTGGCGAATGCCAAGAAGGGGGCCTACTCAGAACTCGGGGAGTAAAAGTGATAATCAGACGGATATAAATGAGACATGTGGAAGTTTTTAAAAATTTTTAAAATTTTTAAAAGTTTTTAAAATCATTACTGCTAAATTATCTTAAATATTGGTGAGGTAAATATAATCCATAATACATTCTGGAAAAAAGAAGAAGTGCACCATTCAGTCTGCCCTTAGGATTTCACTAAGCATTAGAAATTCTAAATTAGAATGTACACTGCAAATGATGCATTTGCAAAAGCTAGAAAAAACAAAAACAACTTGAAATGGAAGTTGTTTTGCCAGTATTTAACAAAAAAATCTGCCAATTAATTAAGGAAAATTTACTTGACACGATTTCTTAAAATAAGCTAATAATCCTAAATGCAAATTCTTGATAAGTCAATATATCTTACAATAAGGAAAGAAAGATACGATAGCTTAATATGAAAATTTTTCACTTGCTGAAATTTCATTTCTTGCACTGTATGAGTAATCAAATGATCAAATAATACCTCAATAGTTATCTCACGGAATCATTTTTTTTTTTGGTGTCAGAATAACACATTATCACGACGTCTAAAGTCCAGAAACATTACTTCAAATAAACTTCTCTTACCGTTTGGTTGAGCCCCTCAACAAACCATTGGTCCCCTAGGAAGTTGCATGCCAAGTCAGTGTCTCCATTGTATACCAATACTCTCAGGTCCTGATCCAGCAATTTCAAGTAGAAGTCCACCATAGTTGTGTAATTTCTCACATATTGGCTTCCAACAGTGTCACTACATAATGAAGAAAGAATAACAGGGGGAAATCAAAACACAAATTTGTTTGCAAATCTTATACAAATTTCTATTTATTCTGGCAACACAGGGCCCAAGCCTGGAACCAACCTTGGATATGGCTTCTGTCTATCGCAGGACACCCTCGTGTACATAATAACAATCACTCTTAGTGAGACAATTAAAATAACTAATCAAACTAACATGCATATTTTTAGGATGTGAAAATACTGCACAGATAGTGCACCAGACAGATTCAGCATTTGAACGATGACTCTAGAGTTGTAAATCAGCGCTGCCAACCACTTAACCCACATTCTGCCTCTTTGTAATTGTTTTTCTTGCTATGCAAAACCCATTGTTATTTACTCACTGCGTCAGTTGTATAAAAAACAGCCCTAATTCACAATAATTCAGTGATATAAAACAATAATAATTTTATAAAAAATTTAAGTTACATTCAATAGCATAACAGTAATGCTTTTGTTTTATGTGTTTCATAAATTCACATCATAGATGCCCCTAAAAACCCATCTTAAATCATTTTGTTTGACCTTGAATGCCACCATTTTGTTTTGTTGTATCAATTCCTATGACGTTGCTAAGACTGAGGTTCAGAATCATGCTAGGGTCCTCATAGTCTAAATTTAGCATATAAAAACAAAGCAATCCCTGATACGAGTTCTTCTGTTAATTAAGCTTGAACAAATTGGGAACACCTTATCTTTTATATGGTTAACATTTTTTAAGCTGCTCATAATATTTTAAAGGCCTACAGTTTTACCATGGGAACAAAAATCATTATTCAAAGGCTGCAAAATGTTATTTTCAATTTTATACCACAACAAAGGCAAATTTGAAGAAATATTTATGTTTAAAAACACCTTTTAAATTTCTTTATTATTTGTCTGTGATTGAATACGTAATTATTCATGAATTAACTTTTAGTTATTTATTTATCGTTATTGATCCTTTTTATTTCACATTTATTGTTTTAAGTTATTCTCAGCTGGCTTACTCATGAAATAAACTACAGGAAGACAACAAGGGCACACAGCCTCCTGCTGGCCAGTTGTACAATGCAACCAGTGAGGAAGCACAACTCCACTTAAATTCTATTTGGCCTATTAAGAGGTTTTTTTTTTTTTAATTTTATGCTAATCAGAAATAACACTCATAATAAATGGAAACAATAATAATACAAATAACATTCAAGCAGACTGCTGCAACACTCTTATTTTACGCTAATCGAGTTTGGCTTTGCTTTTTTATCTTGTTACCTGTTTTCAAACTTTGCATTGTGATGGCATTTGATGCAAAATGTACATAGAAAGACTGAAGTTGTACTTCTAAAGCCCTTCTTTGTTTCTGTGAATTCTACCAAGCAAATCAGGTACACTGACAAATCCCTGCATTACTTACCTTTCAAAAATGAATGTTCTGATTTCTTGATAGATAGATAGATAGATAGATAGATAGATAGATAGATAGATAGATAGATAGATAGATAGATAGATAGATAGATAGGTAAATATTTTATTTGAGTGACATGTATAATGGGAAATGCATGCCTCACATTTGCAGGCAGAAAAACACAAGACTTTTTGAATTAACACTTGTCATGTTAAGTTTAATGTTCATCACATTATATGTACCATACAAGCTGAACAGAGATTTTTTTTTTAAGACTGCAAAGATTCCAACCAGATTTCTTCAAAGTAACACTTCTACACAACTTTCAATTTAAAAAGATTCTTACTGCCTCATATATCATTTGAAAAAGTCATCACCTGCAGAGCTCCCATGGTGGAAGGACATCTGGAATATGAAGAGCCTTTCGTACATCGCCTCTGTTCAGCCAGTTAGTTTGGGCAGTGGCATTGATGCAAGGTGGGATTAACTTTAGACTTTTTTCATTAGCCTGTAGACATAGAGGGAAAAAAACATGTCAATGGTGGATATAGAACAACAGTCAACTATAACAAAGTGTTTTGTACATACAAAACACATGTTTCATGTTTTGGTGTAGATTCTTACAGTACAACTATCCAAACATCTATTTTCCAGTCTGCTTACCTAGTTTAGAGTTACTGGAGGCTGGTGTATGTCCCAGAAGGTTTGCATGTACCACTGAACCAGTGTGGACACCAGTCCCTCACAGGGCACACACACTCCAAGCCCTTTTTGAACTGCCTCTTAACCAAACATGGACGTCTTTAGGAAAACCATATGCAGACTTCTGAGAACAAGGAAAGTCCACACTTGCCTTGCCTGGGCCAAAACTCATGAGTCTAGAACTTTTAGGCACACGCACTAACCACTATAATGTTAAAAAGCAACATATTTTAGCAATAAAGCACAAATAGCTCCATCTTTGACTAGTTAACTATACAGTTGTTTTATTTAACATAATAATGTGACATTTTAACTCTCTATAGTATATTAAAAGCAAGTCATGCCTACCTGTTTTTTAGTCCAGTAAGATTTGTAATTCCTAAACAGATTCTCCATGTCTCTAATATAGCGAATGTATGGACCAACACCACCAGCACAATCCAAGTAGAGAGCATACATGTTTAGGCCACTATCATACAAAATCCTGAATCCCTGCATTACCTGAATGCAAAAAATTATTGGAGTCACGTGAGTCTTAAATAAAATTGAATTCACTTTCAGTTTACAATTAAATTAACAAAACCTTAGAGAAAGGAATAAGTCATCCCCGATTTTATAATGGACTCTGTCCTACTGCCTAAGTAACAAAATAATCAACAATTCTGACTCAATAGCACACTAGGAAATTGGACACTCTACTGCAGTTCACAAAGCAGAGTGCAAGCAAAAACTAAATAATGTAGAACATGTTAGCAATAATATATACTACTGAACTGTTAACAAACTAGAGCCAATGAAAAGCACTCCTTTCTGAGCTATGGTGCACAAAAGGATTACTGTGCATACCATGGGCCACAAGACTGACCAATCAGTCACGGCACACTGAACTACATTTTGTAATTGTGTGTAGCTTAGGTAAAGTCAATAAAACAGCTACATTATGGCAAAAGAAAAAAATTTTAAAAAATTAATAGAAAGCCAGAAAACAAAGTGAATTACACAGTCCTAAAGCAAAAACATGATAAGATAAAGCTGACTGGATCACCAAGAGATGGAAATACCTAAATGGACAATACAATAAACACAATTTTTCCCATTGCCTTGAACAAACTTTAAAAGACTGTTGTTCATTCTTGTCATATAAAGTGAACCTACCGAATCCATGCATTCTTTTACGGTACTATTGTAGAAAATGCAGATCCCATCTTTGCAGCAGTACTTATTCAAATTAGCCCACAACCTAAAAAGAATGAATTTGATAGACAATTCAAGCAATATTATTTATTTCAGTGTTAATGTTGCATATGCTACTGAAAAAATGGCTGATTAATTCTAGCCCTCCACCCAACCCCTGGCCAAACAACTTTAAGTTTCAGAGTCACATGGTATGATTAAATATTAATATTCTAAATTCTGCTTAGGCTCACATCATCCTGGTAGCATCAACTGCAAGGCAGGAATCAGCTATGGGCAGGGCACCAAAGTACCCATATACACACCCACACGCTCACACAGTGTGAAAATGCACCTACCAATTAGTCAATGCACACATTTTTGGGAATGTTAGAAGAAAACCACAGTACCCTGGGAAAACCCTCACAGATATAGGGAGGCTTTATACTAAATTAAAAAACACATGCAGGAAGAAAGTGCAAACTCCCCACAGATACTGCATTCAAATTCAGTCACCTAGACCAATGAGGCAAAGGCAGTCTAGGACAAAGTGGGCATTGCCCATTCTACTAGGCTTTTTACTGGCATACAAGGCTTGTTAAGGCAACAGAAATAACGGGGATGCAGCTTAACTGCATCCAAATTTATATTCCAAAGTATGTGGTTCAACTGCAGTCAGTACCAGTGTCAGCCTGTGCTTCCTCTGATAACAAAGGTGTAAATCAGTGTTGAACTGGCATCTTTGCAGTGGCCCCTTCAAACCAGAAGGCATTAAATGGACACTGAAGTTTGAACAAAGAGCTAAAATTCAAAAAGTGACAACTGTGATTGACAAAATAATGCAGTGATGAGCAGGCTCTGACTTTGTAACTGGAAGTGAATTTAATCTACTCGCAAGAGGTTACAACTTCCTTCAAAAACTAGCTGCACTCATCTGTCTGGGGAGAAAATCTGAAATGACCTCTTGCACTCTCTGAAATCTAAGAGCTGATGAGCAGCTCCCTCTTTGGCGAGCTGAAACCTGAGATCAACTCTTCCAAGCCAAGCCCTTTGCCAGTGGGCTTAGAAGGGCAGCCATTATTTCAAGATGGCAACTTCCTCATCTAAATTCTTGTGCTAGGAAGAGTAATACTTTTCCCTACAAAATTGTAGGGGGCACAGCAAAAAGCCTAACTGAGAAAAGCACAGCATATTACGTACAAAGGACCATATTACAAAGAGAAAGTGTGCACTCCAATGCAAAAAGAATCTTCCATTTGAACCCAGAGCAGCAACAGCCACAGCCCCATGTAACATCAGGCATCATCCTTATAGACTTGGTATTATAAAACTGTTTATCTGTGTCAAGATAAATTAAACCTCTAAACAGCCAGCTTCTACTGTGTTACGTTTGTCTGTCTCGTCTGCCTTGTTGCATCTCATATGTCACTATACTGTACATATGCAGTTATATTTTTGTAATCATTGCGTTTATCAATAAATTGTATTATTAGGTTTCTTAAGATGAGTGTGCTTCGGTTACCTTGACACAAGTCTAACGGCTATAGGCTGCTTCCTACAGAGAAAGATAAATAAATAAAATAAAGTAGAAGCCTTACCAAATTATTTAATTATGGTAATTACTGGCACTGCCAAAGACAAACCTGATATTTAATTAACCAAGTTAAATTCTCACCTTCCTACAGCAGTAGCTATTGGATCGCTGTGCAACCTCATAAAAATAGTTATTAGGTACTATTTACATTTGCTTGGTGGATAATAAAGATAAAGGTTAAGGCAAAAGCTATTCACACCACCCCATTAGAAAGTCATCTGTACTTTGTTCTTCACCACATTTGTTAAGATGACCTTTTGGGGATAAAGGGAACCAGAGCCTACCTCAGCATCAATCGACATAAGACTGGCACCTGCCCTGAATGTATCATAGGTAACTTTAGTCTCAATTAGTTTTTATTTTTATTTGCAATATATAAAGGAAATTTTACATCATATTAGAAAAAAAAATATGGTTTATCTTTTACAATAAGTAAAGGGTTTGCATGATTTTTCAGATTTATAAGAGTGAAAAATTGCTCAGAGATTTATTTAAGAGTGTTTCAGAGTTAATTTAATATTATACTTACTCATCTCCGAAGAGGCCATGATAGTATCCAAAGTAGATGGCTGACTGGTCATTAAGATCATAGCTACTTAATCCATTGCCAACTCCAAAACCCTAATTCAGTCAAAAAATAAAGGATCATAAAAATACTAATACACATACTGTATGTTTATAAATATCAATCCATACACATGTATCATACATGCATTAGGACTCCAAAATATACCATAAACACTGAAACAACAACTATTGCCCCCTTTTTGTTATATTTCAAAACCAGTAAACCATCAGATGCAGCTAAAGATTTTAATAAAACAGTTTCTGCTTAAACAAACCGTGAACACAGTGCCATTATTCCTTTTGACGTTATTATTGGTGTATGGGGTTTATTGGGTCATTATTTTCATGTGTACAGAGTACAGTGAAATTCATAACTGGCATGTGCTCAACATGCAAGCAGAAAGTGTTAGTAAGTCGATTCCAAACTGATGATAAAATACTAAACATATAAAAATGATATGAGTTAAATCAATTTGGATTACCTTTAAGTTGATCTTTGAACTCCCAGTCACAATTTTCATACTTAAGGTTGGTACATAAATACCTCCATAACTCTCGCCAAAAACAAAGAAATCATTTAAAGTAAAATTTGGGAACTTGTTGAAAAAACTCTGCAGAGCTTTATAATTATTTTCTGCAACCTATAGAGAGGTAGGAGCAAAAGAGTTATTTTTATTAGTTTACATAAGAGGAGAGTGCATAGAAAGCATATTCATTTATGAGTGGCCATTGAAAATAATCATGATTTATGCTTAATTCCAAAACAAACAAAAGAATAGACCAAGATAGGAGAAATAATCAACCATTTTATAGAAACACTTAAATATCCTTAGATGAATGGGAAAATTAAATCAACCCAAGAAGTAGGTAAGGACATTTTCGAAAGCACATGCATAGTTTATAAATACAAAAGTTTAAACACAACCAAAAATGTCATGAAAAACATGACAGTCAAAGAACTAAGTGAGATTTAAAAAAAAAAAGAGGTTAATAACTGAAGGTATCAGCAGCCTGTTTAAATATACCAGTTGATAGTCACTGGAGGCCATTTTGACTGTCAGATGATTGCAGTCCCACACAAATCAAAGTGGGAAAAATGGCTTGAAATAATCCGATTGTGGGAGGCACGGTCAGAGTCAACCTTAAATTAGGCAACATGACCACAAATGTACCTGTGTCTTTCTTTGTGAGTTGTGGAAATCACAACTCAAAGACACATGATATTCTATATGGTGTTCCACAAGGCTCTATCCTGGGTCCGCTGCTTTTCTCAATCTATATACTTCCATTAGGTCAGATTATCTCAGGTTACAATGTGAGCTACCACAGCTATGCTGATGACACACAGCTGTACTTATCAATAGCACCTGATGACACCGACTCTCTCAATTCACTAACACAGTGTCTTACTGGTATTTCTGAATGGATGAATAGTAATTTTCTCAAACTAAATAAAGAGAAAACTGAAATTTTAGTGATTGGCAATAATGGATTCAATGAGGTTATCAGAAATAAACTTGATGCATTAGGATTAAAAGTTAAGACGGAAGTAAAAAACTTAGGGGTAACTGTTGACTGTAATCTGAATTTTAAATTGCATATTCTTCAGACCACTAGGACAGCATTTTTTCACTTAAGAAACATAGCAAAAGTTAGACCTCTTATATCATTGAAAGATGCTGAGAAATTAATTCACGCTTTTGTTTTCAGTTGACTAGATTACTGTAACGCACTCCTCTCAGGACTACCCAAAAAAGACATAAATCATTTGCAACGAGTGCAGAATGCAGCTGCTAGAATCCTAACTAGGAAAAGAAAATCCGAACACATTTCTCCAGTTTTGATGTCACTACACTGGTTACCTTTGTCTTTCAGAATTGACTTTAAAATTCTGCTTATGGTTTATAAAGCCTTAAATAATCTCGCTCCATCTTATATATCGGAATGTCTGACACCTTATATTCCAAATCGTAACCTTAGATCCTCAAATGAGTGTCTCCTTACAATTCCAAAAGCTAAACTTAAAAGAAGTGGTGAGCCGGCCTTCTGCTGTTATGCACCTAAAATCTGGAATAGCCTGCCAATAGGAATTTGCCAGGCTAATACAGTAGAGCACTTTAAAACGCTGCTGAAAACACATTACTTTAACATGGCCTTCTCATAACTTCACTTTAACTTAATCCGGAAACTCTGCATGATCAATTCATCATAATAACTATTCATAGTGGCTCTAAAATCCATACTAACCCCTACTCTCTCTTTTGTTTCTTTTTCTGGTTTCTTTGTGGTGGTGGCGCAACTCAAAGCATCATGATGCTCCAAAATTGATGGACTGAAAGCCAGAAGTCTATATGACCATCATCATCAAATCCTTCCGTGAGAACCCTAAATACAAAGAGGACTGTTTCATTTATGTTAGGTAGAATGCCCAGAGGGGACTGGGTGGTCTCATGGTCTGGAATCCCTGAAGATTTTATTTTTTTTCTCCAGCCTTCTGGAGTTTTTTTTTTGTTTGTTTTTTCTGTCAACCCTGGCCATCGGACCTTACTTATTCTATGTTAATTAATGTTGACTTATTTTATTTTCTTACTGTGTCTTTTATTTTTCTATTCTTCATTTTGTAAAGCACTCTGAGCTACATTTTTTTGTATGAAAATGTGCTATATAAATAAATGTTGTTATTGTTGTTGTTGTGTCTGACCCAACGGCATGTGAACATGGCCTTTTTGACATGGCCAATGCCTTTGGTTCAGTCATGACATACACTGAAGGATGATTATGAAGTATAGTTGCTGTGTGAAAATTTTTGAACATCTTTTGCATTCTTCATGGTAGTAGGTGGATGAAAGTTCTCAATAAATGACCTCTTTGATCTTGTAAGATGACATGTACAATCTCATGAAAGAATGGACTCTGAATGCAGTCTGGATCTCTTATTTATTGGATGAAAAGCTATTCAATGACTGACAGCCCAAGTCCAAAAAAGGTCTATTTCATTTTGATGATTACATTGTCTTTGTCAACTCTTTGTCAAATACACACTTTTCTGAAAATGTTCATCTTCTTGAAGGTGAGTATAGGTCCCATATTTTGTATGCCTTAGTTAATCTGTTCGTGTTGTCTATGAGGAAACTTCCACTATGCAAACTCCAGCCTCACTAATCAAGCCACATGACTCATGACCCCCAACCGTGACTAAATGGAGAGATCCGAACAAAAGAATACAGCACACACTCTGCTTCCATGTGTGTCAGTCAAATCTAACAATAAAGCAGAGGACAGGAAATTGACAAAGACTAAATATTTGGTTCTAAGTCTAATATTGCAAAAACTGCTTGTAATCTTTCTTCTAGGGTAATGCCCAGAAACATATTAGTATATTGTGACAGGCGCCTGGCGTCCATGCCCAGCCGGGATGCCCCTGAACACTGTATTCAGGGGCAGCAGCCCTGGACAGTGAAATACCTCCCCCTGGACGCTAGATGGCCGCCCCCCTGGGCTGGTGTAGTGCCTCGGTTTCCCACAGGGCTCCCTGGGAATTGGAGTTGGGGGCAGCCCTGTTGGGTCCCGCAGGTACCGCCAGGGGGTGCTGTGTTTGGGACTCCTGAGCCCGTGTGGGCAACAGATTCATCACACCTGGAAGTGCCGTCGGATCTTGGTGATCAAACACCTGGAGCACTTCCAGGTGACCTATAAAAGGGAGCCAGCAACCACCACTCATCGGCCAGAGTCGGGTGGAGGAGGACAAGGTTGCTAGGGAGGAGTGGTGGTGCCAAGGAAGAGAAAAGTGATTGTGCTGTGCTGTACTGGTGGTTACTGGTGCTTGGGACTGTGTTGTGGCTAGGGGGATTACGGGGAAGACGTGCCCTCCAGCTGAAGAGAAATAAAAGTCCTTTTATTTTACACGTGCCTCCCGTGTCCAATCTGTGTCGGGTCAGGCGCTATATAGTGCCTTTCACAATATGTATTTATGGTATTTGGTGTTACTTTAGCTTAAAGTAAGTGTGCATGTTGAAGAAGTTTTTTTCTCCAAATATAATAGGAAAACTCTGTACTTTGCTTTCTATGAGATCATACAAAAATATATTTAGACGCAAGCTAAGTAAATGTGGTTGTGAGATGCTTATAAACCAAGCAAAGAAAAAAATGATAATATCTAGCATGATACACATTTTTGTAGATGCAAGGATGAAGAATACTGGTCAGCAAGCCTGAGGCAATACAGGTGGGCTGAGATAAATGGCAATTAACAGGCTGGCATTAGATAGTTAAAATTTATGACACTCCTTCCCCCTCCATGTAGAAAGCTTGGACTAGAATGTGTGCTGTGATTCTACAGATGTGCAAAGGAGCCACAGGATTCTTTTAAATTAAGTGCTGATATAAGAATTATGTGTCTTTGCCATTTTTCATCCTGAGGAAAAGCAATTTCTGCTGTCCTATGCAGGCACAATGCTGGATCAAGAGCCATGCCAGACCACATTAACCTAACAGACGTTAATGCAGACAGCCATCTGGTAGCATGTTTTCAGGTTTTATTATTTCTTCAACAATCATTTATTTTTTTTAATTTTGGGCATATTACTACAGTTGCCCTGAAGGGCAATGCGCAAAAACAAATAAAATCACGCAAATACAAATCAGAAAACACAATAACAAACTGTAAACACAAAAACTAATTAAATACACAAAAGACAATCGGAATATGCAAAACAAATTGAATATGCAAAAACAAATCAGAAAATGCTAAAAGAAATTGGAAACACAGAAAGAAATTGGAAAGCACAATAGCAAATTTTAAATACAAACCAGTAAACGCAAAAACAAACTGAATACACAAAAACGAATCAGAAAGAACAAATGCAAATGGAGTAACATGCAAACAAAACTACAACTGTGTAAACAAATTGGGAAGCATTGGCAAGCAATATTTCAGTATTTTTAGTTGGTAGTGAAGCTAGAACTTGATGCCCACAGCACTCCGCACTAAAAAATGTTTCATATTGGCATTATTTTTATTGTATTAGAATATGCGCTACTGACATATACCGCAATGTACGAGTTTTATTCCTAGTATTAATAACTTTTCATGTCAAAACCACTGTGGTATTAGGTGTGGACTTAAAATGTATTGTAATGACTCGTGGTGGGAGAGAAAGAGAAATGGAACCAGCTGCATTAAGTCAGACTGCTGGGACGTGGCCCTAAAAGGTATCTTCCTAAGCTCATACACGCCACCCAGCTCCATCTCACTTCACTCACTCAGGGTCAAAGGCAACCCATATAGTACACTTTTCCCCGGTTCCGTGAGACAACCCAAGGCAAGGGTCCATATATGATGCTCATCGAAGGCCAAGCATCAGAACCAATGAGCACTTCAAATAACTTTGATAACCTGTTCCTTTATATTCAGCCCTTCATTCAACATTGTGGCACACATGTAACTAGCCTCTCCTTGGAATTCACCATTTAGGGTACAAGGACAGCATCCACATCGCTGTATAGTTAGAAAAAAATTCAGTGCAGACAGAAAACCCAGCACGTGTTACTGTGACTGACGTCACTTTTGCTGTGCTACTTTCGGAACCAGAGTAGACGTGTCAAATATAAACCAGGATTTAGACTGTGGTTACAGCAGTCCATTGTACAAGAATTAGTCTTTTGTTTTTATCAAATTGTTTGTGATTAAGACAATATTGCATGGAACAAATATCCAAAACATCTGGTAGTCTGCTGAGCTTTGCCAGTTTGTAGTTTGGTTGTCCAGAATTAAAAACTGGTAGTCCCGGGTGTCCGGACTGCTGATTTGTCCACTCTTGATGAATACACTTGCAAATTTTTCTCCTGCTTGTTCTACTACTCAATTTACATTATAGAATGTAAAAAAGGGGGAAGTACTGAACTACAGCAAGACTTAATCCTGACAGTGTGGTAAAGAGTATGAGATTTGGAGCATTCTGTTATGATCTGCATGATAAGAGTATAAAGGGGAATTGTGTCACCTTAGGACCCCATCCATGACCAAACACTAACACTAAAGATTTTTTAAGAGCATCTGAAAGCCTGGCCACAGTGAATAATATATCCTGCAATCATTATCTGGAGTTAAAAGTGGAAATATAATTCATAAAATTTTGACCCCTTTGTAAGAAAAAAAGAGAGAAAGAAACTATGTCAGCTTCAATTTATGGTTTGTCTTGTTTACAAACCTGCATTTATATAGTCATTGTATTATTTTGATTATTGAAGTGACCATGTTTCTGTTATTTCATAAAAGAGAGAAAGTGAAGTAGGTTTATTTGATCCTCTGTGTGAATTTATTTAGTTTTTCCATAACTTAAAATATATCCTTTCCTTACAACACAATCAGCTTTTCTGAACCTACCAAGCTGTTCAGAAGTCAGATGCAACAGTCCTAAATTAAGTTTTCCTCTTGCAACTCACTCAAAGCAAATGCAGTGGAGGAACAGCTTCAAAAACATTCTCAAAACAAAATGGCAGAAATGTAATACTGACACACCATCATTCTGGATGGCTCCAGATGGGAAAAGACCGGGCATTGATAATCACCACAGTTCTACGGGGAAAGTGCCGGCATGATGATCAAAGGGGTGAGCAAAAAACTAAATGTTCCATAAGCTAAACTAGCAATCCTGCAGACTTCACTCTGAGTATAGATCTCAGAGCTACAAGTCACCTCATTCAAAACTATTGTGAATTTACTTTCATTTTGTAATACGGGTTCATTGTTAACAGATTTCAAATTTATTCTTTCAGACCAATGTAAAAATCACTTGCTTTGAAGATTACTGACTATGCAGGGTATTACTTTTCAATCATGAAGATATTATGTTCACAGTCCAAAAAAGTAATTGTACCTCATCATCATTGGTGCTGTAATTTTTATCATCTGAATATGAGAATCCTACGCCCACAGGAGACTCCAGGTACAACACATTGGCTATTTTGTTCCAGCTGTATGGATTCATATAAAGGTTGACTCCGTCCTCACTGACCTGTCAGCACAGAAAATGGAAACATGTATCAAGAATTACAAAATAGGAATACACCAACACAGGCTATGATAGCACTTCTAATGTAAATTTAGAACATTAAGTCAAATTATTTCCCATTTTTTTATACTCTTATGTTGTTTATACTGTATAGAGGGAGACATCCCAAAAAAATCACAGACATCTTTAGAACTTGTAGAGGCACATTTTTAGTAAAACTCCAAAGGTAAAGAATGGATAGAAGACCCCACTGCTTTGTTTAAAGAAATACAAAACCTCAAAGACTAATTGGTCCCCTCAAGCCTAGACAGGTCATAAACAACACATCCAACCTCCATGTCCTGTAGCATGTCAATCTGTAATTGAATACCAATATAATTTATGGTCAATAAGTTACACATAGTATTATTTATGATTTGGATGTGCAATATTATATTGTATTGTATTAATCTCAGGTGTGTTCTGATCAAATGTCTGCCATGTAACTATACTTGGGGCATTGTCAAGAAACAGAGTCAAAGTCCTTATATGCGAGCATACCTGGCCAATAGTGAATTTGATTCTGATAATGTTAGTTTATATTTAACACTTGATATTTCTATTTAGCCATATTATACTTAACTTTTAAGCTGTTTTATTTAGTCTTACTTGCTTTCTATTTCCCTATATATTTATCTTATTACTTTGTTTTGCATAATGTGAGTAGTGAACCAGGTTCACATTTCACTGCATGCTGTACATGCATAACTGTGTGTTTGACAAATAAAGAAATCTTGAATCTTAAGTCAAATATAGTTTTTATTTGGCACTACAGTCCCACCAACTGCAATTTTGTTTTTCTGTTATCACCAATATACGTGAGACTGCTTACATATCAAAATATTTCAGAACAGCATATTCCCCTCTTGACTTATATTTTGTACTTCTCTTACTGCAGCATTTCTCAACCTTTAAGTATTTGCGACCCGAGTTTTCATAACAGTTTTAATCGCGCCCCCCTAACATTTTTTTGAAATGTAGATGCATATTTTATTATGCCTACTTAACTTTTATCAACATTTATCTAACTCTATATTTATTGTTCTAGTATCAGAATGTAGTTTAAGTTAATTTGTTTTGGTTTCAACAGATGTTTTTTTCATATTTTTGATTTTTGTTTTCTTTTTTTCACATCTTCGCGCCCCCCCTTTTTGTTACTTCGCCCCACAGGTTGAGAACCACTGCCTTACTGTATGTATGTATTTGTATCTACCAATGCAGAGTGGACAGACTCTGGTAACTTATAAGCTAGTTACATCAGAGACAAATTAATGGAATCAATTAAATATGATTCAAAAGTGAATTATAAAGTTAGGTTCAGCACATTAAAAGATAGCCACTAGTATGCAATTAAATCCTGAACAAGACTAATGGAGTGTAACAAAGCATATACTGTAATATAATTAACCTTGACTTTCAAAATGATTTGGATAAGGTAACATTTCAGATTACAGAATATACAGATCACAAGCTCATTGTGCAAAGTAGTGTAGAACAAGTCTAGGCACAGAAAATCGTGGGTTATGGCACAAGGTCAAAAGGTGGGTCCCAGAGTAATCAGTGCTGGTGTAGCTTCCATTTTCAGTATAGGGAGTACATAATAATAAGCATGTGAGTGACAAGTTAGTGAATCTGTAATTTTTGATTTTAATTTGATTTGATATACTGTTTTAATCCCCAAGGGAAAATCATTTTTTTGCGCACAGGGTCAGCAATTGTACAGCGCCCTTAGAGCAATTTTCAGGTTAAGGGCTTTGCTCAAGTAGGATCTTTTCTGGCAGTAATGGGATTTGAACGGGCAACCTTCTTGATATCAGCACAGAGGGAAAACATGATGAATTATTCAAAACTCAAGAGCTGTAGATCTGAACTAATGTGGCCATACATGAGGCAAGTGGAATTTACTAGAAATAAATGGCACCTCTAAACTATAATTACAACATTTTTGGGAGTCTAAATATTGATTGAATCATACTTGTGATTCTCACTGCATTTGTTTTTTACTATAGCCAGACAGTGTTACAGAAGCATTAAAAAGGCTAATAGGATATTGGGTTGTATATTTAGGATGCTTTGTGGAGTACAAGTTAAGAAAGTTATATTGCAGCTTTAAAAACACACTATTGTATAGATTTGGTCCCCATTTTATAAGGAGGACAAATGGTTTTAGGTAAAATCTGGTGAAAAAGTGCTACACAAGTTCTAGAATTGCAGAGTATCACTTACAAGAAAAGAAAGGGAGTTGATTTGGAGGTGATATCACAGATGTGTTTAAATTTATACATCAAATAACTACAGTCGATGACATCAGTTCCTTTAAAATTATTTTTTGTTTTAACAAGAACATGAAGATAATAATAGATGATGGATAACAGAAATTTTTTCACAATTGTTATGAGATACTTCTTCACACATATAACTCTGGATACAGAGAATAAATTAGTGTAGTTCAGAGTAGGACCTTAGGAGCCTTACATCTCAACACAAGCTATGTTGGGCTGAGTGGGTATCAGTACTCTAGCCAAAAAATTGCTTATGATCCAATGTATTAATCTTTCTTTAAGCACGTTTCCATTTTTTCTAACAAATATCCTAAATTTTGTTTATCAATCATCAAACACGTTTTACCCTTTTCTACAATATCATGTTAGTATATATGCTATAAGAAGTTTACATAAAGTTTACATAAAAAGGTCCATTTTCAGACAGAAATCCATCCAATGAACTGCAGCCAGGTCCTCCATTCAACCACAGTACTAATGGATCTTTCTCAGGATCCCGCTGTGATGTTACAAACCTGAGAGAGAGAGAGAGAGAGAGAGAGAGAGAGAGAGAGAGAGAGAGAGA
>JANRMT010062806.1:81961356-81989248 GCA_026402145.1 Polypterus bichir lapradei
AGAGAGAGAGAGAGAGAGAGAGAGAGAGAGAGAGAGAGAGAGAGAGAAAGAAAGAAAGAAAGAAAGAAAGAAAGAAAGAAAGAAAGAAAGAAAGAAAATATTATTTCAAAGGATACAAACTATTGAAATAATTTCCACATCAGAATAATAGTCTTTATTTCTTTCTGGCAAGATGGCCATCACTCAAAGTATTGTTTTATATTCTGTATATTGTAATAGTTTTTTTTTTATCTTTAAGCAAGATTCATGGTTTTTGAAGTGGAGGTTATTTGTTTGTGAAACCAAGATAGTGTAGGTATTATATAATAAAAAGAATGCCACAAACAAAAGTACTTTAGCTTATACTGTGTAAACAATTATGTCCAGTAAATGTCAACATTCAGTAAAATGCAGTGTTGCTTTCTTATTACTTACTAGTAAGTACTAGCAGTGGCTTTGCTCAGGTAAGTAATTTTAAGTTCTGGTCCTTTTGTGTCTAATTGAGGTTCTTACAATGGACACTAAGGAGACATCAGTGTACTTGTGAAAACATTTTAAACTTTCAGAATATGTCCAGTTAAAAGGAGCAAAGCTCCTTGTTTGGGAAAATTTAATTTACTAGACATTAAGCCCGTTACAATAATGGGCGCTAGAACAGTAGTGCATAAACATTAGTAGGAACAGTCTATATTAAAAGGCAAGGGAACCTGTATGTGGCTGTAATATGCGTCCCTGTACTGTGTGCCTTTAATTTTCTCTCGCAGTAATATTGGTTTGTATTTCCATTAAATGCCTGTAATTTTCTCTGACAGTAATACAGTGGAACCTCGGTTCACGACCATAATTCGTTCCAAAATCCTGGTCGAAACCCGATTTGGTCATGAACCGAAGTAATTTCCCCCATAGAATTGTATGTAAATACAATTAATCTGTTCCAAACCATACGAACTGTATCCATCCATCCATCCATCCATTCTCCAACCCGCTGAATCCGAACACAGGGTTATGAACTGTATGTAAATATATATTTTGTAAGTTTGTAAGCACAAATATAGTTAATTATACTATAGAATGCACAGCGTAATAGTAAACTAAATGTAAAAACATTGAATAACACTAAGAAAACCTTGAACAACAGAGAAAAGTAACACTGCAAGAGTTCGCACTATAGCGCTACGAACTGCTCGCTAAAAACACTTTTTTTTAATGAGTTTTAAACACAGGGAAAAAAATGAACATTTGAAAAATCCGTAATTTAATAAACAACCAAGAAAAGTAACATTGCAACAATGCACGCACACGCCTGTGTGTGTGTGTGTGTGTCTCTCTCGCGCGCCTGTGTGTGTGTGTGTCTCTCTCTCTCGCGCAGGCGCCTGTGTGTGCCTCCTTCTCTCTGCACAGGTAATGCACAGGGAGAGACTGAACACATGCGGCCCCGCGCATGCGCACTTCACCAGAAGACACACACGGACACCTGGACACACACAGGGGTTTTATTAAAGAGGATGGCTCAGGGGTATGTTTGCAGAGCTGAAAATAAATAATATTATTGCAGAGTGAAATTTGAATAGTGAGATTTTTTTTTTAAATGTGAGAACAATGTGGGACAATATTTCTTCTCTTGAAAAAGAACGGTTTTATAGAAATAAGCCATCTATCCATCCATTATCCAACCTGCTATATCCTAACTACAGGGTCACAGGGGTCTGCTGGAGCCAATCCCAGCCAACACAGGGCGCAAGGCAGGAAACAAACCCCAGGCACGGCGCCAGCCCACCACAGGGCACACACACACACACACACACACACACACATGCACCAAGCACACACTAAGGACAATTTAGAATCACCAATGCACCTAACCTGCATATCTTTGGACTGTGGGAGGAAACCGGAGCACCCGGAGGAAACCCACGCAGACACGAGGGGAACATGCAAACTCCACGCAGGGAGGAGAAATAAGCCATGTTTTAATTTTAAATATCACTTAAGTAGTACAGATTATTATTCTTCAACATACTTTTTTTGGATAGAAAACATATGTGATATCAAGATAATAAAAAGAGTACATTTGAGACTCAAACCGCAGTGCAGCTCATGCTTCTATCTGGGCTCTTCTGCAACTTTCATACACCGGCACTAAGATCTCCCTTACAGAGCATTAAATGTAGAACATCACTGCGGTTTTCGCCATTTTTTTAAGTAAATTAATTTTTCAATGAGGTTGGATTTTTGTGAGAATTAGGCCATCAGATCCATTCTTTAGTAAAAAAAATAATTTCCTTAGTCTGCAGTAGAAGAAAATGTCTTGTCAAATCAGTCGGACCCCTTATACAAATTGTGTGACTATTGTGATTGGCATTAATATATTTGAAAGCATTCTCTTACATCCTGTAACTTGCTGTCATTTGAGAATTTTCATGTCTGTAAGTGTAAGTGAATTTCACTGGACCATCAACACATGCATCTACTGCTGGTCGTTTTCTTAGTAGAAGGCTGTAGTTACTAAAGATATTTTTGACATAAGTAACCTTTTTTCTTTAATGTATATAAGGTTATTGCAAACATTCATTGTGTTCATAATAAGTGGTTACTTATGATTGCGTGAAAATGTGTTTTAATGATACATCTATAATGAGGATGATTAACTCTTGATTTTAGAAATCATACCACCAAGGTGGTAACTCTGAGGCTAATGATCTGCGCCGGGAAAGTTGCCGGTTCGAATCTCGTAAATGCCAGAAGTGATTGCACTACATTGGCGGAAGGGCTGGAGGCGGGTTAACGTCATACCCAGGACGGAGCAATTGCAGGTTAAAGGCCTTGATCAAGGGCCCAACTGATCAACACACTTTGTAAAATGCATTCCCTGATACCTTTGCAGTTTAAAAAAGTAAAAACCTTTTACAAACAACATTACAATGTAAAGTGCTTAAGTAAATTTAATACATAACTTATGTGACCTAACATAATGCAATTTAGGACCGCGCGGACACAAAGTCTATCCCGATAGCACTGAAGCGCTGGGTACGAGGAGCCAGCACAGGATTGGGTAGCATCTCATACCCAAATAATTTTCGTTACTTCAGTGACAAACAAAAAACGTTGAAAATTTGCGGATAACGTCTAAATCGACTTTTACTGTTTACAACAATATACACTGATTTGATAACAACGATAGAATGTATACTGAAGACCGTCAAATTTCTGCTAGTTTGGTTGCCCAAGTCCCTGTCAACACAAGGGCCACAGTTCGATTTCAGGATGAATCAAATTATGTTTGGAAAAAAAAAACAACTAGCATAATATCAACAACAGACTATCTCGTTGAAGAGTTAAGTGTAAGTTCAACAATAAAACAAATTAGGCGAATGTAATGTACAGTAGTTTTAAGGTCGTTAAATATCATCTTAAGAATGACACAATGATTGTTCTCCGCTACTTCCTTTATTTAATGCGCTCAATCGAGCCTTCTGTTATTGATTTGTTGTTGATTTGTTGTGTTGAAATAAAATAAATTAACTTACCAGTAGTGAAGGTACTTTCCAGGGGATGCCTGCAGATATCCCGACCACTGCCTGAAATTAGGCTTAAATGACAGTCCGGGAAGATTTGTCACTTCGTCGGGATCATAAAGCGCATCTACTTGGATAAAGAAGGGCGCAAGGAAACCCAAGAGAATGCAACAAAGCATATTTTTCGGGAGCGTTGGACGCGATTTGGCCTAGATTTCTTGCTAAAATGAAGCAAAGGAGGAGAAAGCAAGGCGAATGAAAGTGTCAAGGAGCCTTTGCAACTTTCAAATCATATGACTGTAACCTCAGGTAGTCACGTGACCAGGAAACGCGCTCACTTTGCCTCCGTTTAAAAGGATTCAGTTGTAAACTTTAGTTCCTTGGCACAAAAGGGCTACATTCCTTATACTGGCGTAACAAGAGGTGATTGAGATTCGGTTAAATCTTTTGTCTAATTGAAGTCTAATTTGCCGTTAGCTGCGATGTCTGTCAAAAACAATACTCGTAATGTTTCCATTCAAGCGCGCTATGCTTTCAGGAGTCCACATTATTTTATTTTCTCGTAACTATAATCACCGACGTATTTTCCCACCAAACTATACTTCGAGACATAGCTATCACTACTAAGCCCCTATATCTCAACTGTTGGGAGTAAAAGGACCAATAACACAGTCCAGAGCAGAATGTTCTTCTGTCATTAGCGCATTGAGCCGACACAACTCTCCATCATTAAGACTATAAATGTAATGAATGCAACGCCCCCCCAATAATCCCCTCGACATTCTCCCAAAAAAAGAGTTGAGACTGCGAATAAGACTTTAGGGTTGGGGATACATTTGTATTTCCATTTACAAGTGACACTGCAGCTTTAATTATTGGCTTACCTACGGTGTGGCAGGTAACAGGAAGATCAAGGATGATGTTGGCACCTTAACATGTGGCTTAGACATGCAAAAAGCTGAGTATGACTGCGCTCTACATTAAGATATGTGTTGTTTGTATGAGCAGAGTAAATGATGCCTATATTTGGTCATACTGAAAATAAGAACTCTGTTTCATCCGAAAGAACCTGTGTAAATTGTGGATGTCATCTGTATTGTCTATATTATGCATTCGTTAATACAAAGATGGACAGCACAGTGATACGGCAATCAGCACTGATGCCTTACAGATCCAGTAGCCTTGGTTTGAATCATATGGTTGGTTATTTTTTCAAGAGTATAGTATGGATGTCCTTTTCTTGTCTGTGTCTGGGTTCTTCTGGGTACGCCAGTTTTCTGCTCATATCTGTATAGACACAACTGACATGTTGATTAGGTATGGTAAATTGTGATTTTCACTACAGATGCTTCAAAATAGAAGGAATAAGATATCATAGAGATTCTGTTAATTTAAAACTGTAGAATGCAGACATCAGAGGACAGTTGATGTTTGTTATATATATATATATATATATATATATATATATATATATACACGTACATATATGAGGGGATGTCAAGCTAAAGTTAGAAAATGGGATTTATTAGAAAATGGAATGAACCTTAACAAAACTGATAATGTAATTTCTCAATGTAGTCTCCACCATTCTCAATGCACTTGCAGCACCTGCCTGGTTTCCAGCAAAATAAAAGGTTTTGTCTTGTCCTCACAACCACTCATGCACCACTTTCTTCACATCATCATTTGTCTTGAATTGACAACTACCCATATGTCTTTTTAGGGGTCCAAAAAGGTGGAAATCACACAGTGCAAAATCCGGCGAATAAGTAAGATGTGGCAATACCTCAAACCTCAGTTTCTCCAGACAAGCCTTGGTGTTCTTAGCAGTATGTGGGTAGGCATTGTCTTGTAGCAAAAGGACTCCTTGAGGCTTCAGTCGCCGCCGCTTGGATCGAATAGCATGTTTCACGTTGGTCTCCAGCAAGTCACAGTAACTGGCACTAGTGACTGTAGTACCACTCTGCATATAGTGTTCGATAATAACTTCTTTATTGTCGAAAACACGGTCAGCATTATTTTTCCAGCCAAAGGTTGTGCTTGAACTTTCCTGGGTGGCGGTGATGACAAATGATGCCACTTTTTGCTGGCCATTTTTGACTCATGTGTGAAATGATGAACCCATGATTCATCAGTCATGATAATTCGATTCAGATATCCCTGACCTTCCTGCTCAAAATGATTCAAATTTTCCTGTCATGCCCCCACACATGCTTCTTTCATTTCTGGTGTCAACCCTCTTGGCACCCATCTGGCACAGACTTTTCTGTATCCCAGCTCCTTATTAATTATTGTAGATACTGAACCGTGACTGATGGACACTTCTGACGCTATTTCATGAATTGTGATACGGTGATTTTGTCAAATCAAATGTTTTCCACCGCCACAGCTGTCTTTAATCTTGTAGGCTGGCCTACATTGTGTACGAAAGCGATGCCTTTCTTGAATTTTTCAACCCAGTTGTAAACCTGAGCCTTACACATACAGCCTTCACCATACACCTTGGATATGTGTCAATGGATTTCTGTTGGGTTCTCACCTTTAGCATGTAAGAAACGGTTGACTGACTGCTCTTCTTCCTTGGAGTAAGTTTCCAGCTGACCCGTCATTTTTGAAGCTGCTGGGTCCTCATTATTGCGTAAGCAAAAGCGTAGGTTAGGGTCAAAAGTACTCATCACAGAGTGCGGTACACACTAATGATCCAATACTCGCACTCCTTATTACCTGTAATTCCACCATGAAGTCAAACTGCTCCAGGACACATTAAAGAACCACCATTACCAGAAGAAGGCAGTAACTTTAAGACTACATAAGATGCATTGCTTCAAACACATGTTGAATAGATATCTTCTCATTAATTGGCATTTGATTTGCTAATTTAACAAGTTCACCTCTGACATGCCAACCCTTTATGATGGGCCTTTGCCTTTCTTACTATATTGTAAGGGATAGCTTACCTGGCCAGGATGCCCATGAGGTGGAAGGATGTGGGAAGGCATTTTCTTTAGGGCACTGCCTCCCCTGGAATGCCAGATGGCAGCCCTCCCTGGGTTCCAGTGGTGCCATTGTTTTCCACAGGGCATCATGGGAAATGGAGTTCTTTGATTCATCCCTGTTGGGTTCTGTGGGTGCTGCCATGGGGTATTGAAGGGACAGCAGAGCCCTAATATGTCGAGCTTCTGCCTCAACCAGAAGTGCTTCTGGACCATGCTAACAGGCCACTGGAAGTACTCCCAGGTGCAGGATAAAAGTAGCCCACTGCCACTGCTCTAGGATCCAGAGTCGGGAGGAAGAGGGATGAAGATTGCTGGAGGATGAGTGGAGGTAAGAGAGACAGAGATGGAGAGAAGAAGAAAAAGGTATTGCTGTGTAGTGTTTTTATTACTGTGCTTCTGTAACTGTGCTGTGCAGGTGGGAAACAATCGAAAAGTTTTTCCCACAGCTGAATAAAAGCAATGTGTGTTGCTAAATATGTGTCTGTGCCTGGCTGTGTTGGGTTTGGGGAGATGGTGTGTCCCCTCCAGACCACTATCTATACTAATAAAAGGCAAAGCCCTCACTGACTGACTCACTGACTGACTGACTCACTCATCACTAATTCTCCAACCTCCCGTGTAGGTAGAAGGCTGAAATTTGGCAGGCTTATTCCTTACAGCTTACTTACAAAAGTTAAGCAGGTTTCATTTCGAAATTCTACACATAACGGTCATAATGGTCGACAACGTCCGCCATGTTGAACTTTCTTATTTATGGCCCCATCTTCACGAAATTTGATAGGTGGCTTCCCTGCGCTATCCGAAACCAATGTACATACTTATTTCAGTGGTATGACGCCACTGTCGGCCGCCATATTGAACTTTCCAACGTCACTAATTCTCCAACTTCCCGTGTAGGTAGAAGGCTGACACCATCTTCACGAAATTTGGTAGGCGGCTTCCCTGCGCTAACCGAAACAGATGTACGTACTTATTTCGGTGGTATGATGCCACTGTCGGCCACCATATTGAACTTTCCAACATCACTAATTCTCCAACTTCCCATGTAGGTAGAAGGCTGAAATTTGGCAGTCTCATTCCTTACAACTTACTTACAAAAGTTAAGTAGGTTTCATTTCGAAATTCTACATGTAACGGTCATAACGGTCGACAACGTTCGCCATGTTGAACTTTCTTATTTATGGCCCCATCTTCATGAAATTTGGTAGGCGGCTTCCCTGCTCTAACCGAAACCGATGTACGTACTTATTTCAGTGGTATGACGCCACTGTCAGCCGCCATATTGAATTTTCCAACGTCACTAATTCTCCAACCTCCCGTGTAGGTAGAAGGCTGAAATTTGGCAGGCTCATTCCTTACAGCTTACTTACAAAAGTTAAGCAGGTTTCATTTCGAAATTCTATGCGTAACGATCATAACGGTCGACAATGTCCGCCATGTTAAACTTTCTTATTTATGGCCCAATCTTCATGAAATTTGGTAGTCGGCTTTCCTGCGCTAACCGAAACCAATGTACGTACTTATTTCGGTGGTATGACACCACTGTCGGCCGCCATATTGAACTTTCCAACGGTCTTTATTACTTATGGGCCCATCTTCAAGAAATTTGGTACGCAGGTTCCCAACGCTAACTGAATCCTACTTACGTACATATATACGTCCATAGCCTGCAGCTCGGTCACCGTGTGAGGCGGCATTGGGTCCCCCATCCCAATGCCTCCCACGTTGTTGGCTGCCTGCCTATATAAGGCCGTCCGTCGCTCCGGTCTCTACATTCCCTTCCTTGCTTCGCCACGGGATTCACGTCTCCCTGCTGATAACTACAGCCTTTTTATTTAATCCACGGCTTCTCCGCTGTTTTATTGTTCGTTTATTACGATTATAGTTATTGTGTAGGTATTTTAGACTTACTTTACATTGTTCAGGTACGCATTTCCTTTATTGTTCCAACCGTACCCCCATTAACATGTCTATCGAGGCGATCACCATCGATCAAAGAACTGTCACTTACCAAGTGGTTTCCATGCCCGGAGATGGCACCTGCCTTTTCCATTCTTTTTGTTATATATTGCACAGCCATATCAGGCTCACTCTTGGTATCCGGAGGAACATTGTGTCTTATGTATTGAATGACTGGGACAGGTTCAAGGTGTGGACTGATGATGGTACAGGAGATAATTATACTACACAGGAGCACTATAAGAGTGAAATGCTTAAGCCCTTCACCTATGGTTCTGCGTGTGAGTTGATGGCTGCCGCTGAATTGTTCAGTTGTCGCTTTCAAGTGTACCGAAATGGCCAAATATTTTACACCTTTCGACAACCGCCAATGCCTCTTAAACATCTTAGATTCACAGGTGACGATTTCAGTAGTGGACACTTTGATGTTTATGAATGTTTAAACTCTCAAAAGCTGGATGTGAAGTTATCGATGAAACCGGTTGTATGCTTACAATGCTTGACAGATGCTGAATGTCACTTCAACACAAATCCTGCAAATACTGTCGTAATTGAAACAAACCATGAACCTCAAACCGATTATGACAGCAGCAATCCAAGCTGTGAGATTTGAAACAAGATTACTGTTCACATGGCCAACTGTACGTTGCATGCTCAAGAGTAAGCTCAGCGCACAGCTTGGTCATATTACAACCGGAGGGCCGAATTGACAATGTGGTATACAAAGAGATCCTTAACAAATAATTATTGGTATATTTTCCCTCAGTTTAAAAAGGTTTAATTTTCTTCTTAATAAAAATTTTAAGGTAGTACTTCGCCGTTGCGAAGTGCGGGTATATATATATATAGGGTGGTCCAGATCTAATTATGCAATTTTCATTATGCTATAACTTATTAAGTTTATTACATAGAAAATCACCTGAAAAATCCCGGACCATCGAGAAGTGTGTGAAATGACGACATGAAGAATTGTCTTCGCGCTGAACTGGAATTGTCCCCGCATAAATCAAAGTCATCCAGATGATCTGGATCTGCATAATTAGATCTAGACCACCCTGTATATATGTATATATGTATGTGTATATATATATATATATATATATATATATATATATACACACACTGTATATGTGTTTGTGTGTGTTTGTATATGTATATGACCGTGCTTCTCACATTTATTGCTTGATGACTATTTTTATGTTTCAGCATTTAGTTTTGTGTTAATGTTGCACTTCAGTTTTTATATTGTTTTAAAATTATTATATAGTGTGTTGAGATAACCGGTTGGAGTGTATATAGTAATATTATTTAAGTAATGTTAAATCAATAAATATTTAGTTACTTTGTGAACCTTACAAGTGATTTAGATTTAACATGCTCCAGTTAAATAAATCTAACTATTATATTACTTATTTGTTATTTTATAGTCCACATAATACAAAACAAAAGGAAAATTATTATTTTCTTATAATGTGTGATAATGTGTCATTATGATGGCAGATACTTCAGATCTGAAAAAAAAAATGGAAAAAGGAACTGTGCTGACAAAAAAATAACGTTAACATATTGAATTATAGTGCAGGGGGCTGGAGTCTATCCCTGTTACATTAGAATGCATGGATTATCCAAAGGAGAAAAATATGCATACTTTGAGAGAAAATACAGATAGCTCATGGGCCATGACTGGGCACCAAATTTAAACCAAGGATACTTGATCTGTGAGGAAACAATGCTAATCACTGTACCATAATGGGATACCTGAAGTGAGACTATCTAGAGGAAATCCCCCGAATACATGCAGAATGTTACACAAAAGAATTCCTGCTTAGAAATATATTGGGCCCAAATAGCTCTCAGTGATTTATTACATATTCATCAGAAAAAATCTAATTTTTCTTTAGTTTTCACTTTCTTTGTAACTCTTTTGAGCTACTTCCATGAAGGAAATGTACTATAATAATAATAATATTAATAATATTTTATTTATATAGCACCTCTCCCATGCTCAAAGTACTTAATATATAACTATATCCATCCATCCATCTATTTTCCAACCCGCTGAATCCAAACACAGGGTCACGGGGGTCTGCTGGAACCAATCCCAGCCAACACAGGGCACAAGGCAGGAACCAATCCCAGGCAGGGTGCCAACCCACCGCAGTATAACTATATAAATAAATGTTATTTTCATTTTACATAGGACCTTTCATCGTGGGTTACTTTGAAATGTGGTTTATACAACTGCAGCAAAATGTAATTACTAAAGGTAGGTCGAAACAGTTAAAAGAATAAAAAAAGGCTTCACATCTCTGGGAATCAATCCTGGCATAGCCACTCTTTGTGATGTATGCATGTATGATTTCTTACTGTGTTTATTGGTTTATATCTTGGTGTTGTCTTGGTTTCTTCCCACATCCAACAGATATTCATGGTAGGTGTCATTACTACTACTACTAGTAGTAGTAAACTGGCCTGATTTGGCTGTTACTTTTGGGTATGCTTGTCCTGCAATGGAATGGCATCCTGTGTAGGAGACAATAAAATACTGATGGATGGATATTTATGATGTGCAAGTGGTCTGTAATAAGTTATTATCAAAATTGAAACATCTGTGTATCAAAACATTTTATTTGGACTTGCATCCAATGCTGATTCTTTATGTTTCAGTTCCCAAAAATCCAGCTAATAAATAGAATAGTGTCTATTTATAATAGAATCTGTTCAAAGATGAAAATGGACCAATTACCAATAGCAGGGAATTCCATTGATGATTGTTGCTGCAATAAATAATGATCTTATATAAACTTATAAACAAAGCCTGAAAGAGTTTTTTTAGATTTATATTATTCTAATATTTATGGAATGGTATGCACATTTTTTAGATTTTTTTTTATCAATAAAAGTAAAAATCAATTTGTCAGAATGAGCAGAAATCATATGTGAAAATAAACCCAAAACAGTGCCCCTTTCCCATGTCTTATGTCAAACCACCAGAAACCACACCACTACACTGGACCAAGGAAGCAACTGCATCGAAAGGTCTCTGTTCATAAACGCTTTACCTTGGAAAGCAGCAGAATCTGAGGGGTAAGTAGAGATGCTGTATGTGCAATTAATTTACAGTGTAAACAACTCCAAGAGAATCAGCTTATAAAATGTGGTGAGCCTGTTCCTCGATGTAATCAGTCAGTAGTTTTCCATCTGTAGGCAGGGAAAGGGAGAATTTATTCTGGTCTACAAAGAGTGCAAGGCCCAAAATATCTAGAAATATAAGCAAATGTATGCAAAATTATAACAAAACTTTGTATTTTGAGTCAGGAAAATTAGAGTTGTACTTTTTTATTCAGAGTTACTGCATATAACAAAAATATACGATTTCTATGGTGTTGGAAGGCCTTGGTGGAAGGACACAAGAATGGTATTTTTATTAAAATATCAACTTTTTTTTAAAATAATGCTTTATTTATAACCAAAAAAACAATACAATAATATAATAATTAACAATACACGTTAAGTAATACAATACTGCTTATAATAAATAAGACAAAGTCAGTGGTATTTAACTAATTACATTGACAGTTTAACATGATTTAATATGTCAATGATTATTTTAGCTTTATTTTTAACATTTTGAATTGTTTTAACATTAAAGTCATTGTCTATTCTAAATAGGCAAATATTTGGTGTAAAATTAATCCATTTCATTTTATGGATGTGGTACCTCCCTGTAATCAGTAATTATAATAATAATAAACCTCTGGTCCACATCTGGGTGTGTAGAATAAAATGAAAATCACTGAAAGATACCAAAAAAGAAAAAAAATACTTCAAGTCCTTCCAAAACACTGAGGACTGAATACATCGATAAAACAAATGCAATACATTTTCTTTTTCCATATTGTGAAATATGTATTTCACATTAAGGATGAATTTGAATTGGGCTAATATTTGCTCAACAGGGTAAATGTTATGAGTAATCTTGAATGACACTTCATTAAATTTATTAGAAAGACATGCATACCTGGCATTTTCCAAACACTTTGTCAATCAGTATTTTCAAATTTAGAATTCCAATATTTCTTCGTAGGTGGAATCTATTTTGTTAAACATATGTTTCTTATATATTTATGAATACAGTTCCTATTCAAAATATTAACATCACCCAAAAACACATACTATATATTTGATGTTAAATGACTGGTTGAATGCCTATCTGTTCAATGGCTGCTGTTAAACAGAGTCATAATCTCTCAAGGGATGACATCAAAAACTTGTATATGCTTTTGGTGCAAATTATATCTGAAAAGTTTTCAAAGGTAAGTATGTGTGCTAGTAGTGTGTTATTAGCTATTACAATAAATTTCTCCCTATGCACTTTGATGTCTTCTGGGTGTACACCAAATATTGCTGTTAACTGTTCAAGAGTGATTGTGAAGCCATACCTGTCTGAAAAGTATGTAAAGATTTGAATCCAAAGTTATCATAATTTCATGCATTCCCAAAACGTACGGCCTAATGAAGCTGGAGCTAAATAGTAATGCTCACAGGTTGAGTCTTGCCCTGGATACATTTTGGACAAATTTAAATGATATAAATGTAATTGATGAAAGCCCTTTAGTTAAATTATGAATTGCATAACACACATAAAACTCAAATTTAATCTATGTTTGGGTGAGTTCCACTCCATTTTGGAGATGCCAATTTAAAGATTTCCGAATCTTGTCTAGCATATTTGAAGAGTAGATTCTTGAAAATATGTTTTTACTGTATGTTATTGAAATGCTGTCTAACCAGTATGGCCTCTGGGATTATATATGCCGAGATATGGGAAGTTATGTAGGTTTCTTTTTTTATTGATTTTATTTAAAGCAAATAACCTTCCATGCAATCATGTCTAACTTAACAAACCAAAATTAAACTCTCACCCAAGTATGTAGGTTTCTTTTAATAAAATTTCACATCATTTAATTTTTAATCAACAACCCGAAGTAGGGCTGTTTACGGTAATTCAGACTTTTCAAAACTGCAATTGTGATACTTTTACTAAGTTCCCTTCATTTTATCTCTCATTCTCACACCTTCCCAAATCTTGTACCTATATCAATTGCATTACAACATGACATCCAGTATCCTTCTTTTAAATAACGTTCACTACCCTTACGCTCGATTGAGCCTTTTTTACATTCTAACATATGATGTGAGGAGAGATTCTTCTTTCTTTTTAAAACACCTTATTCCTCTGCCCGACTGCCATAAAGGCACAGACTTTTCGTTTAGATTTCTTTCTTGGTATTACTTCTAACGCAGTGTGTTAAAGTATGTAACATAACTTTCTATTTATAGTTTCCACATCACAGGACTGTACTTTTATTAGGTAATCGACTTAAGAGCCATCCGGCAGTTTATTAAACGGCAGCCGACATGGTCACGTGGACGTAACGTCACAGTACATGCAAAAGTGAATTAGTAGAAACTTCTTAAAATAACGCTCATTTACTCTTCCGGTTTTTATAGTCGAAAATGGTTTTAAAATAATAACGTTTAAAAAAATACTAATCAGTAATTCATTCATAAGCAAGCGCTTACTTACTATATCACGTGATTACGATCGTAACCTTTGGACACGTGCCTAACTGTGATTTTTTTTTCTTTTTAAACTGCATGTCAAATATGAATTTAATTTTTTCGAGTCGCATTTACATTAAAGTTGGACACGACGTGAAAATTTTAAGTGAACGCAATATACAATTTATTCTGTATGGAATGTACCACTGCTATCTTTAAGAGGGGGTGTGAAGCGTTAAGGGATACCCCCCCCCCCCCCCCCCACCCTCCCCCGGGGGGGGGGCAGGAAAACATATATATCTATAAAATAAATATTACCGTGATATCGGCGCTTACTAAAATGTAATAACTTGTCATAATACTGCTAGCGTGCCAGGTGAACTATCTTTTTAAGTGCTGCATTTTAGGGTCTAAATTATGCTTTTCTTATGGGTTGCTTTTTTTTTTAACTGTTTTTTATAAGGAGGGGGTTTCGCGAGCTCGAGCTCTAGAAGATGGCGCCGTGAGCGCGCGCGCGAGCTAGCCGCTTGTCGCCATTTTGTATTGAAAATTAAACTGGAGTAGGGGGCTTGTGTGTTAGAGGGAGATTTTTTAGCGACTTCAGATGGTATAAATCATAACGATACGCATTATTTTATAACTGGTGTCAGAAGATAACGTTCCGTACAGGTAAGTGTGTACAAATTGTTTCCATTGAAAACGGTAACCGCGTTAGGGTGGACCGGGTGTGTTAACCGGAGGGGGGGGTAGATGAAGCGAGTTAAAGTGTGCTTCGCCCAGGGTTCTGCTACGAAATGAAACGAAACTTAATTGGAATAATAAGCCGGTCCGACTTGGCTGCCTAGATTAGTAAACTGTTGTGTATTTGAAGAAATGCTGTATATAAGTTCCTTTGTTATTCTCTACTTCAAGTCCTCCTGCAGTTGAGGGGTAAAGTACCCGCAAGCCCTTATAAAACAAATTAAAGACTTTTTGGGATGTGAGCATTTAAAACTTGCTGCTTTTAAACTGTTTGGACACTTAAGTGGCAGTGCACGTTGTGTTTACGACTGTTGAGTGTGCTTATAATAAATTTCGAATACTTGGGTACATTTTAGTTATTGTTGGAGAAAAGCCACAGTAGGAATCCAAACCAAACCTTGCAGAGTGTTATTGTCTCAAACCAGACTCCGTACATTTTTCTCTTTCAGTTCCATCTATACGTAGACCCCCTTGTCCATCTATCTCGATGTATGGGCCCTGTCTTTGTGTTGCCCAGGCTTTCTGGCAGTTAGGTGTTACAGACTTTTAGTGGCCTTCGAGATATCCTTCGTGAATAACGCAAGGTGTCGCAGCCACTGATAAACCAATCAACTGAAAAAAGTTTTTCGACCACTTTGTAAAGTTTGGAGGGGACACTTTAAATTGTGCCACCCTTTTCAGATTTGCTACTTTCACATTAGCCTCTAACGCAGTATTCGTTGGCATGTCCAAATTTAAAATAATGAAAACGCATTAATTTTGTTGATTAATGAAATTATACACGCCCGGAACGCTAAGCATTGAAACTAAAGACAAGGCAATTAGGACCCAAGTGAGGGACATTTCCGTGGAATTGGAATATGTTCTAGCACGCACAGATGGAACGGCTGGGATTTGCACCGATTTTTTTTTTTATATATATAGACATATCGATCGACGTGCCCAACTATAGCACAGTATACAAGAAGTTTGACTTTCAACTTGATGCTTCTCCATCCATGTCCTGTAATAAAATATATCCATTGGTCAGACCTGTCGCAAACTGTTTCGAGCGCTGCCAGATTATATTTTTTTTTCTGTAGGCTTTGTCTTTTTTTTAATTTAGAGTTTAACGTCAACCGTCACAGTCTTTCTGCTTAAGACCAGCGTTTATTTTTTGGCTCGTGGACTGCTATTATGCTGACCGTAAAAGATTTTGGGATCGAACCAATGTACCTTATTTTGTAATGCCTGGTTTCCCTTGCGATCCGTAAATGTGTCAAGTTAATTGTTAATATATTCCAATTATTGTGATGTGTTTATATTAATCCCTAGGCTGTGCCTGTGGATACTTGCAGGCTTAAAGGCCTAGTCCGCTAAAGAGTAGTGTGTTTAAATGACCGGTCTGTTCACAGAATATTGTTTCAGACATATTTATCAAGTGCGTACTAGTTTTTCCAAATCGATTCATTCGTTAAAACGTGAATTACAGGTATATGGCTTCCATTACAAAGATCCGAGATGTTTTCGGCCGTAGTCGAATGGTTGCTTTTATAATTTTGTTAAAGTTTATGGTAGGTGTGATGCAGATGATGGTTTCCAATAACTGTCAAAAAATGCACGCGGCATGTGACAAGCTATCGCGGTGATTTGCCGTTGGAGTGTAACAGACCACCACTTCGTTAACCTTTATTTTTGTAGAATCCTGCACAGTTGTCATTGTGTGAATTATATTTTAGAATACTAACCTACGTATGCTTAATGTTTATTTGTATGATATATATATATAATATAGTATGTCATCTGACATATGAACCAGTCTTTTTATATTCAGGGTTTACTGTATCTCAAGAACTATGCTGTGTATGATGTAAGATTATTTACGAATAAAATTTGCCCTTGAAGCGTTAAGCTTTAATTTCCTCACCTAATATGTAGTGATACAAGATAATTATCAAATGTATGTAGTTGTACAAGTTGGTGGTTTTACTATTTGTGGTTACTTATGTATAAATCAGTCATTATAAAATTTTGGTTGCTATCTGTTTAAACTCAACAGTGAATGCTCTGTTTTTGTGCATATTCTGTGTCGGTTTAATTAAAATTTTTATTTTTGCTTTTAATAGTATAGTGATCAATCTTCGTTAATCAAACATTATTTTAAAAGAATACTGTACCCAAATATTGTTACTTGCGCCATTTAGTTTCTACACTGGTGAATAAAACTTTAATTATGTTTCCATTGACAAAGTACATAACAAAGATTGTAATTGAACAGGATCCAACAGTAAACAGTGCTGGACAAATGTCAAATGATGTGGAAAAACATCTATGAAAAAAGTTTTAGCATAACTTGTTGCATAATCCATGTTTCTGTTATCCATTTGTATGCACAGAACATGCAAAATGCATATATTTTTTTTGCTAAAATATTATTAGTACCTGGGGAAAATGTCTCGTACAGGATAAATTGGAAAGTTGCATTCCCACAATACTGTGTGTTTGAATTGAAGACCTGCCTCTCCCCCTTATTCACTGGTCAGGAGTCCTGTTTTCAATTCAAATGCATATGGAAATGAGCCTTTCCTGTTTATATTGTACTAGCAAAATACCCGTGCTTCGCAGCGGCGAAGTACTGCCTTAATTTTTATTAAGAAGAAAATTTAACCTTTTTAAACTGAGGGAAAATATGCCAATAATTATTTGTTAAGGATCTCTTTGTATACCATGTTGTCAGTTCGGCCCTCCGGTTGTAACATGACCAAGCTGTGCGCTGAGATTACTCTTGAGCATGTAACTTACAGTTGGCCATGTGAACAGTAATCTTGTCTCAAATCTCACAGCTTGGATTGCTGCTGTCATAATCGGTTTGAGTTTCATGGTTTGTTTCAATTACGATAGTATTTGCAGGATTTGTTGTGTTGAAGTGACATTCGGCATCTGTCAAGCATTGTAAGCACACAACCGGTTTCATCGATAAAATCACATCCAGCTTTTGAGAGTTTAAACACTCATAAACATCAAAGTGTCCACTACTAAAATCGTCACCTGTGAATCTAAGATGTTTGAGGCATTGGCGGTTGTTAAAAGTGGTAAAATATTTGGCCATTTCGGTACACTTGAAAGCGACAACCGAACAATTCAGCGGCAGCCATCGACTCACATGCAGAACCATAGGTGAAGGGCTTAAGCATTTCACTCTTCTAGTGCTCCTGTGTAGTATAATTATCTCCTGTACCGTCATCAGTCCACACCTTGAACCTGTCCCAGTCATTCAATACATAAGACACAATGTTCCTCCGGATATCAAGAGTGAGCCTGATATGGCCGTGCAATATGTAACAAAAGAGAATGGAAAAGGTAGGTGCCATCTCCGGGCATGGAAACCACTCAGTAAGTGACAGTTCTTTGATCGATGGTGATCACCTCGATAGACATGGTAATAGGGGTTGGAATGATAAAGGAAATGGGTACCTGAGCAATGTAAAGTAAGTCTAAAATACCTATACAATAACTATAATTGTAATAAACAAACAATAAAACAGCGGAGAAGCCGTGGATTAAACAAAAAGGCTGTAGTTATCAGTAGGGAGACGTGAATCCCGTGGCGAAGCAAGGAAGGGAATGTAGAGACCGGAGCGACGGATGGTCTTATATAGGCAGGCAGCCAACAACATGGGAGGCGTTGGGATGGGGGACCCAACGCCACCTCACACAGTGACTGAGCTGCAGGCTATGGACGTATATATGTACGTAAGTAGGATTCAGTTAACGTTGGGAACCCATGTACCAAATTTCTTGAAGATGGGCCCATAAGTAACAAAAGACTGTTGAAAAGTTCAATATGGTGGCCGACAGTGGCATCATACCACCGAAATAAGTACGTACGTTGGTTTCGGTTAGTGCAGGGAAGCCGCCTATAAAATTTCGAGAAGATCGGGCCATAAATAAGAAAGTTTAACATGGCGGACGTTGTTGACCATTATGACCATTACGCGTAGAATTTCGAAATGAAACCTGCTTAACTTTTGTAAGTAAGCTGTAAGGAATGAGCCTGCCAAATTTCAGCCTTCTACCTACACGGGAAGTTGGAGAATTTGTGACGTTTGGAAAATTCAATATGGCGGCCGACAGTGGCGTCATACCACCGAAATAAGTACGTACATCGGTTTTGGTTAGCGCAGGGAAGCCACCTACCAAATTTCATGAAGACGGGGTCATTCTTCTACCTACACGGGAAGTTGGAAAATTGGTGATGTTGGAAAGTTCAATATGGTGGGCGACAGTGGCGTCATACCATCGAAATAAGTAAGTACATTGGTTTCGGTTAGCGCAGGGAAGCCGCCTACCAAATTTCGTGAAGATGGGGCCATAAATAAGAAAGTTCAACATGGCGGACGTTGTCGACCGTTATGACCGTTACGTGTAGAATTTCGAAATGAAACCTGCTTAACTTTTGTAAGTAAGCTGAAAGGAATGAGCCTGCCAAATTTCAGCCTTCTACCTACACGGGAAGTTGGAGAATTAGTGATGAGTGAGTGAGTGAGTCAGTGAGGGCTTTGCCTTTTATTAGTATAGATACAGAATTTTCTAGTTGGGAGTATTCATTATTTTAGCAAAAAATGTATGTATTTTGCACATTCAAAGCATAGGAATGGATAACGGACAAATTGATTACGTGACATGAGTTATGTGAGAATTTTTTTAAAATTCTTTTTCCTGGATGTTTTTAACATTTGGTGTTGTCCTGCATTGCATTGGTCAGTGAGTCCCATTCAATTTGAATCATTGTTGTATACATTCTCCACAAAGCCATGAGAGTCAACATTTTTCTCGGTCACCACATCGAATTACATGGGGTAAGTAACATTAAAAAAAAAAAAAAAAAAAAAAACTTAGATAAATTTTAGACAGAGTGTTCCTTTAAGTTAAAGCATTGTAAATTCAAACCGCTTCAGGTTCTGAAAATCTTTACTGCTTTGGACAGTTTGTTGAAAGTACTTTAATTGGAAATGACAATGCCATCATTTCTTGTAGCATTATTTCTCTTAAGTTAAAGGGAATTAAATAGAACCACCATGTTTTTAAACTGTGTTAGGTTTTATTGTTGCTGTTTGATTTGTGAGGATTTGACTTTTTTGAAAGGCCATGTTCTTGTACTATCACTTGATAATGTGCATAGCCAAAAAGTGTATGGCTCCCTCTCTTTTTTTTTTTTTTTTTTTGTACGTTTGCTTTTCAATTTGAAGCATAAGCCCAAGACACTATCATGCTCAGAAAAATTAAGTATAACTTGTGCTACGGGCAGCTAATGTACTCTATTTTCTTCAGTATTGCTGCATTTTTGGATTGGTATAGTAGAGTTAGAGATTTTAAAGATGTGAATGACTGATTATTTCCTATGCTATATTGTTGCAGTTATAAAGAAAACCAAAGTGTTGTGCATCAAAATTATTATAGCTAATGAAAACTAAAATCAAAACTGAAACTATTATTAAAAGCATTTTCGTAAACTGAAATAATCAACAAAATCAAAATGAAAAACTAAAACTAAACTATTAAAGTAGCTGGAAAGACTAACTGAAATAAAATTTACTAAAAATGTTTTTAGTTTTTGAATGAATATTCTTGACGTTAGTCTTTAACCCTTGTAACTTTTAACTCTAAAACAGTCATCCACCACGAGTTGCCTGCATATATTCATCCAGTGAATGGCGGCTGATGATGGATGGCTTGTGTTCATCCAGCATTTGCATGACAGAGCGAGCTGAACACGGGTACGTAAAGCGTGTGTAGTAGAAAGTGATTCACTGTACTGCCTTTCTTTGCACTTGTATATTAAGATGTAATTCAAACCAAACGGCTGAAATCGGAATGTGCTGGTCAACAAAACCTTTACTGTATGGACAGAAAAATCACAAGTGAGGAATGTTTCAGTTTATTTCTCAGGTGACAATAATTCACCTGTCACTTCACACAGGAGACATCCTTTCTGAAACTAAAACCTTGCTGATTGACAGACTGACTAGATTATCATACAAGATCAGAATATTGTTACTGACCAATCGCTTTTGTTTAAAAAAAAGTCGTTTAACAACAAAGCAATACAAACCTTGTAAAATTCCTGAACTGGCAATGTCTCCACTGAACTACAGGTAGGTAGGCGAAAAGAGTCTGCCAACTGGTGAAAGACTAAACCTACTAATGTGTTTTTGTATTAATTCTATATTTATTAATTTATCTCTTTAGTTTATATTCACAGTTCAAAATACCTGATATTGTGAAAATAATCCAGTAGCAGAATTGTTTTAAAATCTGTCCCCCTTTTCATTTTTTTTCTGTCAAAATAGTTGAAATGTCATATTTCTGTTCTTATCAGCCCTATCATACATATTGCATACCAGTGTTTTTTCCTTCCTTGCATCAAAACCTGCTGGTGAAGGCTCCAGGTCCCCTGTGATCCTGTTCTGCATAAACAGGGTTATATCATGTATATATTGTTCCTCACCTCAGATGCTGTCTGTCGTTTTGTGCCCATCCATACTCCCTATTACCTACTCTTGCTCTGCTTATTATGGGTTTAATGTTCTTATGCATGGACTATTCCAGTCTCACTGCCCCTAACCTTGACACTAAATGCGTGTTTTTCTTTGTTTCCCTTCATACAGCTAGGTGGGGTCTGCACACTAATTCAAACCCTAAGAGCCTTGTTTTTCCTAATCCCCCATGAGTTTCATGATCACAGCTGTCAGAACACAGTAGAATCTGTTTTCTGATTTTTATCTTTTCAGGCCTGCAGTTGTCAAAATTCTGTCTATAAATTGTATGTGCCTGAGATGGAATCAGAGATCAATATGGCTGGTAGAAAATAGCAAATCCCAATATGGGAGATTTTTGAAAGCAACATTGAAGGCATTAATTGTGAGCACATTGTCTTGGAGCGAAAGATGTTGTGTGCTGTAGACATTTAGAGTTAAAAACCATCAAACCTTAAAATTCACCTAAATTTCATTACAAATTAACCCATTCTGGGCAATAATAGGAAAAGATGAAAAGTGCCAACAGTCAGTGCACATTTGTTGAGCACAACTGACAGAAATTATTTTAAAAATTATAAAATGATATAAAATTGTTCATATCTGTTTTTGATTATGCTTGCTTTTATCAGGCAAAAACAAAACCAGATAGTAAACTATGTAGTGTAGTAAGCTTCCACTAACATTAAACTAATATCATATTCAGACCTGTTAAGTGTATAGTTCTGTACACTGAAACTAATAGACATAAAAATAACATAGAAACAACTTTGTGAAATAAAAACTAAATTAAAACTAAAATATACAATGAAGGAGAACTAAAACTAAACTAAATTTCTGAGTAAGGTTAGAAAAAATATAGAAATAAAAACTAATGTAAAAAGGCTATAATAACCTTGTGCATTTAAATGTATTCTGTAAAATCTCATGTTTCAGTAGCTGCAGATTTTAATACCTCCATGGTAAATTGGAGAACTATGGCAAAAGTCACACATTATAGATCATTTGCATGCCTCGAAATGTTTTTCTTTTGTGCATTTTTGCAGTTACAAGTTCAATGAAAGATGCAGACTATGCTCTAAGTAATTTCTTGTTGTGATTCTTCTAGGGTAGGATTTGAGCACCATATTTAAACATTTTGTGTTAAATGTGATGGCTTGTTTACTGAGGAGGTATATTTGTATTAGGTAGGTCATGTCTTAAAGTTGGCGACTTTACATGTTCAGAGATGAAATGGACCTGTATTACAACTTTTATTACATTTATTCAGACTTGGGGGAAACTCAAAGCTGAAGGCTCAGTCTTTTTCCACAAAAGGCTTTACAAGTCTCAAACTTGTAATTTATGTAAATGACAGTTACAGGGGTAGCATTTCTAGTAATATATATATATATATATATATGACAATTTTTGGTGTGTGAGACTAATTTTCTTTTTAATTTCTTTTAAGATGTCACTCTTCATGTTTGATTGAGGTACTGATAATTGAGACACTTGGAACCACTGAGACAAAATCCTGCTTAACAATCGGATAACACTTTTTGTGAAAGAAATTAAAACATATCTCTGAAGTGACTAAAGGGGAATAATGGTGATTTTGCGCCGGACTCGGCCGCCTGCTTCCGCCCTGACCAGCAATGAATCTTGACTCGCTCTCGCTGGCCTTGTCTCAAATCAGCTACCTGGTGGACAATTTAACTAAGAAAAACTACCGAGCCAGCCAGCAAGAAATACAGCATGTGAGTATGAGTTCATAAAATGTTTTTTAGTATGCTAAAATAATTGTTCTGTGTGTACTAAGGTGATCATCCATGGTTTCTGTTAATATGCTGTGTATTTTTTAATTATCATTGAGAAAGCTGTCTTCAGTGACTTGCCATTTTTATATTGGATAGCTTTTTAATTTTTTTTAAACTAGACACTCCAGTAGATGTTTTGGTGTTTTTTTTTTTTTTTAATATAAAACAGCTACATGTTTCTCCTGATGCCAACCCTTCTTATTTATCTGGGATTGGGGCCACCTGGGTTTTCGTTGAGAAAATTGTATTTTAGTTTACTAGTTAATTTTTCACTCTCCCAAACTGCATTTTTTTTTTTTAAACTTGTAATACTGATTTTTGTTTCCCATGTTTTGTAGTTTTTGCACAATTTAAATTTTTGTATATCCTGAAAGTTTTTTCCTAGCAATGTTCCCTTTTGCTGTGTATCAGAACTGTAGGCTGCTGTAATCATTAGATTGAGTTTTTGGAATAAATTTTAATTAGCTGATTTTTCAGGCTGTCAAGGGTTGACCCAGTTATTCTTCATACAAGACATTTTGGTAGTCGGTCCCCAAGAAGTCCACCTCTCTTCTTTTTGTCTTCTGTGTTAGATATGTTTGTTTCTCCCAACAATACTCTCACTGCACTTTTACTGGTAACCATTTAGCAACATGAAACTAAACCTGAAACAGTTACCTGAGATTAAGGATATGTCTGGTATTTTTCAAGTTAATTTTTTCCATGACTGAGAAGAAATAACTATTTATTTGTCATTCATGTACATTTTTTTTTTTTTTGTGAATTAAAAATACCTAGGGTGTGTTGGAGTTTTAAATTGGAGTTGAAGGGGCATGAGTCTAAATGTAAAAACAGCCTTAAAACTTAACATATACATCCATTTTCAAATGACATTGATATACAAAATATACAAAGCAATAGACCAATAAAAATATATTCAATTCAGTTATTCTGTTAAAGTTAAGATTCATTAATCTTAAACAATACTTAAACCACATGCAGTGCAGAGTGGTTAAAAAACCCTTTTTTAGACTTTCTTATGCTGATTTACACCAGCAGGAGTTAAACAGATTGGTAGCAGGAGATTGGCAGACTTAAGAATGTTTAGTACAACTGGAAATATTGTAATTTGCAATGAGATCTTGCTTTAACCTAACAGTGGTTCTCATGGGAACATATTTTAAAAGCATATTAACAATAAAGGCTTTAAAGAGCTTATTTAAAGAATCCTGATTTATTTTGGAATTCACTAATAGTTTAGATATAATGTTTGAATTGTTTTTAGTATTTTAAGCTGTGTGTTTCAGTTACTGGAGTGTATACAGTCAAAATACATTTGGTATATACACATAACATAAATCGGGTAGTCTATGATGATATTATTCTTTAAGTTATGCTGAAATTCCCTCAAAATTTAAAAATTCCCCATACTTGTTACAATGGCAGAATCCTCATGTCTGTAATACTTTCAAATTCAAGCCCTTTGTTATAATTTAATATTTATTAATGTTAGTAGCTTAAGTAATAGTTTAGTAACTACTTGATAAATTTTATCATTTTAAAGTTAGTGTTACTGTTAGTATGTGTTTTTTTTTTTATTCTATTACAGAAAAAGACACTATTTTTCACTTGATTAATATAGTTACTTTTTAATTAAAAGGCAGCAAAATGATTTTCTGTTTTTGCCCTAGTATCAAATACAGTAGACCCTCTCGTCACAAACGTTTCCGAACACGTACAAATCTGGTTACGATCAAAGTTTGCCAAAATTTTGGATCTGTTCACAACCACACGCTCGGGTGGCGACCAGAAACACTGGCGGCCAGTTTCCCTATGCGGGTTCGTAAGCGCCAATGATTTCCCATTGTCCATTTTCTAGTTTCTTTCGTTTGCGTATACCGGGCCTAACAATACAGCTGATGTTGCAAAGGGAATTACAGTGTTAACCAAGCAGAGGCCTCAAGTGCTGGAAGAGGTGGAAAAAACTGTTGCTAGTGTGGTTGAACGAGAAGCATCTTGCAGGGGATAGCGTAAGCGAGGCGATCATATGTGAGAAAGATTCATGGCAATTTGCTGAAAAAAAAAAAATCCTTCGAGTGGTGAAGGTGAGGAATTTAAAGCCAGTAGAGGATGGTTTGAAAAGTTTCACAAGAGAAGTGGCATTTTAATTTTTTTTTTTCCCCTAAAGTGTTTACAGCGAGCGGTTTGTAAGGGTCTAGCGCAAACTCTTATAATGTTTGTTTTCTCTGTTCAAGGTTTTCTTAGTGTTATTCAATGTTTTTACATTTAGTTTACTATTACACTGTGCATTCTATGGTATAATTAACGATTTTTGTGCTTAAAAAATATATATTTACATACAGTTTGTACGGTCTGGAATACATTAATTGTATTTACATAAAATCTTATGGGGAAATTATGTTTGGGTTGCGACCAAATCGGGTCGCGTCCAGAGTTTTGGAATGAATTATGGTCGTGACCAATGGTACCACTGTATTGTGAAATTTCAGTGGTACTACTGTCGAATACAATGATACTGATATTGTGCCATTTTTAGATCCAATTATTGAGACTTTCCTATGATACTTGAAATTTGGCTTAGGTGCATCACATTCTTCACCTTGTTTGGAGTCCATCTGTTTCAAATTCAATTAACTGCACATCATTTGGAAAGGCATACACCTGACTATGTAAGTTCCGACAGTTGACAACATATATTGGAGCAAAAACCAAGCAATGTGGTTTTAGGAATTGCCTACAGAGCTTAGAGTCAGGATTGTGTTGAGGCACAGATCTGGGGAAGACTGTAAAAATTTGTTTAGCATTGAAGGTTAATAAAAGCACTATTGCCTTCATTATTCTTAAATGAAGAGATGATCAAGACCCTAATGGTCACTCTGGCAGAGCTGTAATGAACCTGTGTGGAGATGGGACAAACGTCCAGAAGAACAATTACCATTGCAATACTCCACTAGTCTGTAGTATATGGTCAGATGATGCCTGAAAGCTCACTTGGAGTTTGTAGCAAGGCACCTAAAGGGCTCTTGTACTATGATGATCAAGATTCTGTAGCCTGATGAAACAAAGATTAAACCTTTTGGCGAGGCCATTCCAAGTATCATGCCTGAAGTAAGCCATGGCACCTCTCATCACATGCACAGTACCATTCCAATGGTGAATCTTGGTTGTGGCAAAGTTTTTTGTGAGGGAAAGCTGAATGAAATAAAGTTCAGAGAGATCCAGAATGAAAACCTGCCCCTGAGTATTCTGGACCTCAGTCTGGGCCTAAGGTTAACTTTCTGTTGTACATTGACCCCAAGTATAAAACAAATATTTTAAGAACATTCACAGAGTTCATCCTAAGTGACCTAGCCAGCACCCAGACCAGAACCCAGTGGAACATATTTGGAGCGATCTGAAAATGGCTGTCCACTGACAGTATCTGTCCAGTCTGACAGAGCTTAAGAGGATCCGCTGTGGGAAATGGCAGAAAATCCCCCAAATCCAGGTGTTAGAAGCTTGTTGAGTCATACCCAAGATAAAGGTACTATAGTAAATTTTCAAATTCCAATCTAGTATTGATGGATTTGCATTTTAAATTACCAGAGGAGCCAATTGTCAAATAAGAGAATGATCACTGCAAGTATTTATGAAATAAGTTGTCACTGTAGTATATGGCAAGACGGTCGCATATACCCTATAAACAAATGTACACATACTTGTTCCACATAGTTTGTAGCTTACTAAAACAATAATGCTGAGTAGTGGTTGCAGTTGGCACAGGGGTATGTGTGGGTTTTATTTTATTTTTTTTAATATAAAGTTGTGCAGGAGACTTGCATCCTGTTTTCTTGTTCAAGCTGGCAAACATAGTCAGAGTGTGCTCTATTTGTGATCGTTTTAGACCTGTTACTAGTTAATTATTAATTCATTTAATAGTGCAGTTGTTGGGCAACAGCCTGATTTTGTTATAATGATCCAAGTTTGTTTGTAATGGGAGAGTACCTGAGCAGTTTCAAAGTAATTTTACTCTTTTGGAAGATTGTCATTGTGCCAAATACTTGACTCACACTTGTGCATCACAAATGGTCTGTGGCTGTCAGCAATCCAGATTGCAAACTCACATCAGTGGTGCTAACGTAACGGCTTGCTAGTATTGGGTAAAATGTTATACAGTAATCCCTCGCTATATCGCGCTTCGACTTTCGCAGCTTCAATCTATCGCGGATTTTATATGAAAGCATAACTAAATATATAACGCGGATTTTTCGCTGCTTCGCGGGTTCTGCGGACAATGTGTCTTTTTACTTCCTGTACATGCTTCCTCAGTTGGTTTTCCCAGTTGATTTCATACAAGGGACGCTATTGGCGGATGGCTGAGAAGCTAACCAATTAGAGCACGCAGTTGAGTTCCTGCGTGCTGAATGCAGTGTTAACCAGGAAGTCTCATCTCGCTCATTCAGCATCAACGTGTTTCGCTGTGTAAAGAGTTGTGCTCTTTTGTGTTTATCTTTGTGCATAGTCAAGCCCTTCATTATGGCTTCAAAACAATCTGCTACTGCTTCAGGGGCTGTGCCCAAGCGCAAGAAGAAGATGTTAACGATTGGCGAAAAGGTAAACGTTTTGGATTTGTTGAAGGCTACGATTCTTTTTATTTAAAAAGTAGGAAAGGAATATAAGATCTACGGCCGCAGTGTCCTTTTAACCAGGGTGCAAAACGAGTTGTAAGTGGATGTAATAAGGCAGTAGTCTGGATGGAATCTGCTTTAGGGATTTGGATTGAAGACTGCCAGAAGAAGAACAACGGCAGTGCTACACAATCGCCTGAAGTGGCTCCTTTACAT
>JANRMT010062806.1:81989648-82000747 GCA_026402145.1 Polypterus bichir lapradei
CGAAAAGGTAAACGTTTTGGATTTGTTGAAGGCTACGATTCTTTTTATTTAAAAAGTAGGAAAGGAATATAAGATCTACGGCTGCAGCGTCCTTTTAACCAGGGTGCAAAACGAGTTGTAAGTGGATGTAATAAGGCAGTAGTCTGGATGGAATCTGCTTTAGGGATTTGGATTGAAGACTGCCAGAAGAAGAACAACGGCAGTGCTACACAATCGCCTGAAGTGGCTCCTTTACAAGGGCTGTTACGCTCTCCTTTGTTGTGCAGTAAAATTAAACTCATTGTTATCGGACAAGTCATCGTGTCATTGTTGGTGAGTAACCATAATTAATTTTCTTCTTACAGTGCTTAGTACATGTACGTACGTTTAGTGTCACTGTACACACATTTACTGTATACTATTTTTCTTGCATTGTACGTATTTATTACTGGTGGCCTGTCTATCGTAATGGCTGTAACATCTGTGATATCGGAGACACTCAATATCTTTAAAATAATATTTAGGTTTTACTGTATATAAACAGTGTGTTTATATACATAATTTCAATGAATTTTACCTAATATCTAAGAGAATACAAAGGGATTATTCTCTATAACTCTGCGGGGAATATTTATAAACGGTGTGGGAGAGTTTATAAGGGCTTAAAATATATAAAAATAACCATACAAACATATGGTTTCTACTTCGCGGATTTTCACCTATCGCGGGGGGGTCTGGAACGCAACCCCCGCGATCGAGGAGGGATTACTGTATACCTAAATTAGCCCTTCATTACTCATCATCCAAAACATTAACCATCACTGACTGGTGTAGGAAAGCTGCTTTGTTTTTACTGCTAGTCATTAAATCACCAGCAGCACTGGCACTACTGTGAAAGTTCAGCAATGCTTTCAGTGTATTTGAGATTTTATCAGAACACGTTTGTGTCTGGTCCATCTTCCCTCCCCCCCCACCTCTCTCTCTTTTAAAGTTTGATTGACTGGCCTGTTTTGTTGGTGGTTGTGGAATCTTTACTGGTTGTTGCAAGTTTTGCAGCAAGCTGTCACTCAATGTGGCAAGCTGTTTTACAAATGTGGGCATTTGCATAGTCAGCAAATCCCATTTAACAATTTTTCATTGAAAGTACCCCCATTATTAAAGTGAACAATATTTGGCTGTATTTTGCAACTTAATATTAAATAAATGCGAATGCATTTACCCATTTGGCTGACATTATTCAAGGTGACTTAGAACATTTGAGATGCAACTGGTTCTAATTCTTTCTTTTGTTTTTCCAATTACAGCATAGGTAGGTAAAGGGACCTGCCTGTGGCGCCATAATGTCAGTAGTAGGAATTGAACACACAATTGCAGGGATTTGTCCAAAGCCTTAATTATTACACCACACTAGCTTTAAAATACTGGTATTCCCTTTAAGAAGGTACCCAACTATCATTTAAGTTAACCAGTTTCAGGTCAGGGTTGGGAGCATTCAATAGTACAGTGTGTTGCTGCAACCACCACATGACAAAACCGAGTCGAGTCCTCAGCAGTGAACAGGAGCAGGAATTGCTCTCATGACCATAGTGCCATAACTGACACTCCCTCATGATGCAGATAATGTGCCTCATTCAGGCCTCCATGAACAACAGCTCATTCGACACAAAGTCAAACCAGCGACAAAGTACCAAAGGAGTCCAGTCTTCATCTCAGGTCACTGGATAGCATCCATGTTTTGCAGCCATATAGCAAAACAGGAAGCACCAGAACTCTTAAGACTTGGACCTTCGTCCTTTTGCAAAGATAAGTGGAGCGCTACACACCCTTTCCAGTGACCTCATCTTGCCTGACTTCATTGGAAGAGTCATGAATGTTGCTGCTGAGGTTAGTAAACATTTCGACAAGGTCGACAGTTTCTCTGTAGACAGACACACTGCTGATGGCTGTGCTGAAGAGGTCAGTAAAGGCCTGAATATTGTTTATAATCCAAGTCATGCTCAAGCCTAGGCACTTGGACTCTCAGTCTCTCGAGAGCCCTGATCAGATCCTCCATTAACTCTGCGATGATCACATCATTGGCAAAGTCGAAATCAGTGAATCACTCTTCATCAACAGATTCACCACAGCTGCTGGACCCCATGTCCCTACCCAACACCCAGTCCATGCGAGCATTGAACCGTGTAGGAACAAGAACACACACCTGACGAACCCCACTGGGAAAAACAGAGATTCTGCCTCCACTCTGCACAGCCATTATATCCAGAAACTTTGAGGGGATCCTGTGAACTCTCAGGATGTTCCACAGAGCAGCTCAATCAATGGAGTTAAGCTCTTTACGAAAATCGGCAAAGGCTGTAAAGAAACTGTCGATATTCGCATTTATGCCCCATGAGAATCCTCAGTACCAGGATGCGGTTGATGGAAGACTTCATAGGTGTAAAACCAGACAGCTTTGGATGCTGGTAGGTGAGCAAGTGATCATGAATCCTATTGAGGATGACCCTAGCAAGGATCTTAACAATTAACACCAGCCTGGTGAAGTTTACTCTGGATACCACCGGTCCCGGCAGCCTTGCCTTGCCTACCCTCAGCTGGTGTAATCTCGGTGAGACTGGGTGGTTCATAGCTAATTGGAGGATCAGAAATCCTGAACCATGGACCCAGAGATATCCAGCAGCCTACCTGGAGGATAGCCTTTAAACAGCTGCTGAAAGTTGCCAGCCCAGCGGGTCACAATTGCAGTGTTAACAGTTCTCAACTAGTATTGGCATTCATAAATATTAAAATACATACCACAGCTTGAATTTTAACATGCCGCATAAAAATTCAAACGTTATATCTGCACTATTCAGCTAGTGCATTCCAAAATAATTAGGGAATAATTTCAAATTAAACTCTTTTCTGATGGTTTTTGTAATGTGCTTTTAAAATCTGGTTTGTCAGAGATTTATATTTGCATCTAGGGCTGATAATTGATTAATCTCTTATTTTTGATTAATCAGAATTTAAAAAACTTATAACCAATTTTTTTTCTACATAATTTCTCCTGTGATGACACTTTCTCATGTGCCAGGAACTTCAGTTTTCTAAACCCTGGCTCCATTGTAGTAGTGAGAACTACTGTATTTTGTTCCAAGTCTAAAAATGTGACCTCTTTCCATCATTGCTGATGCTGCTTCGTAGCAGTGACTTGAAATCCAGCGCTGCACTTGACTCTCAGACACAATCCATTATAGATGTAATGAGCTCTATTGCAAGTGGGGGTATTGAAGAAGTTGCAGGATATTTCTCCCACCTTAGAAACACAATGGCACATTCAAAAGGTTTAAGAGCAGTGGAGAGCTCTTCAAGCAGGCTCCATTGCTCAGCTTTTAAGTCAAGGTACTTCTTGTCTCTCTGTGTGACACTATGGTCAGATGTGCAGCGGTTATGGACCACCTTTGCTCAACCAGTCGACTAATCGTGTAGAATGTACTGTTCCGACCTGTGCTTGCATCCTGTACCAGTTTGTGCTCAGGTGTTCCCATTTGTAGCTGTTTTTCATTCAGCTTGGTGGAGGCTTGCTAACTTTTTTTATAATGCTCAACAAGGCAGCATGCTGCTCCAGTAGCTATTGAAAGGCCTGGGTGTTTTAGTCCAGTGTTAATTGCCAACTGCAAGGTGTGGCCTGTGCAGCATATAGAGGACCATCCATGCTTCTCTAAGATGAATGCTGCAGCCAAAATATTGGCACCATTAAAATAGCAACGATTTTGCTGGGAAGAATTTCAGGCTTACATGCAACCTTTTCCAACCAGTCAACAATGTTGCATACTGGATGTGTCTGCTCCAGTGGCATGGTTGTAAGGTAGACTGATTTCATGTTCCAGTCTTCTCCAATAAAATGGCATGTTATACCAAGGTAGGTTTCAGTTGCCACGCTTGTTCATATATCGGTGGTGATTGCAAGCTTACTGTTGGTAGCTTAAATGCAAGTCTTGTTGAAATGTTTTCCTGATATTTCATCTCCATCAGTTTATTATGTGTCCATGAAGGCATAGTGAAGCCATCATCGTCCACCATGGAAAGTTGTCTCATGTCATTTACCAGCATATTTAGGACATAGTCATACAGGGCAGATATAGTCTGATGTGGTGTTTTTTGTTGAAATTAGAATATTTGTCCATGAAGCCATAGTGAAGCCATCATCATCCGTCATGGAAAGTTGTCTCATGTCATTTACCAGCATATTTAGGATATAGTCTGATGTGGTGTTTTTTGCTGAAATTAGAATATAGTATAAGTCTTCAAAATAGAATATTTTTGCCACCAGCTATGCAGTGTTGTAATTTAACTTTATATTTTAAAAATTACCATTTTGATAATGTGATACTTAAATGCTTAGGAAAAGTCATTTTACAACTCTGCTAAATCATATTCATCTTCTCTCTGTATACTGTAATTGTCACATGCCTGCAATGTAGTGTTCCATTGTTATTCCTGAACTTTTTTTGACAAGTATTTCACGGTTTCTAACAGAGTTAGTTTCATTGAAGAAGATATCCAGTCCCGCTTGTTTCATCAAAGGTGATGCATCTGGGATGTTGGTGAATTAAAAACTGGCAAAACCTGGTTGCGGTACCATAAATGCTGAGAAACACTGGTGTAATGAAGGTGGTATGAGCTGAATGCATTAAAAATTACCCACGTGGAGCAGACTCCTTCTTGGTTAGCTGTATTCCATTTCCGCCTGCACAAAGTTTCTTTGCCCTGGGTCTGGGCGAATTTTTTTTTTTTTTTTTGGGCTATGAATTTGTGCACATTTGGCTATGACTGTGTGCCTTTAATGTCAGATTGTGTAGGTGCAAGGAGCAACATCTCAAACGCTTCTTTATTGAGTGAATGTTTTCTTGTCTAACGCGTGCACAGGATTAGCATGGTTACACAATTCTGGATGCAGGGTGGTCGCTGACATGAGGGTCCACAACAAAGGACTGATGAAATTTATGTTGTACGCTTTAGCGTCCCCTTGCATGAAAACATTGCGTGGCTTCAGTAGTTCATTGGCTTAAGTAATGAGTTATTTTAAGTTCAATTACGTTGCAGTTAAGACTATATTTAGTGTGTTTAAACAGAAAGGGAAAATTATATCTTGTATCGTACGACAAACATTTGTCAAACAAGAACCATATCCATTTGTTCTGACTTAACCTACAAATTTGACTTCAATGACAGACTTGGACACTAATCTCGTTTGTACTCTGAGGAGGGCCTGTTTTTGAAACTGACAGATTTTGAGTAATATGTCTACAGAAAAATTTACCAATTCAAAAATAGTTGTAAAGTTCTCTTTATGCTTGGTTTCACACTTGCAGAGTATAATTATAATACCAAGTTAATGCCAGTAGTACAAAACTTACAAATTGTTCCAAGTCATCCATTATTCCTTTTCCATTGTTTGTAACAATTCCTTATCTATACCAATAAAAGGCAAAGCTCTCACTGAGTGACTGACTGACTCACTCATCACTAATTCTCCAACTTCCCGTGTAGGTAGAAGGCTGAAATTTGGCAGGCTCATTCCTTACAGGTTACTTACAAAAGTTAAGCAGGTTTCATTTAGAAATTCTACGTGTAACGGTCGTAAATGAATCCTACTTATGTACATATATACGGCCATAGCCTGCAGCTCGGTCGCCATGTGAGGCGGAGTTGTATCACCCATCACCACGCCTCCCACGTAGTTGGCTGCCTGCCTATTTTGTGTCCCCCATATGCACTCCTCCCACGTAATTGAGTGCCTGCCCATATAAGGCCGTCCGTCAGCAGCAATCCAATAGACATGCTGCCGCTACGAGGCGTTTGTCATGCCTAAGACGAATACGATATTCGCGAGATACAAGTTTAGTGAGAAGACACAAGGTAAAAACGAGACTTTTGATCACTTTGTAACGGAGTTACAATTGCTGGCGAAGGACTGTGCTTATGCAAACGAAGATGAGATGGTCAGGGATAGAATAGTGTTTGGCACAAACTCAGCAAAAGTGCGAGAGAAACTTAAGTGCCGGGTCTGAGCTAACATTAAATAAAGCTGTGGACATTGCAAGATCGCACGAGATAGTACAAGCACAGCTGAGAACCTTCGATGCATGTACTCCAAGTGGCTCACGTGAACTGACTGTGAACGCAGTACGCAGAGAACAAGCAAGCGCTCCATAGAGCGCTGAACAAAAAACGCATTACACAATTGAGAAGGCAACAAAAGAATATGAAGCGAGTGACGCATGCAAGCATATTCATAAGTGCAGCTACTGCGGAAACAAAGCACGGTGGAAAAAGTCAATGTCCAGCTAAAGGAAGACAGTGTAAAAAATGTGGTAAATTGAACCACTTCGCTAAAGTTTGCAGGACTGGGAAAGGTAAACCCATGCATGCTGTGTGTGATGTCTCAGATAAAGAGGAAGACGAGCTGTTTATTGATGCAGTAAGAAAGGAACAACCCTCTGAAGCTGAACAAGCCTTTGTAGACATATCAATAGGAAAGCAAGGTATAAAGCTTAAGTTTAAGTTCATAGACACGCTGCTGCTAAATATTCGCAGGCAAATCCACAACTTAATACCGGGAATGCCTGTTAAACATCTTAGATTCACGAGTACTGATTTGGGTAGTGAACACTTTGATGAATGAAACCTGTTATCTTTACAAAGGTTGACAAACACGGAATGTAACTTCAACACAGCACATCCACCAAATACGAACCTGATTGAAAGAAATAATGATAATCAAATCCTTGATGACAGCAACACTCATAACAGTCACAAAACAATTACATTGACAATCATGTTACGTTATTTTTAAAATGTTTCTTTTTCTTTTTCATAACTTCTTTAACACACTACTTCTCCGCTGCGAAGCGCGGGTATTTTGCTAGTATATAATATAACCCATTTTCCCACTTCTCAAAGCGCTCCACACTGGGAGGAATGTACATGAGTGTGCACCAGAGTACTGCAGAATCACATAGTCAAAAAGCAAACCAGTACGATGGCGGTGGAACAGAGGACCAATTCGAGAGCATTCTTGTTCACTAAGCTAATTGTGAAAGAGTCCTAGTAAACTGAGGGATAGTACCTTATTGTACTGAAGGTACATCTTCACTCACTCCCATGTGTTTCCTCTTCAGGTGCTCATGCATGACAGTCCTACACCCTTGCCATGCCAGTTCTGCATTGCATATTTTACCATCAACCATTCTTTGGAAGACTTTAACACAGTGATCCTTGGCTTGTTAAAAACAAGCTAAAGACTAACAGATGAATTTTCAAATATCTCAAAATCCTGGAACTTTAATCTTTGAAGTATGTCCATTTTATTTTCATGTATGCAAACTTTAATGTTCTGCATAAAATCCAACTTGTCAGGTTTATATTAATCCTTCATTTCAACCATTATGTAAATTAAGGTATTTTATGTCTTTTCAGACTTTATTGCCTAGCCTGTATGCAAACCCAGAATCGGAATGTTAATTTGACCTGCAGTTTAACAGGTAGACTGCAAAGCCAAATTTCCCTGGGTACAAAACGTTCTGTCATATTTGCCAGTGTACCTTTCAATTTTGTGATTTCACTATGTTTGTCACATTTTGGGGATTATATGAGTGGACATTAGTTTGGCTTCAAAAATCACTAATGAGACAAGTTTAGTGTTTGCATATCCATATTGAACAATGCAAGTATGTTGTTTTGCCCATCCTGCTATCTGGCATAATCACAGTGCTTTTTCTGTTGAAGCACTAAGTTTTGTTTTGGTATTAGCAGATGCTTTATTCATCATCAATGTAGGCAAGCCAAATAGCCACTTTGCTTGAAGGTTGCCTGGATTTTACACTGTCAGTACACAGTCCTATATGCACAGTGCATGTTGTATATGGCATTTCCTTTGTGACCACCTTGAACTGTATAAACGAGTTGGAAAATGGCTAGATGCTTAAAGGCACATCTGTTGACGTGTTCAGTGTAATCCAAAAATGAATGTGAAGCCTCCGTTCCTTTCTAGGGACTGTATAGAACATGGTATTAAGCGATTCATCATGCCTTCATTTTGTCGTCTTGTACAACATTGTGACACTAAGTTGAGTGATTAAAATTTGCATCTAATCAATTACATCATTGTGCTCACTAAGCATACATGCAGCTATTTGTGCATTGGCTCCGTAATGGGATAAAAGTGGTACAGTACAATCCCTCTTAACTGGCCACCTCAGGACTGGACCCATAGCCGTTTTTGCCAGTTAATCCGACACATACCTATTTTAATGTAGAATAATATTTATAGGGCATGTACTGTACCTCTTCGGCTTTCCTGAAGAAACCATATACACGATTTTGCACACTGGTTTCTTAAATCTTTAAATCTTATGAGTGACAACCTGAGTAGTCCCCCGTTGATCTGTCCATACCGATGGCCATCTGCATAATAATGGACGTACTTCTTCTGGTTGGTTAATTTTATATGTGGTTCCATGGTCTTGTCCATGACCTCTGCCACCGCTAAATAAAACTGGGTTAGCCAAATTCTTCTGACCCTTTTTTTCCCCAAACTGAAACACCCCACCCCCAGGCAAGGTATACTCTCCCCGATAAGGGCAAATGGTCATCTGTGCAGCCACAATGGAATCCAGTCCCAACAGTAAAGGCATGGCCAGATGGGCATCGTCCAATATGAAGGTGTCTGTCCTCCATACCGTCTGCTGCAGTTGGTATTTGACTTGGACCTTGCCTAGAGCGACCCGTCTTCTGCCATCTGCCAGTATAAACTTGACTGAAGTGGACTCTGTCAGTTCATCAACTGAGGCCTTGATCTTTTCCCACATACTGAGGCGCATGAGATTGAAAGTTCTCCCTGTATCAATTACATCCTCACCCCATATCCCTCAGCTTGACTGGAACCACCAGGAGGGAAGGCTGGCCAAACACAGTTGCTAGCCGGGCTTCTGCCTGTTCTTTTTTTTCTTTTGAGATTTAAGATTTGGGCTGGCTGGTTCCACCGGCTTTGCTTTAGAAGGCCTAACCCCTCTTTTAGCTGCCCAGTCTCGTTCCACCATTGACCCTAGTTTGACGAGATCATCCACCGTTCGAACAATGCCTCTTAGTGCCCCAGCCAGTCTTGAGTTGCAAGATCTCCTCATTGGTTACGTCTGATTTCCATTTAAGACATAAGGCCTGAAACTCATATGCAAAGTCCCGAATGGCTGCTGATCCATTTCCCGTAATCTCCGTTCCAATTCTTCATAATAATCAGAAGGGAGGAAGGCATCCAAAAAGGCTTTTTTGAATGAAGCCCAACAATCGATAGTCCGCTTGGCTGCCTGCCACCAACAACCGACTGCTCCTTGTAGAGAGGCATTCAACACCCCCATAAGTTCGCTGGGTGTCAGGACATGTACCTCCATAAAGGCCGTCCCCCTGCTCTACAAATCGCAGAATGTCATCTGTGGTGTATGCTTCCCCAATCTTGGGGAAAGTCCGTGCGCAAAGCTGCCGATGGAACAGGCAATACTACTGGTCTCAAAAGGGACCGTCCAGATGGAGTTGAATGGTTAGATGGCCGCCACCCTCCTTGGATACTCTGACGAACCACTTCCTGCAACTCTGACAGCCACTTCTTATCTCTCCGTTCAAAACAGGCCACAGTATCTTTAACAATCTCCTCGGCCTGCGAGTCCATGGACTCTTCAAGCTAAGAACAGGTTGCCTCCCTATATTCTCGAAGAGATTCTTCTCATGCCATCAGGGTGTCAGCCGTTTGATCCAACCTCTCTTCAATTCTCTGAACCCGATCAAATAGCTTTGTCACAGGCGATGGAATACTTGTATCTGATCTGTTGGTTCCCAGGGTATCATCCACATACAAACGCTGCAACATCCCAGTAACTTCTGACCCGCTCACAGGCCTTGACAGTGATGTGTGGGCCCAAGACCACTGACTCTTCGGCCTGCAGCACACCGTCACCATCAAGCCCCTGCTCTAAAGCCTCGGTAGCCATATCAGGGTAACTAACAATGTATATAATCCACAAAAAAGGGAAACTCAAAAAATTAAACCCAGGTTTGAACTGGTCCCCATACGGGTCACCACTTATGTAGCGTTCCTCTTAAGTTGAATGAGGAGCCCGGCACGCACAAAAATCTCCATTCATCAGGTAGGAGCCTAGATCCTCCATGTTGCTTTATGCTGAGACTGCAGTAGGCTAGTGAGTGCCCTCCAGAATTGTAAGAGCTGTTACTAGTGTGATGTATCCTTCTGAGGTGAAGGTGAACTTCACTTTTAGAGTCTGGGATATTTGTTACAGCCTGAGCTGATGTGTTTTTGGACAGAGAGAACTTTTTGTAGAGGGTGAATATGTTCAGCGAGGTACCCTACTGAGTTGAAGCAGCTATTCCACCTGGTGTTTCCTGCCTGGGGGGTTCCTGACAGGCTTCTTGAAGAAAGAAGACTTTACCCACATCACTAGTGATGCAGCCTCGCTAAAGTGTATGCAGGTCTCTCCCACCAAAGTGATGACATGACACAAGCAGGTTGAATGTACACGGTTAGGCATAACCCCTTTTAAAACTTCCTGGTATGCTTTCAGACAGTATAATACATTGTCTGTAACCACTGCTAAAATGTCATTAAGGTTGAGCTAGTTGTTAAGGGACTGAAGTGCTGCTTGTGAAAAGGTGGAAACGTTGCAGCTCTACATAAAGATAACATCTGCCAAAAAGTACTGGACTTCAGTAACTGTAATTATGTAAATTATTTCTATTGATTCTTAAACCTTAAATGTTTACTGATTGAAAACATGCATCATTACATCTGTAGCTTCATCTACTGTATATCTTAAAACTAGCAGAATACCCGTGCTTCGCAGCGGAGAAGTAGTGTGTTAAAGAAGGTATGAAAAAGAAAAGGAAAAATTTAAAAAATAACATAACATGATTGTTAATGTAATTGTTTTGTCATTGATATGAGTGTTGTTCCCATATCTATCTATATCTATATATATATATAGCGCAAAATACCCGCGCTTCGCAGCGGAGAAGTACTGTGTTAAAGAAGTTATGAAAAAGAAAAGGAAAAATTTTAAAAATAACGTAAC
>JANRMT010062806.1:82040747-82056171 GCA_026402145.1 Polypterus bichir lapradei
ATATATATATATATACACGAGTTATCGTGTTACTGTACACACACATTTTCAAAAAACAGTATTTTTGGACTTTGGGAGGTCTATAACATCAAGATTCATCAACATATCGAGGTTAAATTTTTTTCATGATTACTATACCTTTTCTACACTTTGTATATGAGAAAGTAAAAACGATTTCTCCTGTGCGAAGTGGCAGGTGAATTGCTGTCAAGAAAAAGCAGTCACCTGAGCAATAAACTGAAACTTTACTCACTCGTGATTTTTCTGTCCGTATGGTAAACATTTTGTTGACCACCACATTCTGATTTCAGCCGTTTGAATTACATCTTGATATACAACAAGTGCAAAGAAAGCCGGGATGTAAATTGCTTTCTATTTCATACGTTTTACACGCCCACATTCAGCTTACTCTGTCACAGCAAATGCTGCCCTCTGTCACCAGCCGCCATTCACTGGATGAAAATGTGCGGGCGGCTCGTGGTGGATGACTTTCTGTTTTAGAGTTAGATTACAAGGGATAAATCCTAATGGCAAGAATATTCATTCAAAAACGAAAACTAAAATTATTTTAGCAAATTAGTAATTTATTCCAGTTAGTCTTTCCAGCTTCTTTAATAGTTTTTCATTTTAGTTTTTCATTTCGGTTTTGTTAATTTTATTTCAGTTTACAAAAATGTTTTTTTAATAGTTTGTTTTGATTTTAGTTTTCGTTAACTATAATAACCTTGGTTGTCACTTATTATGAATCTGGCTAGTACAAAAACCTGCAGCCATAGGGTGTCCCCAAGACTCAGTCTGAAAACCCCCAATTTTCATGCCAAGTTCATTTCTTATAAATGTTGACTTTTCTTGAAGAAATGGCTTGTACAGTTTTTAGGCCCTGGTGTGGCAGAAGTACTGTAGAATACCAACAATCCATTTCATAAAAAAAAATCTCAGTTGGCATCTAAGAAATTGTTTGGAATAAAAATGGTGGCCTTTGAGGATTAGATTTTGAGATTCTTCAGTTAGATGGTCATCTATTAAACTTGCTTAGCATCTCATTGTAGCTTAGTGATAATGTTAACATATTGTAAGGTTTCATTAGTGTTAATTTGGAACTAATTTTAGTTTAGTGTATGTTTAAACAAATCTGTGTCCTTTACATAATTAGTAATTTGTAAAGTTGCAATTGCATTTTATCTATGAATTGTTACAGGGCTCTGACAATGCACCTTAAAGAATGATATCCAGTATGAATAAACTGAATTTAATTACTTGGAAAGTCAATTCAAATCAAAGTGCAGTAATTGTGTTCCATCCATCCATTATCCAACCCGCTATATTCTAACAATTGTCTTCCATTAGAAAGTAATTCAAGTTGCTGCAACATAAACCTTTAGCCACTTTTGACACATCTGTATTACTGAAATATAGAGTAATCCGCATTAAATGACAGTTTTTATTGGACATATTTTCAGGTTAACTTCATTTACATTTCTTTCAGTAGTCTTGCCTTCCACTAAGTGTACATGTACGTATACAGTGGGTATAGAAAAGAATCACCCCCTTTGAAATACTCCTTTTTTTTTTTTTTTACAGCCTTAAATGAGAAAACACAAAAAAAATTTCTTCCCAGCTTTACTTGCTTAATGCAACCTATATCATCCAAGTGCAAGATATCACAGCTACAGTTAAGAAAAAGTATAAAAAAAAATCAAAAACAAGACATCACCCCCAATGTCAATATTTTGTTGAACCACCTTTTGTTTTAATGACAGCCTTAAGTCTGTTGGGATCCTTCTCTATCAGCTTTGCACATTTAGATTGAGCAATATTTGTCCACTCTTTACAGAACTGTTCAAGTTCGGTCAAATTGGATGGGTAGCGTTGGTGGACTGCTATCAACAAATCTTTCCACAGATTTTCAATGGGATTTAGGTCTAGGCTCTGTCTGGGCCACACAAGGACATTTAATTTTTTTTCTCCTTCAACCACTGTGTGGTCAATTTTGCTGTGTGCTTCGGGTTGTTGTGTTGAAATGTGAACATTCTGCCCATCTAACTTTCTGGCAGAGGTTAGCAGGTTTTCCTCAAGAATTTGATGGCATTTTGCCCTATCCATTTTATTTTCTCTACCCTCAGGAGAGCCCCGGGCCCTGCAGCAGAGAAATAACCCCACAACAGGATGCTGCCACCTGTACTGTAGGTATATGGTGTGTTGTGAATGGTGAGCTGCACTGGATTTCTGCCAGGTGTACCGTTTGGTATTGAGGCCAGATAGTTCGATTTTGGTCTCATCTGACCATAAGACCTTTTCCCACTTGGCATCAGAATCTTTAATTCTGGCAAAGCTCAAACGAGCCTTAATTTGGCCTTTCTTGAGAAGTGGCTTTTTCCTTATGATCCTCCCGAGCAAGCCACAATTGTGGAGCGTTTGTGAAATTATTGTCACATGCACACAATGACCACTCTTTACCATAAAATCCTATAACTCCTTCAAAGTGGCCATTGGCCTCTTGGTAGCCTCTCTTACCAGTTTCCTCCTTGCTATTCCATCCAGTTTGGAGGGACTGCTGGATCCAGGAAGGGTCCTAGTAGTGCGAAACACTTGCCACCTCTTTATTATGGACTATACTGTGCTCCTCGGAATTGATAAAGCCTTTGAGATTTTTTTGTATCCATCTCCTGCCTTATGTCTGTCCACAATTTATCCCTGAGATCTTTTGAAAGTGGCTTGCCACCCCTAGTCCGTTGTTTGCTGTCAGTTGCACTACCAAGCAAATAAATGCTCCAGGAAGAGCTGTTTTCATGTTTCACTAATCGCACTGATTACAATTGATCACAGGTGGAAGCCATTAACCATGGTCTACAATGGAAATGGTGGTTACTTACACCTGATTGATTTTACAAATATTGTTTGGGGCGGGTGATCCTTTATTAATCTCAATATTTCTTGTTTTTTATGTTTTTAAATTCTTCTTAACTTTAGCTGTGAATCTTTCACTTGGATGTTTATATATTGCATTGATTTGTGTATTTTCATTTAAGGCTGTAAAGCAAAAAAAAATGGAAATATTTCTAAGGGGGGGGGGTGATTCTTTTCTATGCCCACTATATGTAGACAGTCTGTGCAGGTGTACTTCATAGGGAGTACTTTAAAAAGATATTTGCTATACCTTGATATTGCTTAGATTATGTTTTTGGGGAGTTTAAGTTGTTTTTGAGTACTTCAATTGAAGCTTTTAAGTCAATACAAAGGTATCTATTGTATAAATGCAGTATTTTATATAGGGCTGGGTGATATAATTGTTGATCCAATGTACCAGATTCAGTTGTGCTTCTGAACGCTCTTAAACATATAACACAATTCAATTTTCCTTTTGCATATGTACTTTTCTGCATGTGGGTCCTGTCTGTGTATTGATTTGTGCGTGTTGTGTGAGCAGACACCTTTAAGAATATTATTTAGAGTGCTGTACAGTTACTCCTGGTTGAGTTGAAATAATCAAGAAGGTTGGACAGAAATGAACAGCATCTGCTGTTGGTATAGCAGCAGCATCACAAATGAGTGAGTAAGGTGAAAACTATCACGTTCAATACAATACAGTTTATTTTTGTATAGCCCAAAATCACACAGGAAGTGCCGCAATGGGCTTTAACAGGCCCTGCTTCTTGACAGCCCCCCAGCCTTGACTCTCTGAGAAGACAAGGGAAAAACTCCCAAAAAAACCTTGTAGGGAAAAATGGAAGAAACCTTGGGAAAGGCAGTTCAAAGAGAGACCCCTTTCCAGGTAGGTTGGGCATGCAGTGGGTGTCAAAAGAAGGGGTTCAATACAAGTATACAGAACAGAACAAATCCTTAATACAGCATAATAAAAATTTTAGAAGTACAGAGCAGAATTTAACAGTAGATGATATCACATAATAAGATTTGGATATTTTTAGAGTCCTGGAGACCTCATCTGTCAAGCTGCCTCCCCATTCGGCCATTCCACGGCTGAAACGTTGCTCGGCCAGCCAATCCGATGAAAGGACCCCTCTTTCCCATGATTCCTGTGATCCTCCATCATGGATGACTTTACTATAGGCAGGCAAACAACTTGGCAGGTGGGCCGTGGCACCAATTGGCACATTTGAGTACCGAGAACAGAAACAGAATAGGTGAGGGTTAGTAACAAATTATAATAATCATGTTACTTATGTTTAAGTGCTAATGACTAACAACAGAGTTGCAGTATGTACAGTTAATCAGCAGCTCTAGTCAGGATATGCTAAACTGAAGTAGTGAGTCTTCAGCTGGGATTTAAAGGCTGGGACCGAAGGGGCATCTCTTATAGAAGCAGGAAGACCATTCCACAGTTTAGGGGCCCTGTAACTAAAAGCTCGACCTCCCACTGTTATTTTATTAATCCTTGGAATCGTAAGCAGACCGGCATCTTGAGATCTTAATGTGCGCTCAGGTTTGTAAGTCATGATAAGTTCAGACAAGTAAGCCGGACCTTGGCCATTTAATGCTTTATATGTTAAAAGGAGGATTTTGAAATCTGCCCTAAACTTAACCAGGAGCCAGTGTAAGGATTTAAGAACTGGAGTTATGTGTTTTTCTTGTCGTCTTGTTTTCTTTTCTTGTTCTTGTAATAATTCTTGCAGCCGCATTTTGGATTAACTGGAGGCTGTATAAAGAACAGTTTGAACAGCCAGTGAACACCGCATTGCAGTAGTCAATCCTACTAGAGATAAATGATCCTACTAGAGATAAATGAACACCTCATATTGAATCTGAGAGTAGCAGAGTTTTAACAAGCAACTGAAAAGATTAACAGTGTAGCATTTTCTGCATTTGTAGTAAATCTGTTTAAAAATGTTTGTTTTACAAATGCATTTTACCATCTATGGAATTGGTCAGTTTTTAATTCACATTAAGGAATTTTTAACTATTCTGTCCATTCCTATATTTTACCTCATATGTAAAGTTGAATTGCTCCGGTTTCAGTCTAGCATGCAAAGTAATATTTATTTTGTATAATCTATGCATCAGCCATTCTGATACAGGTATGGAATTTGTGAAAATTTCTATTGTTTTAGATTGTGAATCGGCACGGCCCCGAGGCAGACAGGCATTTGTTACGCTGTCTATTCTCGCATGTGGATTTTAGTGGCGATGGTAAAAGCAGTGGAAAGGATTTTCATCAGGTAAGAGCTGAAAAATTTCTTTTTTGCTTTATAATGTGGGAATTTTGTTGACATGTAGTAGATAACATTTGTTCATTTAGATACATATAGGGAACTAGCCAACCCGCGGCGTACCATACGCCGAATAATCAGACGTGTATTTTAATGATTTTTAAGCACAGGGAGAAAATTAACATTTGAAAAATCGGTAATGTAATAAATCGGCAAGAAAAGCAACATTGTAACAATGCACGGAACGAACCAACACACAGTCGTCTGTGACTGAAAACTGGCGGACCGCCATCACCCCTTCTCCTCCCAGACGGAGGGATGGGGGTGGGTGGCGCTAAGGCACGGAGGGTGGAACGGGAGGAGAGGAGAAGGACGTCCATTCCGCTCCCTCCGTCATGCTAGTCTGCTGATTTCTCGTTCAGTATGCACTGCCTGCTCATGTGCCCACCTCCAACTCGTCACTTGAGTCGTTGTCGTCTTTGCACAGTCCAGAAGCACCTGTGACTCATGTAGACTTTTTATTGCTCTGAGCGGTTTTGGCTGCTATTCTTAATATAATTCACCAAGACACCCGACCACGGTAGTAGCAAGGTGGGAGGGGGATGTGTACAAAGGGTAGGGACGTAATGAGTTGGAGCGTATGAGTCGCACTTAGTAGGAATTCCATGGTTTGCAGCCCGAATGGGGTTCAACGGCTTACCCACGCCTCTCTGCGCCGTGTAGACATACGCTCGATCTCATGCATAATTATTTATTGAATGCTAAACAGTTCTGGAAAGACACGGTTGGTTTTTCATGGTGGACGCAGTCGGGTGTCAAAACGAAAAGAATAATGAAAAGTGAACGTGGCTCAGATGTGCATGTGGACTCCTAGCACAGACGAAAGGGACTAACTGGGTGGTCGGTGAGTTTTATCGTCCGGGCACATGGGCAGGCAGTGTGAATGCCTAGAGAGCGAGGGTAGACACGGGGTGGTGAAAAAGGAGTGTTGGTGAGCAGGGAAACGTCTTCTGTGTTCCTGCAGGAGCATCCAAGAAGACGCATGTTTGTTGCGGATGAGAATTGCTGTATGTAGCATGTAAAACAGTTTGCTATGGTGCACTCGGTAGTGCGTTGTAACCGAAAACTCGGTTTTTAAAGACTGCTTGCTTCATTGTGTTTTAACCTCAGTTATAAAGGATTGTTTTAAGGATCCCATGGGATAACCCTCGCAAACCGTTTTACATGCTACATATGGCGATTCACCTCCGCGAGAAACATGCCTATATGAACAGTCAATGTGGCTCGGAGGTGCATGTGGCCTTTCCGACAGACGAATATAAATGACGCCCTTTTTTCTGTGTCGTCGTGTCCGAGTTGGTGGGCGTGGCTCCTTCCTGCGTGCGCCATAGTTGTCTGTCTTGTCGGCGGCTTAGTGAATCCATGCCCCTTCCGCCATGCTTTCCATGGGTGTCTTACCTTAGTGAATTATATATATAGATATTGATAACTGGAATAATATCTTTAGGTATACCTTGTGTTATATATGATCTTCATTAAATTTGTTTTCTCATCCCACCTTGTGTAATTGAGATATCCGCATCAAATGCAGACTTTTTTCTTCAGATTTTTGTTTAACCAGTGCCTTGATCATAGTTTTCCCTTTACCTGATGAATCTAATGCAGTGCAAATTTTCTCTTTACCTGTTTACCATGTTCTCTTGTTAAAGACACAGTTTCTGATCCAGGAGTGTGCATCTCTCATCACCAAGCCAAACTTTATCTCAACGCTTTGCTACGCTATTGACAATCCTTTGCATTATCAAAAGGTGGGTGTAGTCTCCATGCCATCCTTTTCCTCCTTTCTTTTTTTGCTCCTTTTGATATTGGTTGTTAAAACTGTGTATATTACATTCAAATGTTTGTTTGCATTGATCCTCTATATAAACATGTATTCTGATAGTGCACTTTGTAAATTGCTGCTGATGACTCTCATATAATGTTTTTCTATTTCCTGTTAGAGCTTGAAGCCTTCACCTCACTTGTTTACCCAGTTGAGTAAGGTTCTCAAGCTAAGTAAAGTACAAGAGGCAAGTATTTATAGCTGTTCTTTCTTTTTAATTCCCATTGGCCAATACTAAAACTGGGTTTTTAGTAATAGATATTCTATTTTCAGGTAATATTTGGCCTTGCCTTGCTGAATTCTTGCAGTCCAGATCTGAAAAGTTTTGGTAAGTCAGTTTACCAAAGTCGAATCTCAGGATACATGCAGTTTGTTTTATGTATGTTGAGGTTTTTTTCCAATATTTTCCTGCTATGAGTTTAATACGTGCCATTCTGTGTATTTTGCAGTGTCTTAAAATATTTTATATATTTTCTTACTTCACATTTTCATGTTGATTTTTAAACATTTCTAGCAGCCCAATTTGTGAAGCAGAAAATACCTGACCTGCTCCGCTCTTACGTAGACGCGGACGTAGGGGGTAACCAAGAAGGTGGCTTCCAAGATATAGCAATTGAAGTCCTGCACCTGCTCCTCTCCCATCTCCTCTTTGGACAAAAGGGAGCTTCTGGTGTTGGACAGGAGCAGATAGACGCTTTCCTCAAGACTCTTCGCAGAGGTCAGTAGCTAACTCAATAAGAATGTTTTTAATTTAAGCTTGTCAGATAGGACGTGTATTGGACATGTAACCCCAAAAGATTTCTATAAAGTACTGCTATTACTTTAGTGGTATTCTTATTGTGTAGCTGCCCAGGGCTTAGTTGCTCTCCCAGGGAAGCACAAAAATGAAAAGAGCATGTAGTAGGGGAAAATTGTTTTTCACCAGAGAATTGAGCTCACTAAGCACAATTTTCCTTTTGCATGTGTACTTTTCTGCGTGCGGGTCTTGTGTCTGTGTATTGATTTGTGCGTGATATGTAAGCAGACACCTTTAAGAATATTATTTAGAGTGCTGTACAGTTACTCCTGGTTGAGTTGATATAATCAAGAAGGTTGGACAGAAATGAACAGCATCTTCTGTTGTTGGTATAGCAGCAGCATCACAAATGAGTGAGTAAGGTGAAAAAACTATCACGTTCACAACATAATGAACACCTCATATTGAATCTGAGAGTAGCAGAGTTTTAACAAGCAACTGAAAAGATTAACAGTGTAGCATTTTCTGCATTTGTAGTAAATCTGTTTAAAAATGTTTGTTTTACAAATGCATTTTACCATCTATGGAATTGGTCAGTTTTTAATTATCACATTAAGGAATTTTTAACTATTCTGTCCATTCCTATATTTTACCTCATATGTAAAGTTGAATTGCTCCGGTTTCAGTCTAGCATGCTAAGTAATATTTATTTTGTATACTCTATGCATCAGCCATTCTGATACAGGTATAGAATGTGTGAAAATTTCTATTGTTTTAGATTGTGAATTGGCACGGCCCCGGGGCAGACTGGCATTTGTTACACTGTCTATTCTCGCAGTTCCTGTTAAACACAAAGTTCTTACACATCAGTCAAATTTCGTTACGTTTGATCTTTCTGTTCTTTTCAGGGTTGTTGTATTAACGACAATTTCCACTAGAGCTGTCACATTAATTTTGATATTTTGGGGGGATTTTTTTTTTTTTTTTTTTAAGGAAAACGAAGCTGTTTCAACTACCTAGCAAAACTTTATTTTTACTTTAAATCCCAATGAGCAGTGAAGTAAAATTCAAACTATTAAACTATCAAAACTTGACATTATAAAATCACACTTTTATTTTGTTAATTTGTATTTTTTATCTGATTACTGACCCCTGTGCACAAAGTATTATGGTTATATATTTGACTTCCTTCAGTCTTAACAGATTCAAAGATCACCAGGTTAATGTATTTATAAATGATAATACAAAATGAATGTGCTGTTTATTGAATATCCACTATTATAATTATGGAACTCTACCAGCTAAATGAAAATAAATACTAAAAATTAAATAATATGGACAGTAATGCAATTTGCTCAATTAGTGATAAACCAACATTGAGTAATTTACAAAAAAGAAAATTCTAAAAGCTGTTTTTATTCTGTGTAGCATTTCACTTCAGAGTGAGACAGTGTGAAAGGAATGACGGCTTGTGCTGTGTGAGCGTCTAACTTTTGGTGTAAATTAGTGGTTAGTGTGGGTATGTGACCCATTGACAAAGTTAAGTGTTTTTAGGATGCAAGCTAGGATTTGCCATGTGCTAAGGCAATGCAGTGGCTATCTCGTACTATACAACAAAAACGAACATTTAATGTAGCTTTGATTAGCAGGAACCCATTTTGCCAGGTAGGCGGAGGGCACCTTTCAGATGCCACACAGGCCTGCATTGATTCTTCATATGCAGTTGCATATTTATGTTTAAAAGTTGTACTGGTTGAACTATTATCCTGGGTTAAACTAAATTTGCAAAGTTCAGAGACATCACTTCTTTTAAACTCTTCCTTTTCTGATCCTTGCTGAATTTGTTTCTCATGCTTATCATAGCCAGGCAACTTGGGTTGTGTTGATGTACTCCTGCTTAGATAAGAGTACCTGAGATTTTTTGGATTTTATTTAAAGTTTAGAAGAAGTTATTGAAAATCAAACTGCCCAGTGTCACAGTAATGACTTTTGCATAATCTAAGTATAGATTACTTTATCACAGGATGTGACTTTGACTGTTTACTGTATATTGTTTAGACACTGACATTGAGATTTTGCATATAACCTATGCATGCAATTAATTGCTGCCTCCATTAATGTTGCAAGACACCTCTTGATGGTTCAGGCCCTTGTATATAGTTTGCTTACATTCCTTTTGTTCAGGTCCATTCCGTGCTACCTCAAATACCATCAAAGCTACGTCTAACTTTTTCAGATTAAAAAAAGAAGCAGTTGGCACCACAAAATGTAAATTGATGGAGACATTTCAAGGGGAGGTGTGAATTATTTAAATATTAACGTGTTAAATTTACTTATGAAAACTTCTTTTATATTTCAGGACTTTTTTCCTGAATGGTTAGCTTCTATCATAATAATTCCATCCTCTACATTATCATTATTAATTATGAAGATCACAATCCAACCGTGAATTTAATCATTTATTTCATTTGAAAAATGTCAATTTATAGGTAAGAGCCTACTTGGCGAAAAAACCTGCCCTCAATGTCTGCATGTCCAACACTTCCCAAGCGTATAACTATTGGTACTATGGGGAAGTGCAGGTACAGAGTGCTGTCTCAAATCAAGCTTTGCCACAGATTATGTATACACTGATCCCTTTGCGCTCAGTTCTTATTGTAGGGTACTGATTGGCTGTGCTTTGCAGCGATAGTGTGGGGCTGGTTCCATTTTTGAAGTTGTAGCTCCCCTCAGGTGGCACCTCTTTATTTCAGATCTGTCTGTGCAGATTATTTGTTGTACTTAAATGTTTGTTCTGACTTGCAGCCACAGCACTTGGCTAATTGCATACGCACTCTGCCAGCATGCATCTTGTTGACTTTGCCAAAGTTCCTTAATGTTTCTGCAATTTTGCCAAACTCGCAGCAATGCAAATTCTGTGGGGTTCACTCATGCCTCTTCTACAGTAAATCTAAAGTCTAAGTTGTGCCATTTTCTTCCATTGTTGCACTATTTATTGCTTTATTTTATTAAAGTTTAGGTAACAATTTTTTATTTGTGTGAAAATGCACTTTATACTCCTTTTAAACTGCTCAACTGTTCTTTGTTAAAATACTTATAGTCCATTATGTTTGTCTTGATGTAACTTACACCTGAATAGTGAGTCACCAAGAGGCTTTCAAAATAAATATGTACACTTTAGGTATAATATTATTTTTCGAGTTTTTATATTTTTCACTTAGCAGCATTTGAATGAAACATAATGTCTCCTAATAGTAGATAGTGTGGAAAACTGTTCTAAGATTTTTTTTTTTTCAGGTAAGGAGAACAGATGTTTCAAGTTAAGATTGTTAATTAATGGTGCTGGAGAGTGGTGATGTGTTTCTGGTTGATTAGTACGTGCACAATGTAACTGTATTGTGCTTACTCTGTACACCTTATAAACTTCTATTAGTTGTAGGTTAAATAAAGCTATGGTGCAGGAACAGGGTTGAATAACCATAAGATCACTCGGTATACTGTACATTTTGAAATTCTTGTGTGCTAAACGCAATTAATCCTCTTAGTTCACTTTGCACATCTCTTGGGGCTCCCAATTATTTTCAGCATACATTTTTTAATCTGAGGCTTTCTGATATCTAAAGATGTTTTTTATAGAGCATATCAGTGTTTTCTTTTGAGGTTCTTGTCTTTAATGCTTTTTACCATGCTAGGTGTATTACAGTTTTTGCAGTTTGCAAGTTTCAAAACCAAAGGCTAATGTTAACCAGACTTCTGTGCTTTAGTATCAAGCAGGTACAAGGCATTAAAGTGTTTAGAGAAAGTAGTGGGGTGTTTTTTCCCAGCATTTTTTAATCTGAGGAAAAGACTGAGCGAATGTGCAGTTTGAGAGGCAACAATTACAAAATATTACAGTACTAGTCACTTTCTACCACATTTATGGATCCTGGCGCTGTTTAACAGATCATATTCAGCTCTTCCAATTTTACACCATTCATGTTTCTCCCCCCCCCCCTCTATAAATATACTGCATACTGACTGTATTATCAGAATGCAGATTCAGATTTATACTCTTTCCCCTTCCAAAGAACCTATACTGTTGTGCTCACGCAAGTAATTGGTTGAGGTATAATCTATATCTTGAGCATAGGGATGCTCTGAGGTGGTTTTTTTTTTTTTTTTTTTTTTTTTTTTTTTTAAATTATGGTCTATACCAATCGCTGATTTCATGTTACTAGACTTGGCTGAATACACCAACTTTTCTTTACATAATTAAAAAAAATTACAGTAAGCTGCTTGCATACTCTGACTTTTTTTTTTTTACAATTAAACTGTAGACAAAATGTGTTAACTGTTTGTTAACAAAAAAAAATAAGTTTGACTATAAAAGTTCTAAAGCTTTAAAAAGGGTAGGAGTGTTATTTTACTCCCAATATGGATGTATATTGGATGTATATTCTTAAAATATATTAATTAGTTCCATATTATGAAGTTTTTAACGGATCCTCTAAGTGAGAATTTTATTTTTCCCAATTTCAAATAATATAGACCACCAGCCACCCACTGGCTTGTAAAAGGTGGGTTGGGATTTTTCCAGTTAAGCAACATAAGTCTTTATGGTAGAATTGTGTTATAAAACCATCAAATGCACTACAGTTTTTTATATACACTTACTGTATGTAGTTTTTTTTATAGTGTTTAAGATACATTCCTAATTCATGAAGTGTAATTTGGATTAGCATTTTAATTATGCTATATTTATTGCGTGACACACAACTGTACAAACACTTAAAGCCACAAATCTAAGTAAATGTTTGTAAGGTTCTTATCAAGAAGATACAAGGCTTGTATGCTTAAGTTTACAAGTGAAATGACAAATTTTGCTAACATGTCTATTGTTTGCTAAGCATCTGTTTTTCATCTAATTGAAACTGTGAGGTGCTGTGCTAAACAGACTTGTTACATTCACACTCAAGCCTTGTCTGTTGTAAAGGATAAAAGTCTGAATTTAGAAAAGGGGTTTTCCTGTCTTTGATTTCAATTCCATTTCCTCAGTTTATTACTACAGTTTAATGTAAAAGCCAATATTACCATCTTTCTGCTAAAGTGTGCCTAGCTGTTCAGTAAAAAAGACACTTGCGTAGACTTAGCTACAATAAAAGGAACACTACAATTAAATTATCATAACCTAGAAAAACAGTTGCTGAAAGAAAATTAATTTCCAAGGTTTACCAATTTACCAATCGCCAATCAAGTCATTTGGGTTGGCGGGGGGACCTGCCAATTTTGATCGGAGCAACATTACATGAGCAGTGTTACTATTTTTAGACAGATGACAATTCTTTATATTTAAGATTTTATTTTGCTTTCAGAAAATATTTTTGCTCAAGGTATTTGATTTGATATACTGTATATAAAAAACGCTTACCATACATTGTGATTTGCTAGAGAATTTCAGGTTTGCATTCCCTAATTGATTTTTTTTTTTCCATCTTTCTTTAGTGTCCATTACGTTTGTTGCAATAATATTCTGTCTGCCTCATGAATTAGCAAAGTGAAAGAAAGCAGCAGGATAAAAGTTTGAAATTATCAAATGAGTTAAATACCCATTTTGAATTCTTCTGTATTTATGTATTTCTCATTATGTTTTCAGTGATGTTGAGCTTACTTTTTTGTCTTGTGTAACATTTTTATTAATTTGTACATTTAGCATTTTATGCATATTTTTAAAAATTTCAGATTTTCCTCAGGAGCGCTGCCCTGTGGTGCTTGCACCACTGCTTTACCCTGAAAAACGGGACATTCTGATGGACAGGATCCTACCAGATTCTGGAGGGATAGCTAAAAACATGATGGAGAGCTCCCTTGCAGATTTTATGCAAGAAGTGGGATATGGATTTTGTGCAAGGTAATTTTAATTGATCAAACACACAGCTTTAAGAATTTTTATTTTGGGGTAGTGTGTTTTTGATGATGTTTTTGCTTTAATTTAGTCTTGATGAATGCCGTAACATCATAATGCAGTATGGAGTTCGAGAGGTAACAGCATGCCAGGTAGCCAGGGTTCTTGGAATGATGGCACGCACTCATTCAGGGTTATCTGATGGTATTCCTCTTCAGGTAAGAATGTGTTTGTTGACCTTGTCAATCTCTCTTACTTTAACCATTGTACTTCTGTTGTTCTTACTCATTTAATCTTTTTCAGTCAATCTCCACCCCTGGCAGTGGCATCTGGAGTGATGGAAAGGATAAAAGTGATGGCTCCCAGGTGCACACATGGAATGTGGAAGTACTAATTGATGTTGTGAAAGAGCTGGTAATTTTTCTGTGCTTCACAATTCAGTATTAATTTAAAGTTTGAAAGTGATTTGCTTATTTAAACCTATTTTCTTTATTTAGAGCCCCACTTTAAACTTTAAAGAAGTAACATATGAACTGGACCATCCTGGATTTATCATTCGTGATTCCAAAGGCCTTCAGATAGTGGTGTATGGTATCCAAAGAGGCTTAGGCTTAGAGGTATTCCCAGTAGATCTGCTGTACAGACCTTGGAAACATGCAGAAGGCCAGGTATAAATGTTAATGTTTGTCTATTTGTGTGTTAGTATATTCATTCAGTTTCTGTTTGTGTGTGTGTGTTTTTTTTTTTTTTCCTCTCCCTGTGCTTTAATGGACTTCTACAACACACCATTTCTTGTATGTTAGAGGTATAACTTGTAAGTCAAATCATACATATTTCTATCAGTATATTTTCCCATAGTTACTATACGGTAAAGTCATAAGTTGCTGTTAAGGTGTGTGTCTTGTCTAACAGCGCAATTTCAGAAAGTGTAAGAGTTATTGCTTTTTAATCTGTTGGTGTGTACAAATTGCATGATTCCACAAAGCTGTTACTACTTAAAACATTGTGAAAGCAAAAGATCTTAAAATTACAAATATGGATTCAGTATTTTTATCAAAATATCTGGTGACAGAAAACATTAGTATGCTATTTGTGGAAATTTGGAGTATAAAATTGTTTAAGACACCTTGGAAGAGAATTATTGTTTGATTTCACCATAACCTCTTTCTCCACAAATAATTTGATCCAGCTATGTGCAGTTATTGACAGATTTCTCTGCCTTTTCCACCATGCCATCTGTATTCCAAGTGATTTGCTAATACTGTACGTACAAAAACAGTGTCTCAAAGTGTTCAGTGCTTTGCAAATACTACGAAGGAAAATAATTTTCTTTACAATATGAAGTTTACAGACATGGGCCACACTCAAACTGACAATTTGCACCGGTGCTCTACAACATTATATACTTCAGTGGTTTAAACATCATGCCTTTATTAATTTAACACAAAACAACATTTGGCAGCCAACACATGTCATAGTTCAAACATTGTATCAAACCACTTTTAAACCTTCAAGGTATTGTAATTTTCTGTGTAAGGTACTGGTGGTTTGCTTCACTTATGTTTGGATGCCATATAGGTCTTTGAATGCATTGAGATGAGAAACAGAGAATTGACAGTTCAGCCATTTCTTCATTCAGAGGTATATACAAGATCGGGTGACTTAACAATATTGTAACATGCATTGAGATGTGTGTGTATGTGTATATATATGAGGTGTGGCAGAAAAGTAATGAGACTGATTTTTTATTTACCAAAGTT
>JANRMT010062806.1:82091171-82114682 GCA_026402145.1 Polypterus bichir lapradei
ATATATTAATCTATCTGACCACTCAGTCACAGCAAATTCACAAGTTTGTGTCACTGAAGATCCATTAGGAACCTAAATGTTGTACAGTTTATTAGAAAGATTAAAGTGTTTTTTGGTTAAAGGCTTGTTTTGTTGTTTCAGATTGATCCTTTGTCAGGAATGGCGGCTTTGACAATTGGTGGCTCTGCTGCCTCTCATACACAGAGCATCCAGGGTTTTCCAACGAATTTGGGTTCTGCTTTTAGTAACCCACAATCTCCAGCAAAGGCTTTTCCTGCTCTTACTAATCCCAGCCAGTCAACTCCCTTCAGTACCATTGGTGCCCTTTCTTCACAATTGCCAGGTATTGAGTTATGTGTGTGTATGTATGTATTATTTATATATATATATATTTATGCTTTCTCTATTGGTCTTGCATGCAAGGTGAACTTTTTATGTTAGCCCCTGTGAATATATCCACATGATCTTCTGCATTAGTCATGAAGGTTTGAGTAATAGCCAATAAAATAGGCAACAATTTCAGCCAGAATTTTTCATTAGGTGCTGTGTTTTTTTTTTTTTTTTTTTAAACTAATGGCAAACTTTATCTTGGGTAAAAATTCTTTTTACAGAAGCTCAATAAATGTAAGTAAATATATAAATCATTTAACAGATACTTGCAAATTATGAAAGAGAACCAAATGTCTGATGTGGTTAACAATATAAAGCTGTCAATAACAGTGAAGCATTAGAAAGGCAAATTGCCATTACTTTAAAGGATCCTCAGGAGCATTTCTTGACATGCAGTCAGTCAGTCATTGTCCAACCTGCTATATCTTAACACAGGGTCACGGGGGTCTGCTGGAGCCAATCCCAGTTGACACAGGGCGCAAGGCAGGAACAAATCCCAGGCGGGACACCAGCCCACTGCAGGGCACACACACACCAAGCACACACTAGGGACAATTTAGGATCGCCACTGCACCTAACCTGCATGTCTTTGGACTGTGGGAGTAAACTGGAGCACCCGGAGGAAACCCACGCAGAGTGTCTTGACATGCATCTGCTGTATAATTGTTAGCTGAAAAGTACTAAATGTCAGAGAGGAGCATTGCTCATAATGGCCACCTGTTTTGTCTTCATTATCTCCTTTGTTATGCTATAAGTCAAAGGTGTTGCAAACTTTAGCCTGCCTTTTATGATTATTTTGTTAATTCGATCAGCTTCTTTTGAAGATAAGTTACCGCACTAGCACATTATAGCATAGAAAATTGTGCTGACATTCACAGAGTTGTGAAATGTGTAAAGGATGTGACTACCCACATTGAAGGAACACAGTCTCCAAAGAAAAAGTCTGCTCTGCCCTCTCTTGTATAGGTGTTTTTTTGTATGTGTGTGTTACGAGACCAGCCTGTCAATGTGGAGCTGTGAACCACTTCCATATACACTGTTTAACTAGCAACTGAGCATAGATGCCCTAAGTTGCAGTGTTTGTCAATTACCAGTTACTTGGTTTTGCTGATGCTAAGTTGCAGAAAGTAATCAACTTGACTCCTATACTATGTCTCATCCCCTTTATTAGTCCTCACCATTACAGCAGAGTTATCTGAGAATTTCTACAAATGACATCATGACCTGGTGTTTTGTTTATAGTTAAAGGTGTGCAGGATGTAGGGAAAGAAGACCAGACTTTTCCTTGTGTTCTAGTTTTGCTCACTTACATTAGAGACCCAGTCCTTCAGCCTCACAAACTAGTTTGCCTGACAGTCACTCATAAATACATCCTAATATGCCTCAACTTCAGTCACTGAAAGAGTAACTGTATTATTTGATCCAGAGGTAATGTCATCAGACAGTGCTCAGCTTTCCCTGGGTGTTTATATCCTTAACTGTGACACCCTCCAGTTGGCTGGTTGGCCGTGGTGACAAAATCATTGCTCATCAAATTCCTAACCACCTCCTTTTATGCCATAACCACCCATTATTTTCTTCTGCTTCCTGTCCAGTCCTGCAAGCAGCTATCTTTCTTTACCCTTATCATGTAGCCACCTATATTTTCCTTGAGTGATGGCAGTTTTGCAACCTGCCGTGATATGGGCCAGGATGCCATTTTTCCCCACATCACTTGAACAGTGGGTCTTTCCTAAGACCCCGAACCCACCTTTGCAGGTTTCCTTGTGATGGAAGGATATTGTATCAGACCTCATTTCTGTTAAGATCGGCATACAACTCCTTCCTCTACAGTTCAGCTCATGGGACTTTTCCCTTGGTTCGTATTCCCTGGGATACTGGTTGAGCTGCTTTTGTTCTCCAACCTTCCTCTTCCCACTTGCATCTGCTTTCCTAGATTGCAGGAAGCAGGTGGTTCCTAGCCTTTCTTTCTGCACATGGGTTCCTGATGATCTTTATCTTGGTTCACTTTTAGTCTGTGCCACCACATTATCAGTTGTCCTCTTACCAGCCATTGGAGGGATGTAGTGGTGGAAGAAGGAGGTAAAATACTATTAAATTGGCTCAAGGTGTTAGCTTTGTCCACATTCCCCTCTAGCACTTGAGCACTGGATTGCTTAAATCCAGTAATTATGCGCAGCCCATTACAAACCTTCCCTTCATTTAACTGTTTCTGCCTCAATATACAATAGGTCTATCAGATCAAACTTCACTATTCAAATATAATTTGAATTTATTTGTATAAAGATCTATTCAGAGACTGATGTTCTGTTGTAAAAGAAGGATTGATTAAAATTGCACTAATTTTCTCATTGTTTTACTCCGGGCAAGTTTCAAAGCTGCAACATTTTGCAGATCTGGTTTTGCTTGTCAACTTTTTCATAACATTGGATTGTAACCTTGTCTTCATTAGTAACACTTAAACACACCACACCTCCCAACATAGTTTGAGAGTGTTTCGTCTATCCCACTACTTTGCTTTTTCATTATCAGAGAAACTTTTTCTAAACATATCTCTAGTGTCTTAAAAGAATCCTTCTGCTTCTGATCTGTCCTGATTTAACTCTTAAATCTATGATCACCAAGTGTTTAATACAAAGATGTTCTCAATAAATGCAAATGAAAAAAATGATGGGCACAAATTATTTTTCTGTTTATTACAACAATTTAAAATCTCTTTGTAAAGAGCCTCTGCAGTGTCACCAATGCACATTTAGCTACCTTGACTAACAAGTGGTGTCTGTGTCAAGCCAACTGCCACGCATGAGAACGCCTCAAACGAAGAGGTGTAATTAATATTTCAGGGCACCTTATTACAGTTTTGTTTACATATGTGTAAAGGTTGAAAGACTCCATTCAGTATAATCTCATTAACCTTTCTCCTAATTTATAGCGCTGAAGTCCTGTTCAGCACTACAGACTCATCAAATCGGAAGTCTGCACACTCTACTTAGCACCAGTGGTATTTGTTGGTTTGTTACTTTTAACTAATTACATCCCACAAATCTTCTGAATTTTGTAAGGAATTGAAAGTCACTTGGATTTTTTTTAAGCAGTCATCGGCGACTTTATCTAGGTGTCAGTATTGTAGGCAGAAATGTGTGCAGTTCTTTTGTCTTTTTGATCGTATCACTTTGTACGCACTTAGAATTCAGTTTTAGAGAAAGGCTATGTCTTCAGATGTCTCATTTGAAGGCTGCAATATCCACACATCAGAGTCATAAGTGTTTCATGCTTGTAGTCACACTTTGAATCTAAACTAATAAAAGGCAAAGCCCTCACTGACTGACTGACTCACTCACTCACTCACTCACTCACTCACTCATCACTAATTCTCCAACTTCCCGTGTAGGTAGAAGGCTGAAATTTGGCAGGCTTATTCCTTACAGCTCACTTACAAAAGTTAAGCAGGTTTCATTTCGAAATTCTACACGTAACGGTCATAACGGTCGACAACGTCCGCCATGTTGAACTTTTGTATTTATGGCACCATCTTCACGAAATTTGGTAGGCGGCTTCCCTGCGCTAACCGAAACCGATGTATGTACTTATTTCGATGGTATGACGCCACTTTCGGCCGCCATATTGAACTTTCAAACGTCACTAATTTTTCAACTTCCCTTGTACGTAGAAGGCTGACCCCATCTTCACGAAATTTGGTAGGTGGCTTCCCTGCGCTAACTGAAACCAATGTACATACTTATTTCGGTGGTATGATGCCACTGTCAGCCACCATATTGAAATTTCCAACGTCACTAATTCTCCAACTTCCCGTGTAGGTAGAAGGTTGAAATTTGGCAGGCTCATTCCTTACAGCTTACTTACAAAAGTTAAGCAGGTTTCATTTCGAAATTCTACACGTAACGGTCGACAACGTCCGCCATGTTGAACTATCTTATTCATGGCCCCATCTTCACGAAATTTGGTAGACGGCTTCCCTGCGCTAACTGAAACCAATGTACGTACTTATTTCGGTGGTGTGACGCCACTGTCAGCCGCCATATTGAACTTTCCAACGTCACTAATTCTCCAACTTCCCGTGTAGATAGAAGGCTGTAATTTGGTACTTATTTCAGTGATATGATGCCACTGTCGGCCGTCATATTGAACTTTTCAACGGTCTTTGTTACTTATGGGCCCATCTTCAAGAAATTTGGTACGCGGGTTCCCAATGTTAACTGAATCCTACTTACGTACATATATGCGTCCATAGCCTGCAGCTCAGTCACCGTGTGAGGCGGCGTTGGGTCCCCCATCCCAACGCCTCCCACGTTGTTGGCTGCCTGCCTGCCTATATAAGGCCGTCTGTCGCTCCTGTTGCTACATTCCCTTCCTTGCTTCGCCACGGTATTCACGTCTCCCTGCTAATAAGTACAGCCTTTTTATTTAATCCACGGCTTCTCCGCTGTTTTATTGTTCATTTATTACGATTATACTTATTGTGTAGGTATTTTAGACTTACTTTACATTGTTCAGGTACCCATCTCCTTTATCATTCCAACCGTACCCCCATTAACATGTCTATCGAGGTGATCACCATTGATCAAAGAACTGTCACTTACCAAGTGGTTTCCATGCCCGGAGATGGCACCTGCCTTTTCCATTCTCTTTGTTACATATTGCACGACCATATCAGGCTCACTTTTGATATCCGGAGGAACATTGTGTCTTATGTATTGAATGACTGGGACAGGTTCAAGGTGTGGACTGATGACGGTGCAGGAGATAATTATACTACACAGGAGCACTAGAAGAGCGAAATGCTTAAGTGTACCGAAATAGCCAAATATTTTACACCTTTGGACAACCGCTAATGCCTCTTAAACATCTTAGATTCACAGGTGACGATTTCAGTAGTGGACACTTTGATATTTAGAAATGTTTAAACTCTCAAAAGCTGGATGTGAAGTTATCAATGAAACTGGTTGTATACTTACAACGCTTGACAGATGCCGAATGTCTCTTCAACACAAGTCCTACAAATACTGTCGTAATTGAAACAAACCATGAAACTTAAACCGATTATGACAGCAGCAATCCAAGCTGTGACATTTGAAACAAGATTACTGTTCACATGGCCAACTGTACGTTGCATGCTCAAGAGTAAGCTCAGCGCACAGCTACAGCTTGCTCATATTACAACTGGAGGGCCGAACTGACAACGTGGCATACAAATAGATCCTTAACAAATAATTATTGGTATATTTTCCCTCAATTTAGAAAGGTTTAATTTTCTTCTTAATAAAAATTTTAAGGCAGTACTTCGCCGCTGCGAAGCGTGGGTATTGGAGGAAGCAATAAGATGTAAAAAAAAAAAAAAAGAAAAATTAAAAAATTCAAGTGTTGTATTTTTGACTGAATCAGTCGGGGTCTAATTTTATGATCAATCTTTTGAAGATTTCAAGACCCGACCAAGTATATACGGTACTTAATGTGCTTACCCAGCTGTCAGTGCTAGATGGAAGGCAAGGCAACTGTACACATTCTTCCCTTTTGTAGGGTTCACCTGTGTGTGTGACTTTGAAGGGTTTATATTTAAATAAGTTTCCCAATACAGCTAGAATGTTTTCCGTTTGGTTTATATTCCTGCTGGGGTTTCTTCTGCCGCTATTGTTGCTATGATGATTAATGTGTAAAAAAAGACTTGAAACATGTATGTAATACTCCGAATTGTTACCTGTATGTTCAAATATATTGGAATATTTTTAATTTAAATATTCAAAATTTCTTTATTGGCTAATTTGATGACACTGCTATACACCATATAGAGCCTGTTTTGTTAACCACATTTAAATGTTTTCTTCTCATTCAGGCAAACTTTAACTCCTTGGTTATCCAGGACTAATATTTAATAATGAATAACATTTTATGATGTTGATTTTAATAGGTTCCTTGGGTACTAGCAACCTGACAGGTATTGGCAGTAGTGCACTTGGGTTACCAGCTGTGAGCAGTGATCCTTTTGGACAGAGGAAGATGAGCACTTCTGGATTAAACCCACCAACCTTCCAGCAGAGTAAGATGAAATCTTGTAAGTGGTTGTGTTGTGTTGACTGGGAGCATGAAAGATTCCCTTTGCCGTATTTCCTCTATGCATTGACTATAATAAGTTCTATGCTGCGTTTATTCAAATAGGCATTTTTTAAAAAAACTAGGTTTTATCAAATGTTTACTTTTTCTTCTCTTATTGGAATATACTAAACTCTGAAGAAAACCAGTTTAACAAATTACTGAGACAAAGAGGAAATACAGGTTAGTGTGTGTGTTTTAATTCAGGAGTGCTGAAGGCAAAAGATTTTTTTAAACAGAACTTAAATCATTTTATCTCATTATATATACTTCACCTTGTGCTGGCTGACATTATTGTTTTTTAATCTGCAGCAAATGACATATGTTATATTTGTAGGGTTGGCTTTGTTCCAGTCAAAAGGGAACTGCAGTATAGTAAAGGTTACATTATGTTGAACATAATGGTTTTGGATAATTGGTTTGTTTGTTGTGTCTGTGGATGCCTTTCATAAAGACAAGCTAAATATTATTAAGTAATCCATTTAAGTCAAACTAATTTTGGTGCTTTGGCTGTACCTTATATTTGTTTGCCTTTTGTGCGTTGTTGGTTGTGTTTTAAAGTGAGGGCAAGTCAGCAGTTTGTTTCCAAAAATGTTTTTTAGTTGAATGGGACATTATATGTTGGAATGAGTGTGTGGTGTGGTGTGTGTGTTTTTTTTTTTTTTTTTTTTTTTTATATAGCAGTTGTGGTGGGATAGTACTTTAATGTTATTTTCTGTACCCCTCCAGCTGACCTTTCTCAGGTATGGCCTGAAGCAAACCAGCACTTTAGCAAAGAGATTGATGATGAAGCAAACAGCTACTTCCAACGAATTTACAACCATCCTCCCCATCCTACAATGTCTGTAGATGAGGTATATTCAAAACAATAATTAACAAGAATTTCAGACAAGTCGGGCTTTTTATACTTTGGTGTCTAGTATTTTTAGAATGTGTCTGTTAAAGCCTGAATTTACTCTTTCAGGTGCTGGAGATGTTGCAGAGATTTAAAGATTCTAACATTAAGCGGGAGCGGGAAGTTTTCAACTGTATGCTGAGGAATCTTTTTGAGGAGTACCGCTTTTTTCCTCAGTACCCCGACAAGGAGCTACACATCACTGCATGTCTGTTTGGTGGAATAATCGAGAAAGGCCTTGTAACCTACATGGCCCTAGGGCTTGCACTACGTTATGTCCTTGAAGCTTTAAGAAAGCCTTTTGGATCGAAAATGTATTACTTTGGTATTGCTGCACTAGACAGGTTTAAAAATAGGTATGATTTTCCTTGTTGTATTTAGCCAATTCTTGTGTGTTTATACACCTGGCAGCCAATCAGACACTACCAATATTGTGAAAGGTTGAGGAGAGAAAAAAAATCACATGATTTAAAAGAAATTCCTTTTGATATTACATTTAAGGCCTCCACTTTCCTGATCAATATTTGTTAGACTATTTAGAAGTGCAATGAATTTTGAGGACGGCACGGTGGCGCAGTGTTAGCGCTGCTGCCTCGCAGTTAGGAGACCTGGGTTCGCTTCCCGGTGTCCTCCCTGCGTGGAGCTTGCATGTTCTCCCCATGTCTGTGTGGGTTTCCTCTGGGCGCTCCGGTTTCCTCCCACAGTCCAAAGACATGCAGGTTAGGTGGATTGGCAATTCTAAATTGGCCCTAGTGTGTGCTTGGTGTGTGGGTGTGTTTGTGTGTGTCCTGCGGTGGGTTGGCACCCTGCCCAGGATTGGTTCCTGCCTTGTGCCCTGTGTTGGCTGGGATTGGCTCCAGCAGACCCCCGTGACCCTGTGTTCGGATTCAGCGGGTTGGATAATGGATGGATGAATTTTGAAGACATAAATGGCAGCAACATGGATTTTGTAGTTTCTAGCAACCACATTGCATTATACCATTTATCATATTTATGTTGCGGTTTAAATAGCACTTGGGGTCTAAATGAAGAGTGATCTTTTTGAAAGATTTACAGTTTCCCCATATATTCTCAAATATTGCTGAAAATGGAATCCTCTGTCACATGTATATGTATGATTGACTAAATCTTTTATGCTCACAGTTTAAAATCATTTATCATGGAGTAATTAGATAATGGTAAATAAATGCAAGATTGAAGCAGTATAGTTTGGAAATATGTAAAAAGTTGAATTTCACAAAAAATTGACATCTTCTGTAGCTCTGCAGCTCAGAGTTTATATTAGTCATATCTTATTCCTTTATTTCCACTAACTGTGCGTTCATTAGCACTGCAAATGTCTAATTTCTGAGCATGTAATGATGTCTACTCTTTAATAGCTTCAACTGAACTGTTAACACTGTATTAAATCTAGTTTGGTTAGACGCTTGAAAGTGCACTTTTTAAAACTTCAGTTTTCTGCTTACAGTCTTTAATGTTCAAGCAATACCTTTAAAAACGGTGTGTCTTTTTTTGAAGTAAATTTTAAAAAGGTTTGTAATATACTGTATATCTACAAATAGGGCAGATTTTTCTGATGCTGAAACATCTTAGTGGATTTTAAAATTTTCATTACAGTTGTTGTGCTTAATGTTGCTTCCTAATTGCAGTATTTAAGACTATTTACACCAGCTGTAACAAAAGGGAGGTATCCTTCCTGCTTCAGCATGTCAGTCTTTTTGTGGTAGATGCTTATTAACGTGTGTCAAACTTAAGTAAACATGGCCATATTTTGTATGAATATTTAATGTAGTTACAAAGGTTGTAGTATGAAAATGTTCGTCGTATTGTAGGAACAAGCTATTCTAAAAAAGAAAGCTACTCAGAAAAGCTCATTTAAAATGCTATACTATAATAACGGGCAAAAATCTTCAGCACACCAGTTTAAGAATGAATGAAGTTTCACTGGGTTAACCTTAAGCACATGCATGTTAGATGGTTTTGATTTGTAGGGTTGTCTTTTTTGTATGCCTCACACTTTATTATTAATTGTGCTACATTTACATGGACTTTTCATACTTCATTTTAGATTGAAGGATTATCCCCAATATTGCCAGCACTTGGCTTCCATTGCTCACTTTATGCAGTTTCCACATCACTTACAGGAGGTAAGATTTTGGGGTGTATTAGGTATGGATTGCCATTAAGTGAATTTAGCAAGAGAAAAAAAAATTTAATTGGGTTAATTTTTTTTTTTTTTGTTTACAGGCCTAGACAACTCCAAATTATGTTTGTTTTCTGTAACTGTGTTCCTAATACCTATATTACTAAGTTATAAGTAAAAAATACTGACCAATGTGTCTGGCTTGTTTTTCTAATTATGCCTTTGGTTAAACATTAGAGCATGCAAGATTCATAATCACAGTACACAATAGTAGAAAACGGTGTGCTAGGTTTTCTGAAGTTTTTCGTGTCTGATTTCTAACAGAATAAAGATAATTCAAGAATCCCATTCCTTTTAATTTTTTTTTTTTTTTTTTAAATCTAGCATCACATCAGACAAACCGTCTTGGCCTACATAGTGGAATATTTCATATAAAATTCAATAAATGTGCAAATAAAGTGCTGTGAATTGTGTGCATAAATAAATTTGCCTCAGTGTTTTTTGATGCTTATTTAATTTTTTCTATAATCCTCCAAATGCATCATGAAATATGGCTTAAAATAAAACTATCACCTTCACTCTTCAATGTTGAGAGGGTGGGCTCTAGCACATACTGTGTTTTAATTGGTAAATCATCTTCTATGGAATGCTCATGCCTAATTCAATATGTCTGTACGGAAGGTAAAGGTTAATGAAATTACACAAGAATTCATTTGAAAATTACTATTGTCAACGAAATTAGTTCTGTCAAAGTTAACACGCATTTCAGATAGAAAATTGAAGATCTATCAGAAGAAATTACAATGTTGGTGTGCCTTTTAGACTATGGTATCGATTAAACTATTTTTTGAAACATCAAAGAACTAGTGCAACAGACTAGTATACACGCCAGTTCAGTTGACAAAGTTACCTGCCCTAGTTACACATCCTTTGACATTCCAGCTGAGTCAATAGAACACTTCATTTTATGTGGTTTAAAAGTACAACAGATTGCAGATCTATATGTTGTATCAGAGACGGCGATCATCATAGTAGGCATGTTTTGTAATTAATTCTTATGCTTTATTTCATTAACTATCTCCCGCTTAGACATATTGAATTAGGCATGAGCAATCTACAGAAGCCAATTATACGGTACATGCTAGAGCCCACCCTTTCAATTTTGAGTGTGACAGTTTTATTTCAAGCTGTATTTCTTGGTGCATTTTGTAGGAATATTCCAGACAAAATTAGATAAGTAACAAAACATTTTGTGATGCATTTATTTATGCTCCCATTTCACAGTATTTTTTATTTGTGCATTTCATTTTGTCTGAAATATTCCTCCATAGGCATTCTCTTTATAATTAAAAAACAAAAAGAAAAACCTTAGATTAAGTATATTGGCAGCCAGTTTGTCATTTGTGGATGCCTGGTATTCAAACATTTTGAAGTGTGTACTTTTCCCAAAAGGAACATAGGTTAAATTTATCCGCTTTTTACTAGTTAAAAATTCAGTTCATTGATATGAAGTTTGTGCATTTTATGGTTTGTATTTGAAATAAACTTAAATCTGTGAAAATGGAATGAACAGTTTTACACTTAAAGCTGTCTATTGAAAAAAGTGCACTTTTTATTTTGATTTAAATGGTTTGTTAAAGTTGTGCTAATTTGCATACAAACAAGTATATTGTTTACATTCATTATTAATGTATATTTTATCTTTGCAGTACATAGAGTATGGGCAACAATCAAGAGACCCACCTGTTAAGATGCAAGGGTCAATTACTACACCTGGCAGCCTTGCTCTTGCCCAAGCTCAGGCCCAAGCACAAGTCCCCCCTAAAGCATCTCTTCCAGGGCAGGTTAGCACTGTGGTAACTACATCCACCACAACCACTGTTGCCAAAACCACTACTATTACCCGCCCCACTGGAGTTGGCTTCAAGAAAGATGTTCCAGTGAGTATTGATAGCTCAGAGGAAAGAGGCATTTATTCACTTTTTGGTTTTTTTTTTCTGTGCAGTGCTCCCATTTGTGGTGCACGTAATGTACATACAAAAGATACTAGTAAAATGACTGATATTTTTCAGAACTTTAGCACTGCTGCCAAGATTTCTTAAAATCCTGTGTGTTCATTAGATTTGTTTTTAATAAATTATAGTTTTATCTATGTGTAGTCTCAGTTGTATAGCGTTAAAATAGCAAGTTTAATGTGACTGTACCACCCTAAATTCATCTTGACTTGAAACTTGTAAAGGGTTGGCCTTAGTTAATTCAAGGGTGGATCTTGCCTTGTAATATAGAGTGCTGCATTTTTTTTTATTTTTTATTTTTTTTTTTTCTGGTCAGCAGGATTTGAAGTTTCCTATCCTGTTTTTATAGCTGATTTTGTAAGCAAGTCAACAGTGAAAAATATTAAATAAAAAAAAAAAAAAATTCAAAAAATGACAAGGTCTTAATTTATATCCAGGAAGTGGAAAAAGTAAAAACAGAAGTATTTAATAATTTGCCTATTAGTGCATTATGAGGTTGTAAATAGTTTTCTTTTTGAGACTTTTAAGCACTTTGGAAAGTGTAACTCATTAAAGCAAAGCTACCCTAATAACTGCCTATCCAATTATTAACCATTAAAAACAATTTGGGCATCGTTTTACTTTGATATTCATAGGGCTTAAAATTATAAATTTGTCTAAAATGTTACAAACATTGAAAATGATTTTTAAAATTGTTTTTTAAATCGTTTACAAAAAAATAGACATTTCCAAATTTATCTTTGATAAAGAAGTCTATCTTTGCTTGTTACAGTCAACACTCAATTCTTGCATAATGCAGCATTATGTCCAGAATTCCTGCTTTAACAGTGATGTGTGATTTTATTAGGATCAGAACCATTCTTTTTAGTTTACTGGAAAATGTTTAAAATTTGTTCCAACTTCAGCTTTAGATCTAAGAACATAGTGACTGGTTGAAAAAATGCATTGTGAAAAGGTATGTTTAAAAAGCAAAAGGCTGAGTATTTTACTAATGATGTTACAAGCGAATGCCTTTTATTTTTTTTTGCCTTCTGAAGGAATTTTTAATTTTTTTTTCAAATGTTTTATCTGACATTGTTGCAGTGCTCCACAGTTTAACAATTTCAGGTAGTTTGAATATTTAATTCTAAATATCCTGTGTCAAAATGGATGTCAGTGTAAATTAAGCATGATGTAATTTATAAAATGCATTAATTTTTATTTTTGCAAAGGGAAAATTATATAAAAGATACCAATAAAGCTGTTTTTCTTCCATAAGAACCATTATTGCTTCAACAGTTTGTGATTTTCATATTTTTGATAGATTATTGTCAAAGTGGGAATTGAGATTTGTTTCTTTATTCGCTCCCAAGAGTGCGCCTTTTAACATGATAGGAAACACTCATCTAGTTTGAGCTTTTATTGATATTAATTGGAAAGGCAGATGAAGGCAGTAGTGAAGGTCTTAGAGATTACTTCTCTTTAATATTTTTTTGCCTCCACAACTTTTTATAGTCTTACTGTTTTAGTCTTATCTTCTGATATTTATGTCCTTTTTATCAGAAAGACATCTAATTCCTCAAACTTTTATGAATAAAGTATACATGGATTGATATCTGTAGTACTGCTTACCTGTGTTAAGTGTGTAATGAAAAAACATATGTTAGCCCACCAAATGCAAGAGGGAAATAATGTTATTGCTGAAATCATTTGCACTGTTTTATGCTTTGTGGTTTAACTGTGTTTATTCAGATGGATGCCCAGCTGAAAGTCGCAAGGTTGTATCTAGACTTTCACTGCTAGGCATAAATGAATAGCTCTGATTGAAGATCCTATATACCTGTTCCTTTACCATAACCACAGCATCTGTATTTTAAAGGACCCAGCTAATCATCTGAAGGCATAGCTCAATTGAATTACTCTGTCCATTCATTCATTGTTCCCCCACTTATTTAAAAACAGGGTCGCAGGAGCAACAGTCTTACCAGTGAGGCCCATATATCCCTCTCCCTAGCTGTACTTGCCAACTTGTACTGTTGATTTCCAAGGTGTTATCCATCTGGAAGATGTAATCCTTCCATTTAGCACTGGGTCTTCCTCCTAGCTGGTAGTGCCCATAAAACCTCCACAGGCATGCATCCCTATTAGATGCCTGAACCTCCTCAGTCAGCTCCTCTCAATGCAGAGGGTCTACTCTGAAAATCTCCTTGGATGCCTGCGCTCTTCATCCTGTTTCTAAGGGGGAGCTCAGCTACCCTGCAGAAAAAGCTCAATTTGGCCGTTTGTACCTGTAATCTCATTCTTTTGATCATTAACCAAAGCTCATGACCATTTATGAGGGTAGGGATGTAAACCGACTGGTAAATCAACAGCTATGCTTTCTGACTCGGCTCCTTGACCACATAACTGTTCTTGCGGCCTCAGTCTGTCTGTCAATATTTCCTCAATTTCTCCTCTCTCGTGAACAGGCCCTCAAGGTACTTAGCCTCTTCCACTTGATGCAGTAACTCATCTCACAATCAGTCTACCTTTCTCCTACTGAAGGCTATGGCCTCAAATTTCGAGGTACTGATCCTCATTCTTGCCACATTACACTTAGTTTTGAACTGTCCCAGTGTGTACTGGAGTACACAACCCAATGAAGCCAACAGGACCACATCATCTGCAAAGCTCAGTGACACAATTCTAAGGCCAACGAACTAGACCCCATCCCCGGCTGCACCTTGATATCCGGTCCAAACAAGATAGCAGGCAAAGCATAGTTGTGGCAGAGACCCACACCCACTGGGAACAGTGCTGTTTCTCACAGTGATTATAGAGAGTCCGAATAGCCCTTATTACAGGATAAAAAATAAAAAAAACATGAATACTTTATCTTTTCTGACAAATTTGCATTTTGACATTAGTTATGCAAAGATTATGAAGATCTTTCAAGGTTTTGCAGAGCATCAAGCAAAATCCTAATTAAAAGGATTAGTCTACTTCAGTTATTGGCAAAAAACTTTAAACGGTTTCATTCTATTGAAGTTCCTATTTTCTCAGATTAATCCTGTTTATTATTGCGCTAAGACTGTAGAAGGGGTTAACCTCATTTATTAGAAATGTTTATTTGATACAACAGTGATTTGCAGGTGTTTTGATACTGCCTGACTTTTGTAGTGAATGTGTGGGATTTTAGTGCAAGTGCTCAGTTCCTAGCTCAGGTACTGTATAGCAGGACAGTCTAATTTGTGTGTTTACGCAGTAAGTGATCTACTGTGTAATGTTTTTCTTAGTAGTTGTAGGTTTAGCTAATGCACAATGGCTAAAAACTTGAGGCTATGATACTAATACAGGAAGCCCTTTGATCTGATATGATTACTATTGCTTGCACTCTTAAATCATGGTTTCCCCTTTGTTTATGTTGTATGTTGGTCCAAAGAGGACAAGCATCCTCTGAGCTAGTCTTCTCAAGTGTGGTAAATTCTTTGTTTTGAGAGCATTGTAGAATGTCCATAATGGCACTGACTTGAAGTGTTCTGCCAGCAATGCATCAGACTGCAAGTCTAAGTTCAAGTTGTACCTCACTGGGGTACTGTCCACATTGCATTTAAAAGGAGAGGACATGGTGAATATTTCAGTTTCCACTGCTTTGAAGTCTTTCAAATCACCTGGAAAACTCGTCATTCAGTGCTAGGAACATGGCTGCATATCTGTTCACACTAGAATCCCTGAAGCCTATGAAAAAAGTCATCATGCCGGGCCAAATTAAATTCCTTCGCACCTCTTCATCAGGTGTGGCAGCCCAGATCGGTGTGATCATTCTTGTGCTCCTCCAACAATAAAACAAAATGTCTGTGATTTAATAACCCTAGCACACTGACAGTATTTATTATATAAACCACATGATTAATTTTCAACACTGATTTACATTGCACTTCTTGATGAATAATATAAAAAGTAGTTTTTGGGCTGGGTTAATCTTAACCACTTTTTCCTGCATCCTTTTTAAAAGACCAATATTTTTACCTGTCATATTAGAACCATCAGATGCGTCATCAACTAACTTTTCCCACTGCAATCCTAACTTTTGCGTGTACCGACTTCAGTAAATAGATCCTTACCGGTTCTTGTCCCTTTCACTGACTGTATATAATTTCAAAGTCTTTTGTTATTCCTTTCACTAAAATCAGCAGCTTCACTGTGTCACGTACATCACAACTCTTGGCTAAGGAGAATTGACATTTTCCACCCTGTGTAATATCAGATCCTCTGCAATTTCCTTAGTCTGTCTTGTTATGAGATTAACAGGTGTTCTATAGGCAGAGGATTGCCGCTGACTCCAATAAGCATTCTTTAACAAATTCTCCATCAGAAAACCATTTGCTTCTTTTTCCTTCTTTGCTTCTCTTAGGAGTCTAGGATTCGTTGAATCATCTGTTTTCCACACCAACCTTTCCTTTTTTTACTGCTCATTTTTGTTGTGTTTCTTTATAAAATGTAGACAGAATTCAGATCAACAGTTGTTGTCTTCCTTTATTCAATATAACATGAATAATTTTTGTGTCACCTCTTTCTCTGATGTCTCCCGCACTTTCCCTCTCTTATATCCCTTCCTTTCTGATGCAGTCTTCCACAATTTCCCATACATATCAATTTTGACTTGTTATCACATATAATCGTGATGCAGACTGACTCGCCCAGGCAAATACTCGCCGTCCACACCTTCCACGGGCCATACAGAACAAGACCATATGCTGCATTTGTCCGCAAGCCATATAATGCCCAGGTCTGCACTAGAGGTATACTGCATATAGATAGAGTTCCAAACCGCTCCTTCAGATAATAACTTTCAGGTGAGAAATAGTATAGTACTTTAGTCCATTATGGTGCAAGTCCAGTCTTTTATAGGTGTTTTGTTATAAATATATATTTGTTATTTTGATCTCCAAAACATTCTTTATCTTCAATGAGATATTCCTAATTTGTATAAAAAGAGGGAATTGTGGTGATCGAGAATATGCTTGGGGGAATGGCATAACTGTTTAAGCAGTTATAATTTATTAAAACCTGAATAGAAAGATTACAGTGGACTAAATTTTGTTTATTGGTAATATTATCTTTCAGCCTTCTATTAATACAACCAATATTGACACACTGCTTGTAGCCACTGATCAAACAGAGAGGATTGTGGAGCCACCGGAAAATGTTCAGGAGAAAATAGCTTTCATCTTTAACAATCTTTCCCAGTCAAACATGACACAGAAGGTAAGGTTTTGTTAATGTTAGCTGAAGTTTTGACAGTGGTAATGTGAAAGTTTAACCTTTTTTGGGGGCTGCAAATTTAGTGGGGTTCTCCCAAACCCACCATTTCTATTAGTGGAGCATTGTCTATGTATTTTAATAGAATTTGCTCTCATATGAATATTTGGAATGACACAATACAAAGCTCTTCTAAATGAAAAGGAGAGTACCTTTTTATTGCTGTAGCATAACATTTTTTCCACACACAATTAGTAGGAGTATAATTTATAATAGAGGTGGTTAGATGGCTGACAATGGAATACTTTCCTGACTACTTTAAAATACATGCAGTATTAGTGATGTCTATTAAAGCAGTGAACAGTACTGCTCAACCTTCTGTCGTCTTACAGCAGCCAAGTTTGGCAACTGTGGTTTTGAAAGGCAGTTTCTGGCACAGATGGTAAGCCAAAACAAATATCCAGTCAGTTTTAAACTCATTTGTGTTTTGGAAGACTGTTAAGCTTGTTCAGAATGACAGATACAGCAAATATCAATGTCTAGACATTCTGAAATTTCAGCATTTACGAATGCAAAGAGTAGAATCCTGAAAGATGTTTTTTTTATTGAATTGCTTTTATGGAAGAATAAAAATGAAGTTAAATTCTTTGGTGGCACAAGTGTACACACATAGGGTATTACTTTTTTTATATTTAACCAGTCATTTTTCAGAGAATGTGCAAAGGTGTTCACCAGCTATTTAAATTAATTCCAGTATCAATTAATAAAATCACGTCTAGGATTTCCCTGAAGGTTTCTTGATTACACGGCAGAGATGCTAATGGTGTGCAAACACGTGGTAAAAAATCTGATGAATCATATTTTTGAAAGGGTAAACATCAGAAAAGGGTTTAAACATTTAAAACGTCTTGAATATGAAAGTTGGTTGTTAAGAAGAGATGAAAATATGGCAATGAACAAATTGCACAGAAGTAATTTCTCACCCAAAGATTGTACATTTTTTGCAAGACAAACTCTTCACATGGTTTTGTGAGCTTAGTATTTCAGAATTACAGTAAAACTAAAAATGTTTACTTTGAGCTTATCGGACTATTGCTTTCCAAACTTCTTCCATGGTGACCCCAAGAACATTTAAAATACTGCTCATCGCATACATACACATTTTATGTGTGTCGAAATTAAATGAAAACTTGTGCAATGCATATTTGTCGGGCATTAATTTTTGGCATGATTTATCATTCATAAATCAATAAATGTAGTTTGCCATATTGGAAAGCAATGGAGCACATTGCTATATTAGTAAAAACTTGTTTATTTTTTTATGTATTAGTTGCATAGGCTCGGAGTGAACTGTATCCCATTCTGCTTTCTTTTTGATGTAGAGAATCCTATATACATTTAGGTCCATAAATATTTGGACAGAGAACTTTTTTTCTAATTTTGGTTCTGTACATTACCACAATAAATTTTAAATGAAACATCTCAGATGCAATCTCAGCTTTAATTCAGTGGGTTGAACAAAAGGATTGCATAAAAATGTGAGGCAACTAAAGCATTTTTTAACACAATCCCTTCATTTCAGGGGCCCAAAAGTAATTGGACAAATTAAATAACTGGAAATAAAATGATCTTTTCTAATACTTGGTTGAAAACCCTTTGCTGGCAATGACAGCCTGAAGTCTTGAACTCATGGACATCACCAGATGCTAGGTTTCCTCCTGTTTAATGCTCTGCCAGGCTTTTACTGCAGCGATTTTCAGTTGCTGTTTGTTTGTGGGCCTTTCTGTCTGAAGTTTAGTCTTCAACAAGTGAAATGCATTCCCAATTGGGTTAAGATCAGGTGACTGACTTGGCAATTCAAGAATTTTCCACTTCTTTGCTTTAATAAACTCCTGGGTTGCTTTGGCTGTATGTTTTGGGTCATTGTCCATCTGTATCCTGAAACGCCGCCCAATCAATTTGACTGCATTTAGCTGAATTTGAGCAGACAGTACTGTATGTCTCTGAACATCTCAGAATTCATTCGACTGCTTCTGTCCTGTGTCACATTATCAATTAACACTAGTGCCTCAGTGCCACTGGCAGCCATCACACTGCCTCCACCGTGTTTTACAGATGATGTGGTATGCTTTGGATGATGAGCTGTTCCACGCCTTCTCTATACATTTTTCTTGCCATCATTCTGGTTGAGGTTGATCTTGGTTTCATCTGTCCAAAGAATGTTTTTCCAGAACTGTGCTGGCTTTTTTAGATGTTCTTTAGCAAAGTCCAGTCTAGCCTTTCTATTCTTGAGGCTTATGAGTGGCTTGCACCTAGCAGTGCACCCTCTGTATTTACTTTCATGCAGTCTTCTCTTTATGGTAGACTTGGATATCAATGTTCACTTAGTTGGCTGTTGTGAAGGGGTTTCTCTTCACTGTTGTGAAGGGGTTTCTCTTCACCATGGAAATGATTCTGCGATCATCCACCACTGTTGTCTTCCGTGGACGTCCAGGTCTTTTTGCGTTGCTGAGTTCACCAGTGCTTGCTTTCTTTCTCAGGATGTACCAAACTGTAGATTTTGCCACTCGTAATATTGTAGCAATTTCTTGGATGGGTTTTTTCTGTTTTTGCAGCTTAAGGATGCCGCCTTTCACCTGCATGGCGAGCTCCTTTGACTGCATGTTGTCTGTTCACAGCAAAATCTTCCACATGCAAGCACCATACCTCAAATCAACTCTAGGCCTTTTATCTGCCTAATTGATAATGTCCAAACGACAGATTTGCCCACACCTACCCATGAAATAGCCTTTGAGTCAATTGTTCAATTACTTTTGAGCCCCTGAAATGAAGGGATTGTGTTTTTAAAAAAAAAAAAAAAAAAATGCTTTAGTTGCCTCACATTTTTATGCAATCGTTTCGTTCACCCCACTAAATTAAAGCTGAAAGTCTGCACTTCCAACTGCATCTGAGTTGTTTCATTTAAAATTCATTGTGGTAATGTACAGAACCAAAATTAGAACAAAGCTGTCTCTGTCCAAATATTTATGGACCTAACTTTATGTGAAAGATTATTCTCAAGTTTGCATTTGGAGGCTGCAGTTGTTGCGTTTTTCTTGTGACTGTGTTTAAGCGCAATGTATTTTGCAAACACAGTGGGTATAGAAAGTAAAAATTAACACATTACCTTCTTGGCACCCCATGGTTTCACAGTCCCCAGTTTAAAACATTCTGCAGTAAACAATAGCTCTGGGTCAAAAATCGGCACCGTTCACCCAAACAAATAGTTTTACAATACCATGCCTTTTCAGGTGAAGTTCAATACTGTTGGGAGTTGTTGCTGTTCTTGCTCTAGGTTCAAGTAGAAGACTTACGTACTGTTTGTTCATGGTGTGCAGTGGTGTTATCTTTCTAAGCTCATTGTTAAGCTCCTGCCGTGTCCTCTGCAACTTCATACAAAAAGTATTACTTTTTCTGGCACAAAGTGTAGATACTGAAGTTCCCTTCTTATAGTAGTAATGTTGCTTTCCAATCTTCAGGGAACAGTCTCAATCGTTGGCCTGAACCTGGCTTGACAGAATAGACCTTGGAAATAGTTAGGGCATCTAACTCCAAGAGAACACAGTCTGTTTTTAGCTCCCCATCAGAAAGAGAGCGGCTCGTCAGGTTTCAGAAAAAAGAGATGCATGTAGCTAGTTTTAAAGGAAGATATAACTCTGTGTGATTTGATCAAGGTCCCTTCTGATTACAGAACCAGTGTCTCCTTAAAGGTGCATTATTTTGTCCATCACATACAGGCAGTTCAGTTTGTGGTCACAAGCCCAAAATGAATGTCCGTTTTGGTGTCTTGTCTGAGGAAGGAGTTATCAGCTTAACTGTGATGTACACCTTTGTTATCAGATGAAGTATTGGGCTGATACTGGTAGTGACTGCAATTCAGCCCCTCACTAAGAAATGTAGGTTGGGAGGTGAGGTACAGCTGAAATTCTGCGTCCCTGTTAAATCTGCTGCCTTAACAGGCTCTTTGAGTCACTAAATGCCTAGCAGAATGGACAGTGCCCACGATGACCTACATTACTCTTGCCAGCTGCTCAATACCACGGTTGACTGCTACTCTAGCAGTACCAAAACAAGCAGGAGAAGGTTTACAGTTTTACTGCTAATTAAAGTTCCTTAATATGCCCAAAAAGAAGCGAATGAGTGTTATAACATAATACCAATACATCCTGGACAGGTAGCAGTTGGTATTGTTAGAGGTCTAAACATTCAATGTGTTTAGACTACAAGACTACTACTACTACTACTACACAAGAAGACTACTTTAGAGTAGTTTCAGCCTAATAAGCTATTGGGTCTCAGTTTCAGCATGGCCTCTGGTTGGATGAAATGGGGGATTGGGGGGGGGGGGGCGGGGGGATATGCCATGGTTAGTCCAGTTCAGTGTGTTGTCACCATGACCATTACCAGACAAATGAAGTGAATAATGTGCTATAATAGAAAACATCAAGTTTATAGTGACTGGATGGCTTTATGCAAGTGTACTCCACTCTAAATCCCCACACTTTTTTTTCCCCATGTGTGTTTGTATCCTAGTGTTATGACTCTAGTTCTAATCCGAGTTAATTGCTATAACATCAATGGTGGGCTTAACATTTTTTGCACATATCTTCTGCTTGATAGCAGATAAAATCTAACTTCAGTGGAATGTATCAATTTTTTTTTTCTAAAGGTAGAAGAACTGAAGGAAACTGTTAAGGAGGAATTTATGCCTTGGGTATCCCAGTATCTTGTAATGAAGAGAGTCAGTATCGAACCAAACTTCCATAGCCTTTACTCCAATTTTTTGGACACATTAAAAAACCAAGAGTTTGTTAAAATGGTCCTCAATGAAACATACAGAAATATTAAGGTGAGATTTTTTGCTAATTCATTATAGTTTGTTTTGCCTTGTAATAGCCACCTTTTTACTTCATGTGTAGTCACTATGCAAGTATGCTGGAACTATTTACTTATTGGCTATGTGCTTTACAGGTTCTCCTGACATCCGACAAGGCTGCAGCCAACTTTTCTGACAGATCACTATTGAAAAATCTAGGACACTGGCTTGGGATGATTACACTTGCAAAGAATAAACCCATTCTTTACACGGTTTGTTGGCTACATGTTTAATCTGTTTAGCAGCTCTATAAGCAGTACTACCAGTACCTTATTAAATTGAATGATCTTTGCATAAATGGCTTAAAAAAATAAAGTGAATGGTGTTTGTGTGTAAAACAGTACTTATGAAACCCTTCTTTTTTTGCTATAAAATAAATTTCAGTAATCTATACTATTCATGTAATGTGTTTTTATATTTATCTTTCTTGGATGGGAATTAAACTAGTCTAAGAAGTTTTGAGACTTTTGAGAGATTTTTGTTTCACTGTTTCATGCTAGCATTCATCTTGGTCATTTTGTTGTTTTGAGGCTATTATAAAATACTGCATCTCTCATAGAAGCTTACAGTGTGGTGTAGAGGAACACCAGTGCACAAATGGAACAGGCTTGCTGCAGATGTTTATTTGGAGCAGTACATTTTCTAACATGTGGTTAAAAGTCTCCTGATTATGTACATAGGCGCTTATCCAAACAATTCCAGAATGTTAGTAACATTCTTTGTTTCCTTGTAACCTTTCCTCTAGTGGTGTGATTCAAGCTTCATTCACATAAGTACCAGTAGGTAGCTAAAGCCGCTTTTTTTTTTTTTTTTTTTTTAAATTGGCAGTTTTTCTAGCATAGACTGAGTTGTTCATTCTTTACATAGTGTTGTGCCAGTGAAGGAGAGAATGCATTCACTTACAACAAAATCACTTATGATTTTTTTTTTTCTATTAAACACATTCCTTAAATTTTGTATCCTTCTGTTGAGTTCTTGTGGTTTAAGTTTTAAGGGTCATGTTGTAGATATGAACTTGGTGCTTTATTAGCTGCTGATCCAAAAAACCTTGGAGAAAATGATCTTTCGGTCAAAAATTAATTTGGGGAAAGTTAACTCATTACTTTTGTGAGTGTGTAACCACAAGTTTAAAACAAATCAAAATCTGTATTTGAATCAAACTTATGTAGCAGTTTTTGTAAAAAGCTAAAAGGTGTTGTGTTATATATACACACACACACACACACATACAGTGGGTACGAAAAGTATTCAGACCCCCTTCAATTTTTCACTCTTTGTTATATTGCAGCCATTTGCTAAAATCATTTAAATTTAATTTTTCCCTCATGAATGTACACACAGCACCCCAATATTGACAGACAAAAAAAGAATTTTTGAAATTGTTGCAGATTTATTAAAAAAGAAAAACTGAAATATCTCATGGTCCTAAGTATTCAGACCCTTTGCTCAGTATTTAGTAGAATCACACTTTTGAGCTAATACAGCCATGAGTCTTCTTGGGAAAGATGCAACAAGTTTTTCACACCTGGATTTGGGGATCCTCTGCCATTCCTCCTTGCAGATCCTCTCCAGTTCTGTCAGATTGGATGGTAAACGTTGATGGACAGCCATTTTTAGGTCTCTCCAGAGATGCTCAATTGGGTTTAAATCAGGGCTCTGGCTGGGCCATTCAAGAACAGTCACAGAGTTGTTGTGAAGCCACTCCTTCATTATTTTAGCTGTGTGCTTAGGGTCATTGTCTTGTTGGAAGGTAAACCTTCGGCCCAGTCTGAGGTCCTTAGCACTCTGGAGAAGGTTTTTGTCCAGGATATCCCTGTACTTGGCC
>JANRMT010062806.1:82126119-82156298 GCA_026402145.1 Polypterus bichir lapradei
CTCGCGCCCGCGTGCGCCAGTGTGTCTGTCTCTCTCGCGCCCGCGTGTGTCTGTGTGTCTCTCTCAGCACAGGGAATGCACAGGAAGAGACTGAACACGTGCCGTGCAGCCCCGCGCATGTGCACTTCACCAGAAGACAGGCACACACACGGACACCTGGACGCACACAGGGGTTTTATTAAAGAGGATAAAGGGGGGAAAAAAGTACCTACATACAGTACTGATGTGTGTTACTAGTGGAAGTAAAGACCTAGATGAATTGAGATCTAGTACTTCATGATTAAAGAAAGAATAAGTATGCTGATAAAGCTTGTATTATCCTACAGACAAGATAAGATCCTTTAGCTTACCTTGCATAAATATAACTATAGCTTGAAGAAATGCTGACTGCTTCCCGATTTCCAGAGGTTTTTCTTTAAATCGGTATCAGTTCTCTTGTCCTGTTAAAACGGTTTTTGAGAAAATCCACTTGTAGTTTGTTCCGTGCATCTTGGAAAACATTCCAGTATTTTTCTGCCAACTTTGGTAGTCTTGCTTGAGACTATGTTCTCAGAAAATCCCAGACTGGCTCAATGATGATGAGATCGGGCCTCTAGGGAGTCCATACCATCTTACTTAAGAACTCCACGTTCTTTTTCCTGGATTGCTCTATAGAACCATTACTTTGTGTTTGGAGTCCTACTCCAGAATAAAGTTGGGACTGTATTTTATAAAATTAGAGTATTTGTCAGTAAACAAAGTTAAACAATGCAGAGTAAAACTTTAAAATAACGCACAAGTAACAGGCTACAGTTACTTCTGTATGTAGATGAAAGCTAGCACTCTGGTGAACAATAGAAAGGGTGGGCTATTAGATACCAACAGTGTGATATGCAAGTTGAGTGCCACAGATGATAGCAGAAGGTTAAGGAATAAAATGTGACTAAAGCAAATAGTCTTTTGCTATTAGCACCACACACACACACACACACACACACACCCCCATATAGTTGCCTCAGAAGGGTAATGCTAGTTTAAGGTAGGGTGTGCTATGTCTGAAGCTAAGCTAAGATGCAGGCAATATGTGAAACTGTAACTGAGATAGTAAAATGAGCAATAATGATATTGAAAAGTTGATTTAAAAATTGTAACTTCAATGCCATTCTCCACATTACTGTGCAGTGCAATGAACAATGTGGCTTTTTAGATTTGTTTGTACTTGTAGTTTGAGTTTTTTCCCTATTAAGTCTGTGTACTGCAAATTACTAAGAAAGTCTTGTTTGTTTTGAATAGTTGAAGTTTGCCATAGTATTCTGGGGGTATAGGGGTGGGTCTTGAAAGCAGATCTTTTATCAGGAATGGATCAAGACCTTATGTTGATTAGATTAGTGCTCAGGATCATCTTCTGATCTTCACCTAATACTAATACTTTGGAGGTAATTACATGAAGGGCTGATGACACCAAATTTGATAAAGCTAGCAAAGATGTCAACGGAGAACAAACACCATCTAAATAGGTTCCTTATGTATGATGCCCCTGTTTCAGGTATGTGGAAAGAACAGATATTTTGTGACATGTTTGAGTCCTGTGCATGATTGCAATGAAATTGATGTTTATTGCCACTGGTTTTATAATTGAGGTTAATCTTTATAGTACTACAATGTTGTACATTTTTGTGTTGCCAGCGTCATACTCTATTCCGTACACTCACTACAGCTAAGTCTCCATCTAACAGGGAAATTTGTTTTAAAAATTAAAAAATAGGGAATTTGTTAAATGTTAGATTATAAAATGTAGTGTATTTTTTAATTCTATAGTAGATTCAGCACACTTATTTGTCCAGGTGTTTGTAATACAGTAAATTTCTAAAAATCATGATTATTAAGATTTAAGTACAACTTTTCTCTGTCAAATGTTTGGGAAACCTGCCATTACCACTACTTCCCATTCAGAAATGTAAAATGTGGGGAAAATTAAATAAGGGAATGTTAAATTGGGAACCTGCTTGTATTAAGAAAACACCAGGTGCAAGTATATGTAAAATCAAAGCAAATAAAATCTTAAATGACAGTGATGAGTGATTAAGAAATTAATGTAAAAACAACCTGAGAGGTCTGTTGTACAGGATTGTAAAAGCATTAAATGTAACAAACTGCAAGCTCAAAAAAAATTTAGATGGTGGCCCACTGTTATGTACTACTGCCTTTGTCATTTTTGTAATGTGCTACAATACAAATACAGCTCTACCAAATCAGACAAAATGTCACTGCCTAAATGGCAATGACATTTCTGGGAAAAATGCATAAGGAAATGGTGTGCTTGGGCATTAGGTAATTTTTTTTTTTTTTTTTTTACCTTTGGTGTGCATAGTTTTAATTAAAGTGTTGCGTTTTGATAAATAATGTGATTACTATGGTTAATCAGTTTTTTCTTTTTGAAAGCTACTACTTGACAACTGAATAAAGACATGAATTATAGCATAAACAAGTGATTTGTCTTATTAGCCTAATGGCATTGGGACTTGGTGCTGCTTGCTTAGTGTTTTATTCACACACTAAACTTCGAATTTTAGATAGCTGTATAAATATTAGAGTTCAGTAATGCCACAGTTTGCACACATTTTTGTTCAAAATCACTATTCAATACATTTTGCATTTGTTTCTAAATTGTAAACCAAACACTGGAAAATTAAAAACTTTTTAAAACACTTTTAAATAATTTGATCAGCATGGTTGCCTGTAATTAGTCATTTGATGTGAGTGCCTCTGATTCACCGATGTGCATTTACTTATATAATGTCTCTCTGATTGGTTTAAAATACTTTGTAAATGGTAAACTTTGATCTTTTGTAAGAGTGAAAATACTAAATGGAATGCAGCAATCATTGCTTTTCACATTTGGTATTTCACTTCACCTGTATTCATAATAGAGATTATCACATTTTGCATCCATAGCTGTTTTTAAATCAGGTTGTGTATATAGTTTTCATTTTTCCATGTGAAAGCTGTTTAGTTATAAGTTGGTTGTATTGTTGCTTCAGTTAGGTGGATTATTCTCTTGTTCTGTGTGTGTAGTGCTTGTAGTTTATGAATTGGTTAAGTCTAAATTGTCGTTTTTTGTTAGTTGATAATGCCATTAACATTTATACCATTACTAAAGCTAATCTTTAATTAATAAGGGAGATTCTGCTCCCATGCTGACTGTGTCTTTACCATTGTATTTTTTTGTAATATATTGTAGGTTACTTTTATATATTTTTGGGGTTCTTCGGCATCCAAGTTTTTTTGGGGTTAGGCTATTGCCAGCCAGGAGACTGAGATGGCAGGTTTCTTCTTCAGGAGGATTAGTGTCTAGTGCTGAGTGAAAGGGGTTTCCTATTTTAGCTGCATCTTCTTTTCTCAATAGCTACAACCTTTTTATTTTTAACTTTGGAGCAAGACCCGTGTGTGGCTTGATCCTTACCATAATTGAGGGGCTCCCAATGAGACCAACCCAGGACAGCAGATGAGTATGGCATATTGCATGCAACAACTCTGCAGTTCTGTCTGGAATTAATTTCTCTCCAATGTCAAATTTCTTCTACCACACTCAAGTCTGTAACGTGAGCTCATGTACACATTTCAGAGGTGGAGTTCAGGGGCAGAACATATGAACACAAGGAAAGGCAACTGAATATTGCAGATGAGATTGAAGCATGTCTAGAGAATATGTTTATCTCCTATTAAAAATCCCATAGCTGTTTACTTTTGTGAGCTTCTGTTGCTGGCTATATCTACATTCGTTTTACTCCCAAGTTCTTCTCCTTCACTATACTGGATTGTATTGTAATTCTCTTTATATTGAATATTATGTGTGTTGCTGTTAGGAGGGATTGGAAAGAATGATGTTACTACTGCTTTAAAGGTGCCTCTTCACCATGGTTTAAAGTCCACACATTCCTGACTGAATAGCTTTACATGTAGCTTATGTTTTATATTGTTCAATGCTACTGGATTTGTTTAAGCATTTATTTGGCTGACTCTGAGAGTGTAAAGGATGGTGAATCAACAGAGAGGGAGCTGTAAAGAATCCATATTTGCAATATGTCTCACAAGGAACAGGAGAGATTGTGTCTGAGATGCCAAATAGTACTTGCATACATGTTACACTGTTACCATGTACAGTGGAACCTCGGTTCACGACCATAATTCGTTCCAAAACTCTGGTTGTAAACCGAGTTGGTCGTGAACCGAAGCAATTTCCCCCATAGGACTTTATGTAAATACAATTAATCCGTTCCAGACCGTATGAACTGTATGTAAATATATTTTTTTTTAAAGATTAAGCACAAATATAGTTAATTACACCATAGAATGCACAGTGTAATAGTAAACTAATGTAAAAACATTGAATAACACTGACACAACACCCAGGCTCCCTGCTCAGCTGCAGGAGCAGGCTCTCTCTCTCTCTCCAGAAGCAGGCACCCTCCCCTTCTCTCTCAGCAGCACGCACGCACGTGCTCGCTCTCTCTCTCTCTCTCTCTCTCTCTCTCTCTCTCTTGTGCAGGCAGGCAGGCATGCACGCGCAGGCAGGCACGTCTGACCGAGAACAATGCAACACGTGCGGAAATCATCGGCGCGCACAAACCGAAAGGGAAACTGGCTTGTTCGTATACCGAGTGTGTGGTCGTGAACCGAGGCAAAAGTTTGGCGAACTTTTTGGTCGTGAACCGAGTTGTACGTGTACCGAGACGTTCGCGAACCGAGGTTCCACTGTAAGTGTTCCTGGAAAACAGAGGCCATGAAAATTACTTGTATGATAATAAGAAGTAACTGCACTATTTCTGATTTTCTTGTGTTGTCTTCAAGGAGAAAGGAAAGCAGCATTTGCTTGATGCCTTAGATGCCTAACCACTAATAGCATTGACCTGAGATGCCTGTCATACTGATGTTTTAACATCCTTGGCATTAACCTGGAATGTTTCTTGGGCTTGAAATTCTATGTAAAAATGGTTACACTTGAGTGTCTCTTGGGTTAAGCTCTTGCAATCTGATGTAAAATGTTAAGCCTGAATACCACCTCAGACAGTATTCCTTTGCTATCTAGTGAAAATATTACATTGTTTTTTGCCACTCTATTTAAACTCTTCAGTATTTATGAGCATGGCAGAGCCAACATATAAATGAAAAGCTTTAAAGCCAGTTTTGAACAAACTGAACCTGAACCTTTGAATCAAATGATAGTGATAATGGGAACCGGTAATCAGACGTTGACACAGATAGTGAAACTTATGCATACTTCACTGTATGAAACAACCATGTGCTATGCCATAGTATGCAGTGCAGCATCTTCATGGCAAAAAAGGCAAAATGATGGTGATCAAGTGGATAATGAGAGATACTTTTACCCTAAAGCGCTTTTCACAATGCAGCAACTGTCGTGGTTTGTGTCAGGGGAAATTTGAAAATCACTAAGCCTTGTGTTGCTGTAGCCTACAATAACGCAATTGGCATGTCCATCATGCCAATATGGCACTAACCTTTTCATGTACAAGGAACTGAAAAAGTGAAAGTTTAGAAAGAAATGTGCCTCTACTGTCCCTATTGCGATATTGGGCTGTGGCTCGGTAACAGTTTCAAAATATATCACATGAAGGAAGTGATCTAAATGTGCATCAGTACTGCAGTGGACATTAGACAAAATTTCCCATCATATTTGTTAATGTTTTAGTATTTACACATTTCTGTTACACTTAACTTTTTTCATGTTGTAGAAAATTAAGTGTTTTTTTGACTTGTTTTTCTTGGTGTTTTCCGAGAAGTATTCTGGAAATAAAAATATGTGCGAAAATGCATTCTAAAGGGTTGCTTAAGAAGTAGAAAACTGTCCATTTTATAAATGGTAATACAATCATTGAAACATGTGAATAGGCTGATCCTGGAAGCGAGTTTTGGGGGGAAGCCTGTTGCATTGCATGACTTGAGTAACACAGTGCCAGTTATTAATGCAAGACAAACTGTTCTTTATGCTAAGATAACAAGTTGTTAATTTTATATTAAAATTGCTTGTTCTGGCAGCCCTAATGTGTGTGTTCCTATCATTGAAGCCTGTATGAGAACAGAGGATTGATTTAGAAACTTGTTAGGTTGAATGGCCAGTGGTGGCTGGGTTGTCTTTTTGCCTTGGAACTCCTGCAGTGTTTTATTTTCCCCCTCCATCCTAACTGGAGGTTTTTTGCTTTCTCCTTATCTTGTAAAGCACTTAGAGCTACATTGTTGTATGAAAATGTCCTATAATATATAGATGTTGAAAGCACAGCAGTTATGACTAATTCTTTAAAGACAGTTCTTTTGATCATGGTATTGCTTTCAATATCACGTTTTTCATAAACCTATCAACTTTATTTTCCAGTCCAAGAATGCATTTTTAACTATTTACATAATTTAATCTGAATTGTATAATCATTAGAGTATCAGTACAAGCATTTTTGCATTTTCATTGTAATACTAATTGTTAGGCTTATGTAAGAAGAGAAGAGGTTGGTAAAAGTCTGTGATACCCAGTGCTACACCCGACAAACTGGGGCCTTAAGCAGAATCTCCTTCCTGTCCTAAATCCACTACATTAGTATTTCTTTTACCAGTTCTAAAATGAACAATAAATATATACATAAATAAAAAATAACTCATCACAATCCTTAACTATATACTTCAAATACTATATTTTAAAAGTCTTAACTTGAAAGTGAATGTTTAGTAGCTTTAGTAGCTTCTTCAGTCTCTTTGTTGTATATCACAACACGTCTACATTTTCTGAAGGCAGCCATCTATTGGCTTCTGTACAAGGTCTGAGGTGATGGTAATGATAGCTAAACTGCTAATGTCATTGTGCCATGGGTAACCTCAATTATGTCTTGATGAGGTTACGTTTTGAAAAACTGGTAACTAAGGGACGGATGCTGCATTCTGGAGGGTAACCCTTAGGTTTGGACTTCAGTGGTATTTAATTGCAATTATACACCAATTGATTTGTTTCCTTTATAAAATAAGGCCTAATCAAAAATGTTCTAAGTTATCCATGTGCTGTTAATATTTGCTACCTGATACTGTATAGCCAATAGTATCACTTGTGACATGATATTCCTATTAATAAAAACTACTAATACCACTGAACATGCTTAATAATCATCACGTAGTGAATCAGGGTTAAAGTGATGCTGAATATTTAGATATTGGAAAAAAATGAACATGTGAATAATCACCCACACTTATGAATTTATCTAAGCTTCATTTTGTCCTTTCAATGTCAGCAGATTGCAATAATGCATTAACTAATATAGTAATGGTATCTACCAATAAAATTAACCATCAGTTAAAGTTAATCTAAGCTAATTGCTCTTTTTGTATGGAAAAAGTTGTTTGCATGGTGCCATTCCACTATTCAGCCAATAACTAGTAAGCAAGACAGCCTTTTTGTTGGTGAAATTTACAGATGTGTCCTCAATGTAGCAATACTCGGAGCAAATTCATAATTTGACTAGCATAAGTAGAATTTAACAACATGTAAAGGTCTTGGGGTCTATATAGCAATAATAACTCAGCCATTCCTCAGCTAGGTACTGTACCATTAGATAATATCTGAATACTGAATAGCAAAACGATTGCACATAATGTTAGTTACTGCAGTAAACTGCTAGCTTTAGTATAATGTCAAGTGATATGTTAGCTAGCTTACTGGAAGTTTGACAACTTTAGTTTTCTAAGCACTTCTGCTATTAGTTGGGCATGAACTGCTTCATTCTTTCGTGTCTTTTTTCTTTTCTGTGCTCCTCCTGACTAATGACTTAAACGTGGATAAAACTCTGTATTCCATAAACCCCAGGATTATTTGCCATACACCTCACAGGCTTGGTAAGGATCAAGAATACAGGCAAACATTCTCAGAGAGTAGGATGAATAAAAGCCTTGATAAAGATAAATTTTCATTGGAAACTGCATGAGAGTGAAAGACAATTGAGGATTCTGAATGAGTAACGCGCCATAAAGAACAAGTGAAAAATAACCATGCCTAGTTGCCAGTTCATGTTGGCTTTTTTTAATGAGGTGTTTCCATGGTGATATCCACACGAAGGTGGTACTACTTTAGTGTACAATCTTTTTTTAAATAAGCCCAAGCAGTGTGTTTAACTTTGATTTGGTGTGTGCCTCAGTCTTTCTGCTTGGTGTTTGTTAACAATATTTAAGATTATTTTAATTCAAAAGAAAAACTTACAATAATATACATTAGAATGTTTGTAAGCATAATTATTTGAATTTATTTTGCAGTGTTTTGAGTTATAAATATCCAACACTAAACATACTGTACATTTCTTTTATGAAGATTTAATATCATGGGAATATTGTACCGTGACGCGTAAATCACAGTTTGAATTGTATCGTTGAAGTGTATTGTCTCATGCCTAATAGTAAACTTTGAAGCTATAATAATTGAGACGTATTGTCTGTATAACTGTATAGAAACTTCATTATACTAAGAATAGATTGCATAAAACACTGTAGCCACTGTGTACAGCCTTACTGACATTGCCTGTGTAACAGGATCCAAAGTTCTTTCACACTTGTCATTTTTGTGAACACATTTGAAATCAATGCAAAATAAAATTACTGGTTTAGTTGCACAATTTGTATTTGTGTTCTAATAGTGTTTTTCAATCTTGATTTGTCGGTGTGGTATATCCAAATATTGGTTAGCTTAATTTACCAGTAAAATTTACTTTTTTTTTGTATAATCTATCATTTTTTCCCAATAATGCTAAACTGTTTGTTTCTGGTTTGTGTAGATTCCTTTATTCCAGACTCACCCACAACTCAAGCAGTGTGTTCGACAGGCCATAGAGAGAGCAGTTCAAGAGCTTGTCCATCCTGTAGTTGACCGTTCCATAAAAATTGCCATGACAACTTGTGAGCAGATTGTTCGTAAGGACTTTGCCCTTGACTCAGAAGAATCTCGTATGCGTGTTGCTGCCCATCATATGATGCGCAATTTGACAGCTGGGATGGCAATGATTACTTGCCGAGAACCTCTTCTTATGAGCATTGCTACGAACCTAAAAAACAGCTTTGCTTCTGCTCTCAGGGTAAATAATTTTCTTCAACTTTGGTTCAGTTATGCAGAGTGGATACTTTGAATGTTTTATTACCTTTATCTTTTGTTTATCATATGAAAGTGTTAAATGCTATCCTTTTGGAGCAGCTCAATATTCATAATTATTTTGGAGCCTGTATACGGCCTGAAAACTTGAGGTAGTAAAATAGTGTTTTTTTTTGTGTTATGTTTAAATTCCCTGGTAAGGTAGCAATACTAACTTATGGTGCCAGAGAGTTGTGATGTGTTACACGTTGGTTAGCATTTGCACAAAAGAAGTTCACTGTACTCTGTAGAAGTGAAAATCATGACCTTATGAATTTTATGATTGCATTGCATGGAGATTTTATTTACATGTCTAATTTAAACCTGTAATTATTTCAGTTCATTCATTTAATTTGTATTGATCAGATAATTGATATTTTGTTACCATTTGTAAGGCTCCAACTCCCCAACAGCGAGAAATGATGGAGCAAGCAGCAGCACAAATAGCACAAGACAACTGTGAACTTGCCTGTTGCTTTATTCAGAAAACTGCAGTGGAAAAAGCTGGACCTGAAATGGACAAAAGACTTGCAACTGTAAGAAACAATTCAGTTTACTAGGTGATTCTACTCTTAAAGTATCATCTGAATTTGATTTTTTGTTTTTCTTTTAAACCAGGAGTTTGAGTTGCGCAAGCATGCTAGACAAGAAGGCCGCCGTTACTGTGACCCAGTTGTACTAACGTATCAAGCAGAACGCATGCCTGAGCAAATCAGACTTAAGGTACAGCAAGATTCGAATTTGTACTTTTAAAGAAGCATTCTTGATCACAAAGGTTATTTAGTCTATCAGTATTCATTTAGTGTTTGGAGTGATTGAAGTTTCCATAATTTGAAATACTGTACTGATTTGCTGAAAGGTTTTAGGATTTAGTTATTCCCATTTAATGTTTAAATTATGTCTTATCAACTTTTTTATAATGTCTTTTTAAACACATGCTGTATTTATATGCAACAAATAGACCATATGTAGACTTGTGTATGCTTCAGGAAACTTGTTAAATGTTCTTGTCTAAGAGATTCTCCTAACTTCTCCTTCCCCACCCCTCAAAAATAAGGTTGGAGGTGTTGATCCTAAACAGCTGGCTGTTTATGAAGAGTTTGCCCGAAATGTTCCTGGATTCCTTCCTAGTAATGATTTATCCCAACCAACTGGTTTTCTTGCTCAGCCAATGAAGGTATGTTTTTTTTTTATACTACTATCGCAGTTGACCTTGTATTAATTAATGCAGATGCTTTATATTTAATAAATACAACAGGAAATATCTTGCCTATTTTATGAGGATTCATGCTCTAAAGACTGAAATATTTAGAAATCCCTGTTTTACAGCAACAAGCCTGGGCTACAGACGATGTTGCACAGATATATGATAAGTGTATTACTGAGCTGGAGCAGCATCTGCATGCCGTTCCTCCTGCATTGGCTATGAATCCTCAAACGCAAGCACTTAGAAGTCTGTTGGAAGCTGTAGTGCTGGCCAGAAATTCTAGGGATGCAATTGCTGCACTTGGACTGCTACAGAAGGTAGTTTTAAGTATTCCCAATTTGAGGTCTGGTCATCGGTTTGGATTTTAGGATTTATATTAATCTAATGTTCATCATTTAGGCTGTAGAAGGATTGTTGGATGCTACCAGTGGCGCTGATGCAGATCTGCTTCTCCGGTATCGGGAGTGTCACCTACTTGTACTTAAAGCACTGCAGGATGGTCGTGCCTATGGGTCTCACTGGTGTAACAAACAGATTACTAGGTCAGTCTTGTTGTTTTTTTTTTTTTTTTGTTTTTTTTTAACCCTACTTAAACAATTCTGCATCTCTTATTAAAATATGCATTCATGTTAATTTTTCATGGTCTAGTTTAAATTTTTAGTATTTAACTTGCACTATTATTAAGCCTTTATGGCATTTCATGCCATTTTAAGGTTACGCTGTAGTGCGAAATAAAATCTTGTTGACAAATCTGCCTCAGACTACGTAGTAGCTGTTGCATTTCTCTCCAAGGGACAGTTGCATATGTTTGTGCCTAAGCTCCACCCCCCAATGGTTTGCTTAGTTTCACTGCCTTCAATCCCATTCATTGCACAAGTGTGTTCCTAACACTCACAAGTTTTTGCTTTTTACTGATTAATAAATGAACCAAATTAAATCCATTCAGTACCACTGTAAGGGATTGTATGCTCATGACTATTTTAATCTATTAACTTTTAGAAGATTATAAAAGAAAACAGAATTTTAGTTTTGGGTAAATGATTGGGGGTAATATTGGTTCAGATCATGTATTAGATCCCACAATGTTCAAAATTGACCATATTAAGCTTTCCTTTGAGAAGAACATCCTCAGTGAATTGTGCTGCATTCAAGTTTAGTTTTTAAGCCCAATTTACCTAATCTGGAGGCAGTACTCTTAGTGTCTACATTGCATAATTACATTACAAGATTATGTTGCCTGACTCATTGTATGGTTTACAATATCTTTTACATTGAGAGGTAAGTGCATTTTCAAAAATTTCCATTTATCATTTACTTTGTCATGTACTTTGAAGCTTACTTCAAAATATGAGCAGATATGAAGATTACCTCAGCTTAGACATGGCCTGCTTATTGCCATATATATCAGACATTTTTGATTTCTTAGCAGAACATTTAACATACTAATTGAAAGTTGCTTCAGGTTCACAAAGGCTCTTAATAGTGTAGTCTTTAGGGATTTTAAATCTTGTCACCAGTCTGCCAGTGACTCGTGTGCTTTGGTGATTTTCTTATTAGTTTAAAAAATGTTATTTGTATTTGGTAGCTAATTTGACAATGACTTTTATGTTGCAGGTTGCAAACATTTTTGTTCTAAGCATCTTTATTTTTGTTTGTTTGCAAATGTAAATGGTTATGAAAATTTGTCTAGCATGGTCCTGTTGATACAGCCCTTATGCCTAATCAGAAGAGTGTATTTGTGTTCTCTGCACAGTTTAAAAATGCCCAGTAGTTACCAATTAATGATGCATGAAAATATTTTCATGCATCTTGTTTTATGTTTAGGTGCCTGATTGAATGTCGTGACGAATACAAGTACAATGTTGAAGCAGTAGAACTGCTAATCAGAAATCATCTTGTTAACATGCAGCAGTACGATTTGCATTTGGCTCAGGTGAGATTAATCCTGTTGACTTCCATTTCTGGGTTTTATTTTTTTTTCTTTGAAACTACTAATATAATACTTTTGCACTTTTTTGTCCTCATTAATTATATACTTTGTGTTCATTTTTGTGTTGCTTTGAATATTAGAAAAAGTTCTACACATTTCATATTTAGTTTCTGTCCATATTGTTGTTTGATGTATTATTAGTCAATGGAGAATGGCTTACATTACATGGCAGTGGCATTTGCCATGCAACTGGTGAAGCTGCTGCTTGTTGATGACAGAAGTGTTAGTCATATCACAGAAGCAGACCTTTTCCACACAATTGAGACTCTCATGAGAACAAGTGCACACTCGCGTGCAAATGCTCCAGAAGGGTAAGTGAAAAGAAATTAAATCTTGGAAATTCTGAGTTTAGCATTCATGACATCTTAACATTTTTAATGTTTTCTTCTTAATTTTAGACTTCCCCAACTAATGGAGGTAGTAAGGTCCAACTATGAAGCAATGATTGATCGTGCCCATGGAGGACCCAATTTCATGATGCACTCCGGGATCTCTCAAGCATCTGAATATGATGACCCGCCAGGATTAAGGGAGAAGGCAGAGTATCTCCTGAGAGAGTGGGTGAATCTGTACCATTCTGCGGCAGCTGGCAGGGATAGCACAAAGGCTTTCTCTGCTTTTGTAGGACAGGTATGTTTATTTGGAAACTTATATTGTTCTACATACTCAATATGAATATTATAGGAAGTTACAGGTGTTGGGAAGCACCTGCTTTAATTTTAATGTATCTAGCAATATAAACTAACAGAAGACCAGCCTTTATGCTGGATATTAATGAAATTGAAGAATTTGAAAAAAACTACCTACTCTGATTGTTTTTTGTTTCACTTGTGCAGAAAGGTTTTTTTTTTTTTTTTTTTTTTTGTAGATGCACCAGCAAGGAATTCTCAAAACAGATGATCTGATAACCCGATTTTTTCGCCTGTGTACAGAAATGTGTGTAGAAATCAGTTATCGTGCACAAGCTGAGCAGCAGCACAACCCTGCTGCAAGTGTTGCTATTATCCGTGCCAAATGTTACCACAACTTAGATGCCTTTGTCAGGCTTATTGCACTACTAGTCAAGCATTCTGGAGAAGCTACCAACACTGTGACAAAAATAAATCTTCTTAACAAGGTATGCAAGTAGACCAGTTATGGTTTGATATCATTTAAGGTTGAAACCTCTGCAGAAAAATGAATTCTGGAAATCTGGGTTTAATTCCTTGAATTTAAGTTAAGCATTAGGTTTTCTCATAAAGATAGCCCTTGGGTTACAGTTTTCCTTTCCTCAATCTCCCTGCATCTGTAATTCCTAGCGTGATATGTCTGTGATATGGACACTTTAAACGTTGGGGACTATAGTCCTGGACAAAAACCAAGATCCAGGCCTTTAATGGCCTCTTAGGCACAGCTATCAGCAGTGTGTTTGTCTGCAGAGAGAGTGTCAACCTTGTCGAGAGGTTTTCTTACCTTGGCAGTGACATTCATGTCTCTGGTGACTCTTCCTATGGACAGATTGGGAGAGCATTGGGGGGTGGTCAAGAGGTCACTTGAAAGGGTGTGTGGCGCTCCCAATGTCTTTGCAAAAGGACAAAGGTCCATGGACGCTATCCAGTGACCTGAGACAAACACTGGACTCATTTGGTACTGTGTCTCTTCAGAGAATCTTTGGGTACTGCTGGTTTGACTTTGTGTCCAATGAAAAATTGCTGAGAGAGTCCCAAATGAGCCACATTACCTGCATTGTGAGGGAGTGTCAGTTACGGCACTATGGACATGTGGTGCAATTCCCTGAGGGTGATCTGCCTCACAGGATCTTTATTGTAGAGGACCTGAGCCACTGGACCAGGCCAAGGGGACAGCCATGTAACACCTGGCTGCAGCAGATGGTCATTTCTGGAGGATGGGATTGGACAGTGTGTCTGCCTGGGGGGTTGCCAACCGGAATCCCGAGCTGATTCATCGGGTGGAGGGTGCGGCAACACACTGTACCAGTTCATGCTCCCCGATCTGACCTGACCTGAACTATAGCAGCACTTTGTTCTGCTCAGTGAACCAGGCTGCTGCAAATTGAGCACCTTGTGTGTCAGGTTATTAGGCTGTTGTGTCACTGACTAGAACTGGCAGCTCACACATGTACCTGAAATCACAAAGTCGTTGAAAATGGTGACAAAGTATGTAGTGCTCTTCCCCCACCTTAAATGTGTTTTGTAGATATCACAGGCAGTTGTGTTCTACATTGCTGAAGTCATATTTAATTTAGATTAATTTTACTACAAGTATGAGTATTTTCTGCAGTGAGTTTTTTTTTGTTGATGTTTTTGAGCAAGGGTGAACTATTTACTTCCTTGTTTGTGAACTTGAGCTGCATTGTAATTTTAAACAGAAAACCATGTTGTGTGATTTATAATAATGAGCAGCTGAAAAACTTTATACACAACAGCTGTTTCATGCACAACCCCACAGATTTACAAATTTGTCTAAAATTGAAATGTTTGTCCTAAGTGGTTTCCTTGAAGTCAGCGATTAAGTACATTTATATCAAGTTCTGCAGGCCTCATGCAGACAAGGTTGTTCCTGGCAGCTCCTGGGACAGTAAATGTAATCACTTATAGCTTTCTTTTTATTAATTGTAACTGCAGTGAAGATTACAGAATCATTTACTGTGCAAGTTTTTTTTTTTTTTTTTTATAAGAACCCCCTCTCCTAATAGCCTAATACAGAACAATGGTACTTTGATGGAAAAATCTGTTTGGTGTGTGTTGTTGTATATCAAGAAAAACAGCGATCACACATTTGAGCATGACCAATTAAAAAACGCCTGTAAGCATTTTACAACATAATTCATGGTAGCATATAATATTCCTAACGCTTATGTGCCAATCAAAACATTTTGTCGTGTGTATGTAGCTGTCTTGACATAAGAACAATAAACTTGAATGTGTCTTTTAGCCCACCCTACAGTATATCTACAATCCCAATTTTGCAGTATATCATCCACTCTAGTTTAGAAGGTCTTAAAAGTACAAGTATCGTCCATAATATTTTATTCCATTCTTAAGGTTGTTGGTGTGAAAGAAGTTTTCTAATATTTGTACAGTTTACCCTTAAACTACCTCTATCAAAGCCTGCATTTTGTTATTAAATTATCACCTTGTGATGCTAGTGACTTCAGGTGGTTCAGTTTTTAGAATGATGTTTTTCCGGTTTCCTAATGGCTTTTCTTAATAAATTTGCTGCAGCTATCTATGCCCAAGCAGATGCATACTAGAGAAAAATTTAGCATTCTATTTTCCCACACAGGTTCTTGGTATAGTTGTTGGAGTGCTAATTCAAGATCATGATGTACGTCAAACTGAATTTCAGCAACTTCCTTATCATAGAATTTTTATTATGCTGCTTTTGGAATTGAATGCACCAGAGCATGTTCTGGAAACCATTAACTTTCAAACGTTAACTGCTTTTTGGTGAGTTCCAGTTTTACATCAAAAATATTACTTTTTTTTTTTTTTTTTTTTTTCCTCCAGTTGTTTGATCATGTGGTCAACATCGAAGACATGTAGCACGATGTAAACCTATATGCATTGATTTTGTGTGTTTTTTTTTTTTTTTTTTTTGCACATTTCTCTACACTTGTAACACAAATTCTTACATTGCTGTAATTTTTTTTTTTTGACAAGCAATACATTCCATATTCTGAGGCCAACAAAAGCTCCTGGTTTTGTTTATGCTTGGCTTGAACTGATTTCTCATCGAATATTCATTGCTAGGATGCTGGCTCATACACCGCAGCAGAAGGTAAGCAGAGCAGAATTTTAAAGAATGGTCAAGTTTTGCCTTCAAGTTTAGCAGTTTTCCAGTTTTAGAATATACATAAATTTTCATGCTTTTTACTGTTTCATAACTTTTCTTTCCAAGGGTTGGCCAATGTATGCTCAGCTACTAATAGATCTTTTCAAATACTTGGCTCCGTTTCTGCGGAATGTTGAGCTGAACAAACCTATGCAAATTCTATATAAGGTAAGATTATATAGTTAAGGTCAAATAATGATGTACAATTTTAGATATCTGTGTTTGTAATTTCTGAAGTCACATTTAAATGAACACTTGATAGAACACATGAGTATAATTTCAGCATGAGATGATTTAATTGCACCAGTAGCTTGGTATTTCTTAATACGCTTTTAAGTTAATAAGGTGTATCAAGTTAGTAAGACTCATCTAAGATTGCCAGTTTACATAGGTCTGTTCTTTCAACTTTGGCGGAAAAAAATGAAGGTTATCTGTTCGTCAAAAGAATGAGAACAATTAATTTTCCTCTTGGTATTAAGATATCAAAAATGTAACCACCTAAAGGCATGAAATACATACCTTTGTTGTTTGTAGTCACAAGAGTGATTGTAGTCATTACCATACTGTTAGGCAAAGGTGCACTTTTGAAGATGCAAAGGTTAATGAAAGATGGGCTTATTTGATGTGCATCTAAATCCATTTTATGGGATAGGCTTAAGTCTGACTTTTCAAGTCTGACACAGGTGAGTCGACTTTATTCTTGCAGTGCTGAGAGGGCAATTGTAGCATTGATAAAGATGTGAGAATTTTTTGAAAAATAGGTTGTATATAAGAGGTTATAAAATTTACCATGAATTTTATACTTAGCATGGCTTCACTAAAAAATCTCATACAGTCAGAAAAGAAGAGAACACACATGTTTCTGCTATGTCTTGTTTTTTTAAACTGAGTTTTCTATCGAATCATTACAGACATTATGGTGCATATGCATAGTGGCTCAGCCCTCTCACCCCACCAGAAACTGAGGAAAAACATGTCTCTCGAGCCTTTCGAAATTCCTACATTAGTACAGACGATATATGCAATAATCCACGTAGCTTGGAAACATTCAACCCCCAGTGCAGCGCGTTGTTTTGTTTCTACAAGTAGTGGTAGGAGTCTGATACTGTGACCTATCGAAGGAGCCACTTCTCTGGTCGAATCTCTTGTTTTACCATTTGCTCCCCTCTTGCGCTGATACTGTCACTTGGCTTTCTCTAGTGAGATGCCCTGAGCCCACACAGAGTGCTTTCCCCCAAGACTCCACCCCCCAACCCCAAACACACACAACCCCTGCAGTATCAAGATACGTCACAATATCAATGCACTTGGTGATTTAAAACTAACCTACGTTCCTTCAGTGTACCGTAGATGATGTATTCATGTGTGTTAGTTACTGTTATCACTTGTTATGGGTTTGAGCACTGATACCTTTGATAGCACCTAATTTATCTTTTATTCTGTTAAATGCAGTTTGTGATGTAAATCTCTCATATATAATATATATATTTTGTGTGTGTTGTATGTATGTATGTATGTAATAGGTGTATGTATGTGTATATGAAAATGAGAGTGCTGCTGCCTCGTATTTAAAAAAAAAAAAAAAAAAAAGTTCATGGGTTTGTCTCGCGAGGGGTGCATAGTGTTTTAAGTAGTGAGGAAAACAGCATTTAAATTTAGAGGAGTTGTAATATGACCAAAATATTTAATTTTAAAAGAGAAACCAGTTTTATTGCTAATACTATGCATTATTTTGTTTTTATGTACTGAGGTGAGCCTTGGTCAGATATGACAATTTCTTCAGCCCCACCCCCGCCCCAAAAAGTGGAGAGGTATTACTACTACCTCAGATTCAGTTATAGCTTTTTATTGTTATTTTTTTATACAATTCGTGATGTGATCAAATTTTAAAAAGGTAACAATGGCTAAACATGTTGTTCAGTAAATTCTTTTGTGTGGTGTTTAAAATTTATTATTACCTGCTGCTTGTCTGGCCCGGCTACATTTTTGGGTTTGAAAATCTGTCCAAACTGATTTTGTAATTAAGTAGCCCTGTTGTAGGACATGTGCATGATAAAAATTACTGGTTGGAATGCTGTTTTCCCTTTTCTTTTTATCTGTACCAACTTACCCTTCTGTTTATGGTTAGCAACATGGTCTACTCTGCTGAAACTGTTGAAGGGCTGGCAGGATCCTTACATTTCCTTTTTTTTTTTTTTTTTTATACTAACAATATCCAAAATAAAAATGAAGACCCCCTTTTTTAAAATTAATTTATTTTTTTTTTTTTTTTTTTAACTTTTAGAGGTAAAGCAAGCATCATCAGGTTGTCTGTCCCTTCTGCCAATGACCTCTTCCTTTTTGTTTTAGTTTTATGCTGTTCAGAGAAAATGTTGCATTTAACACTAGAATTACCAGAGCCTACGAAAAAACTCATAAATATGGCCCACCTTAAATCCCTTTGCACCTCTTAATCATCAAATTCAAATGTTAACAGTTCACACACACGCAAGGACTTTCCTTTCTACATTTACAACATGTGTACCTGTTGCAATGTACACACCTCTCTATGCTGTGGTTCCTATTACACACCTGAAAGAAAGAGACAATATATTTGACATTTCAAAGAAATCATTTTATGACCTGAATGGTACCAATCAGAAAACATTGCACTAATGCAGTATTATTTGAAACTGAAAGCATCAGATCGGGTGTGAACTTATACTGGCACAATTAGTTAGTCAGATCGGGGTGGGGGAGGGGTCCTTTAGGGGTGCGAGAGACAGCGTGAACGAGAGAATAAGACTGGGAAAAAAAAGCAAACTTTTAGAAATGCATTACATTTACAGCTGATCTTATACTGTTCATTTTCAAATAATATTGCATTAGTGTGATGTTTTCTGATTGGTACCATTCAGGTCATAAAATGTGTCTACAATCTGTCACATATGTCCATTTCTTTTTTTTTTCCCGGTGTTGAGTTCACATTGTGTACCAGAAGTCTTGAGCTTATTCAGTGCAAGAAGGAGCACGCAGGAGGATGGTTGCTGTGTGCTATAACACGCTTGACTTGTTTCATGATCGTGACTGAGAGAATAAAAGTGAAAACAAAACGCTAACTTTTACAAGTACTATAAATTTACGCTGTCTGTTACAGACACAAATCAAATGTATGTTTTTATTGTATAATATTAACAATAAGCGCAACTCACTACTCAAAATGGCAAATTTGCCGGGGAGCCAGTTTTGAACTCGCGACCTCCAGATTATAAGTCCACGGATCTTACCGATACACCAGGAAGTTGTTGTATTATACTTGCACCTTTGTGAAAGTATTTATTTGATATTTAGCCATCAGCCTTCACGCATTATACAGTTCATGTCTACATTTTGTTTATTACTAAAACATGAAAAAGTTTCTGTTTTTACAATGTGTTTATAGACACAAAACACATCCAATTTCCCCTTACAGTTCTGGGTAGCTCACTCCCAGGTAAACAATCAAGGCAGGAACTAAGAACTTCTTTCCCGTTCTGAGGCAGTGGGGAGGATGCTATAGCAGGCTGCTTTGGCTTATCAACACATTTAGAAGACAAAAGATGTTGACGGAGAGGTGTGAAGGGATTTAAGGTGGGCTGGATTTACAAGTTTTTTTGTTGGTTGTGGTAATTCTAGTGTTAAGTCACCCCGCCTGCTCTCTTGATCGTATATTCTGCTTCACACTAGTTACAACCTATTGAAAACATGACTGGTGGAGGGTTTTTTTGCTTGCGGATGTGTGCATGGTTCTACCCTGTCCTCCAAACTGTCACTTGAGTATGGATAGATCATTTTTCTTAACTTCAAAATATTAGTTTACCTCTGAACTTGTTCCAGCTCACTGTGCCTGCACTTTATTAAGAGCACTATACAAAAATAGACTTGCCTGTGCCAACCCATTGTGAAAGTATTGACAACTAGCTTTGCTAAATGTCTAAGGCTGTTTGAAATCTAAATAATCAGTGTAGACCTCAGAGTTAACGTTTGCGGTGCACCATACAATCGGTACGTCTGTTTTATATTCAAATGGTAAAAAATGCGTGAATGGTAGTGATGTGCTGTCTTTTGAATGACACCAAAGACACCATCTTATTACCTTTGTCTTATCAGCTGGTAACTGGACTGTGGTGGTTGTACTTTTAAAATGTGGCGGTTAAAAGTATTTATACATTATAAACAATGTTAAAGTTATACCTTACCCAAAAATATTTTGTTACCCCATACTACTATTGTGGTTGCAAAAAAAAAAAATAATCCTGTTTTATTGGAAAACATACATTACAAAGATTCTGCTTGAATAGGACCTAATATTTGCCAATGCTGGACAACAGCTATCAAAGTGAAAAATGTTTATTGGTGGATATGGCATGTAAAATATGTTTCATAATATACATATGAGATATCCATTTGTATTTTACACAATAGGCAAACTTTTTTAGCATTTTTGCTAAAATATTAATACTTTCAGAAAACTTGCCGTACAAGATAAACAGGAAAGACATTTTCCTATAAGACTGTTCTTTTAATTAAATGTCTGCCTCTCTCTAAGTTACTCAAAAATACTCTCTTCATCAATTCAACTACCTCCAGTGTCTCCTGGGTAGTTCACGGAGGCAGCATTCGTGATTAATGTAAATCTTTAAGCAGCCACAGCGTTCTTTTAACCACTAACAGATGGATCATATGTTGAAATATTAGCTTTTGTACTGGAGGGGGATATAAGCCATTTTAGGAAATAAGTTGACTCTTCTTCAGTTTTGTACATGGGCTTTGTGTTTGCAACAGATGTCTACATTTTACTTAGTCAACCCCACAGGCATTTACTGTATATACTTGGACCACTTCACCTTGTACTCCCTGGATGGAGTCAAGACAGCCTTCCTTTCTATGAGAATCCACCCCAGTATCCTTTTGTTTTCAAGTATTTAGCTGAGAATATGTCATCCTCAATATCAGCAATATGAGCTGATTGATCACCTTTTATTCACAGGGTACTCTGCGTGTGCTATTGGTTCTTCTTCATGACTTCCCAGAATTCCTGTGTGATTACCATTATGGGTTTTGTGATGTGATCCCACCTAACTGTATTCAGCTACGGAATCTTATTCTTAGTGCCTTCCCACGCAACATGAGACTACCTGACCCTTTCACCCCCAACCTCAAGGTACTGTTTTTTTTTTCTTTTTCTCTTTCCTTAGGAACACTCAAATAGATTAATTCCAGTTCCTTCCAGGTTTAGAATATTTACATATTTATTGATAATTATGTAACATTTAGCAGTGTTATTCAATAATTGTTTGTTAAACTGCTTTGTTTGCTGCTTATTTTTAGTGATAAGGAGGAGTGGTTTAAGCACTTTGATGGATTTTCGTGCGTTTACCTTATTTACTGTGATATTCCTAGTTAGACATGCATCCAGTTGTCTTAAGTGATTTGGTGTGTGAGTGTGTATATGTATATATGTGTGTGTGTATATATATATATGTATATAAATTGGTCCTTAAATCACCCAATACACTCATCTGACACAATGTAGGACTCTACCAAAAATGTTTTGATGCTTGCTCACATTTGGCAGCTTGATTACTGTTTGGCAGCAAGGTGTGCAGCATCCTCAGTTTACCTAGCTTATAGACAGGATTAGGACTTGCTGCTCTGACTGAAATGGTAATACTTAAAAGTTTAAGTATTGACTGTCTTAATGCTGCAGTTTGTAGTTTTTAATCAGAGTCCCATGTTTCATTGTTAGGATTAACGATCAAAGCAATCAAATGGCTCATTATACCATTATAAAGTCATCATATTTTAACGTATTGATAAAATTATTTTAATTTTAGGTGGATATGCTGAGTGAAATAAATATTGCACCTCGCATTCTAACAAATTTTACTGGAGTAATGCCACCTCAGTTTAAGAAGGATTTGGATTCCTACCTAAAAACGCGTTCTCCTGTCACCTTTTTATCAGAGCTACGTAGCAACCTGCAGGTATGACTATCAACCAGTGATATATTCTGTATATGCAATTCATGGGTGCAGTATTTGCTTTGGGAGGTCAGGAGATGTTTCTTTGCCTGTCCTTATGTGGCTAATTACAGTTTTAAGTAAGCATTAGTGTGTTGTGTTTTTTTGTTTTTTTCTTTTTTCCTTTAGAATGTTAAATTAGCATAATTTCTGCATATTTAAAAAAAAAACCAAAAAAACACTGTTCTAGATGAGTAATTAAGAAGTTATATTTTAATATCCATAAAATGAGTTCCACTTGTTTGTAAAATACCAATTACATTTTTTCCAGGTTTCTAATGAGCCAGGTAATCGCTACAACATACAACTTATCAATGCACTTGTATTGTATGTTGGAACTCAAGCTATTGCACACATCCACAACAAGGGAAGCACACCATCAATGAGCACTATAACACACTCTGCCCACATGGACATTTTCCAAAACCTCGCTGTGGACCTGGATACAGAAGGTAAGCTAAAGGTTGATTGGTATGTATGATTGAGCTTTTACAATACACTGCTCTGGATCTGCTGCTTCATATTTGGCCACATGTGTAAACCAATATTAAGTCTTAACTAGCAGAATGCTAAATCAAACCTTTACAGTGTGCAAGGTAATTTTCTTGTGTGTATATTTCATCTTGAGGTGTTAAGATGAATTTATTTTTAGTATGAAATGTATTCAGTATTTCACTTTGGTCCTACTTTTGCTATAGGACGATACCTTTTTCTCAATGCAATTGCCAATCAGCTGCGCTACCCTAACAGCCACACTCACTACTTCAGTTGTACTATGTTGTATCTCTTTGCTGAGGCCAATACGGAAGCTATACAGGAGCAGATCACCAGGTTAGTAATTTTACTGTTAGTCTTGCTTTTAGCTTTGTAGTTTTCTTTTTAAGCTGAAAAATGTATTCTATGCAATATTGCATTTCTGGAGCATTATATGGCCACATTTTCATAAGTCTTAACACCGTTCTTTCCTGATTAATGCCTTTACATCTTTTACATTTAGATTAAGTACATTTGAATATTTTTATTTTTAATTGCATGATTTGTTTAATGTTTAAGATTTGTAAATGAGGGGCTAGGTTACATTTTATCATGTTTTAGTTCCTTTCCGTTACTAGCTGTCTTATTAACTTCTTTCTCAATTTTCTCCTTTAGGGTCCTACTTGAAAGATTGATAGTAAACCGGCCGCATCCATGGGGTCTACTTATTACTTTCATCGAGCTAATAAAAAACCCAGCGTTCAAGTTCTGGAACCATGATTTTGTTCACTGTGCACCAGAAATTGAAAAGTAAACTCTTTTATAAATCTCCATAATATCCACCTGAATCTACAGATGTGTTAAAACTGATTCAAAGAGAGATAGTTTTGTCATAATTATGCAGCTTAACAGTATATTATACATAATTATGCTAAAGAAGTGTTGCTTGAGAGCTAGCACATGTAGAATTCCATCTTATCCTCAATGGATGACAATGTTGACCCTTTCACTTATGAATGAAGTCTTATATGCGGCCTTAATATCTTCCATAGAGAAAAGACAATGCAGTTTTGGCGTTGGAAGATTGAACATTATAAACATTAATGTAGTGTTTTTTTTTAATTTTAATTAATTTTTTTAATAATAAGACTGATATGGTCTTAGTCAATAACCTTTTTTTTTCTTTTTTCTTAAGGTTGTTCCAGTCAGTAGCTCAGTGCTGTATGGGACAAAAACAAGCACAGCAAGTAATGGAAGGCACTGGTGCCAGTTAGACAATCAGTGGAATTTTCTGGCAGCATAAAACAAACCTCCTCTCAGCCTTTTGTATCCCACACTTAAACTGACATTGACAGCTCTTTCAGCCTGCCTCAGCAGAAACTATCTTGACTGGAAGCTAGAAAATGTCTCTCTTTTTTTGTTTTTTTTTTTTGTTTTGTTTTTTGTTTGTTTTTTTATATATAATTTATGGCCAAAATGAGTAAGGACTTTAAGATTTATTTTTAAATTTAAAAACAAATGCTGTGAATATAATTTTGAACTTAAATGTAAATAATTGGGAGGGCAGGCTTTCAAAACTGGACTTTTCAAATAGTGTTGCAGATTGACAGATGTCTGGTACTAAAACCTGTTTTGGCTGGGTGGGTTTTGGGGCAGCTGCTGTTAAATTATCTGGACAACATGTCCAAACCATTATGTTTTTCATTTCATGCCCCTCTGTACAGAGTTGTTTTTTTTTTCCTTTACAACAATACATAATTGTGTTATTAAGAAGACTATAGTGTGTTGCTTAACAACTGAAATGTGGATTCAACCAGGTTTTGGGTGGGGAGAAGGATCTCTTTGTTGGGATTGGGGTGGGAGGTATTCATAAGGTATGAACTGAATGCCATGTATAAAGGATAGCAATTTATTAATTCTTAGAGATGTTTATTCCAGACAATGTGAGGTAATGGGTTGTGGTTGTAATTTTAAATAAGGGATTAAGTGCTCTCCCAATCTTGTACAATTGTTGAATATAAATATGCCAGAATATTGGTAGAAAGCCTGTTAAGTTTGTATAAAGATCAAAAATGGACCAATACAGCCTTTTTTGTAAGGATTTTGAATGTTTTGTAAATGTATTGGTCCCTGTGTTGTATTTTGTAGTACTTTATAGTTTTGCCTTTAGTTCTGCCACATTTTTCTTGTATGTATGCATAATGTAGTTCCCTAATTAAAGTGATGAATGCAGCACTCTGCTGCTGTTGACTTTTCTTTTGCTGTCAATGCTAAAATTCTGAAGTAACTGAAATCAGGGATTTAATACGTCTTGGTCATTTTTGTTAGTATTTTTATTAAAATGACTTTTAGCCTTTATTGTATGCCAGCTAAAATTGGGAATGTTTCTGCATTCCTGTTCACAACATTTTAAACAGTCCTTTAAAGGTGTTACTGTTTATGGAATCTTTTTACAGTTGGGTAATTTCATTTGAAGCACCCTTTGCTGTTTTCTGTGGAACTTTGTTGTATTCAGTCTAATGTATTTCTTGTGCATTACTCTCCTAAGTCTGTATGCTTTGTCGTTACTACAAGAATAAGCACAGATCAACACAACCCATATAAAAACCTGAAATGGAGTCTGTTACTGAAGGTGCTGAGTCATCTGCTCACATGTCAGCCTGATCACTTGTTGTGAGGAGTTTTCAGTAACCCAAAGCTCTGAACCTACCCAAAGTCTCTGCATAGGACTTTTCCTCACACGCTACTCTGGGTTTCCTTCTCCCAAGAAGTACAGAGTTTAGGCTAAACTGGCCATGCACTACTGCTCCAATTAGAATGGAAAATTGAAGGACTGGATGAAAATTTGTTTTCTGTCTGGTTTATATTTCATTTGATGGTGTTCCCATGAAAGACAATGTATATTTTAAAGCACTATGAGAACTGAATACTCTTGACACATTTGGAACAAGTAATGGTAAAATGAGTGGTACTGTTTATATATATTTATATATATATATATATATATATATATATATATAAAAATAAAAAAACCCACACACAGAGGCACAGATAAGTATGACCTGGCATGTGCTCTTGGCTAAAATTTAAATGGATGCTGTTTATCAAAAAGTCTCAAGTTCCTAAACAAATTGATTCAGTTTGCATTGTAACCACTGCAATATTTAAGTGTAAAACAATGTATTTAATTATATTTGGCCTTGGTCTTAGCCCAAAGTTGATTTTCCAAGATATTTGCTGCAGAAGGTATTTAAAGATATAAAAGTCTAATGTGTCATATGTACTCATCCATGTTTATATTTTTAAGCACTGAACTTTGCCTTTCAGATTACACCCAAGGCAATATTCTGTTTTTTTTTTGTTTGTGTGTTTTTTTTTTTTAGGCCAATGTGCCAGAGTTTATAAAATATTACACTTTCCTGCCTCAAGGTAAAAGGAGCACAAAAGTAAACAGAAGCTAAAGTTCCAAGGACTCCAAAGTGACAGAAAATTACAGAAGATGTTTTCATTATGTGTAACTTTCCTTATCAGCCAATCATTTCTTTGTTTTTTTAACTTTGAAAGTCTAAATAAGGATTGCAGTGGATGTTGGAGCATCTTGCATAAAGAGTACTTGACCTACAACTGAATCCTGTAAAAATGCAATTTAAAGACTGCATGCTTTTGTTTGTGGGTCTTTTTGTGTACAGGTAAATGGTGTATAAAGCAGAAGCAATGAAGTAAACATCCTTTACTTTCTGACTTTTTTTTTTTTTTTGGCATAGGAAGACTGCATTCATTGAAATCCTGTCATTTGCTGAATTCCTCCTAACTTCATAGTTAAAAATTGGAGCAAAGCTTCAATTGACAAAATATACAGAATGCACCTGGAATGGAAATCAAACCCTGATCTTTCGAGTTGATGCACCTGTATTTGTAGTAGTTGCTGTGCCATGGGGCTTACATAAGACATTGCAGAGTGCTTTGTTGGCAAATAGGGGTTAATGGTTAAGCACTGGCCGCGTGTTTACTGTGTGCATATTACTAAAAACAGTCTTGAACCATATATTTGTTACATATAAAGTAAATTCAGCTCTCCAAGTGCGTTTAATTATAAATAAACAATTTTACTATGCTTAGAATTGTGTCTATTGCAGTAGGTGTGTGTTTACTTGTATTGCCTGTTTGTATGGGGGGGGGGGGGGGAGAGGATTTGCGGGGTTGAAATGCCTTGGGCGAGAGTAGTCAGGATTTTTTATTTACAAGAATTGACTCACTCCCCAATCCCCTCATGTTTAACGGATTTAAATCTGCTTTGCCATCCATATTCGTACCTACCTAATCTTCAGGATCTCTCTTCCTTACTTCCATGTCTTTGTTCCAGTTTGTTTTTTTTAATGGTTAAAACCCCAGCTAGATATCACTAAGGCATTAAAACGCTGAAGCTACAATATTGTGAGGAGATCCAAAAGAAATGGCACCTGTGCTATTGGAAATTTATTAAGGTAAAGGTAAATGGAAATGCATAAGAAACCGAACTGCTTCTCAAAGAAATAAAGCACCTTGCTGATTCTGAATATTGACTGGCTAATTTCTTATAGGTTGTGCTTTTACTCAATCATAAAAATGGAAGTTGAGCAGAGAGTGAAAGAGGATTGTGGTTTGCAGCTGGACTTGACACATCCTGTATTGTGGTCTTCAGTTTTGTGAATCCACATTGATGTCATATCTTTGGCAGGGGTTCAAAGTCCACTATACGGTATATCCCTTAATTGTAACATCCACACTGTAACCACTTGATTTGGTTTAGCTTCTTGTGAGCTAAATCAGTGCGATATCAGTTTGGGCCTTGGACTCAACATGATATAAAACACTAACACCTAAACTGCCTTTTGTTGATTTAGATGTGTTGATTTTTCTACTTAACTAGTAGTTGGCCTGAAATGAATAGCTCCTTCCATTATTTTATCAAGATTTAGTGACTAGGGGGCCTACTACATTGTCGTCCGATCTCGGTAATGTTCCTTTAGTCACAAAAGGACTTGCAGAGCTTTGTATGGTGCATTATTCTGCTGAAAAAGCTTGGTCATTGATGGGTACATGGAGGGATACATCTTACCTGGGAAAGGTTTCTTAGTCTATGGTATTTAAAGTTGGTTGCTATCCGAGCCAGGGCTGTGAAGGGAGCCAACAGATGATGTGTGAAGTTGTGGCCTTAACATCCAACCAGTTTCTTTTTTTTTGAAGCAGATTGTTGTTGATTAACCCCATTATTTAATTCCATGCATTTGCAATGGTCTCATCTGCCACAGCAGACATTTCTAAAACTGTTGATTTTCTTTTTTTCTAAGAACACTGCCCATGTTAGTCGACCTGAGCAGACAAACATTACCAAGATATTGACATTTATTTTAAGATGTTACTTGATGGACACAGGTTAGTTGGTCATGTGTTGGTTCATTTTGTATTCCATTATTGTTTAGCTGCTGATTAAAAAAAAGAATGAATTAAGGAGGTCTGAGTTGTAAATAGCAATTTAACTAAACTTGAGGCAAAAACTGGTCACTAAGAAAATGTTTAGAATGAAAACCCTTTAGCCACAGTTGCAGTCCTGTACCAGAGTTGGAGACTTCTTGCCTACAGTGTACTGTAGTTCAATGTCTCAGATATTTTATTTTCTTCTTTTATTCCTCTTAGTCCTGAACAGGGTTGTAGTGGGTGATGGAGGCTATCCCACCAAGCACAGGGCTATTAAAGGGTGAACACACCTTAGGGCCAATTTATAGTTGCCAATCCACCTAACCTACGTGGCTTTGGACTGTGGGAAGAAAACCCACGTAGACATGAGCATAACAGGCGGACTTCACGCAGGGAGGACCCAGGATGCTAACCCTGGCCTCCTTAGTGAGAGGCAGCAGTACTGCCACTGTGCTTATTTCAGGATATCTTGAGGCACATTTCTACAAGATATCTGCAACAGAGTTTAGATTCAAAATGCATTTAGTAATACATACTCGCCATACCTGTAAAGCCTTCGCCGGACACAGGTTCAGGCACCAGCTTTGTCAGGCAGCATATTGTAGAGTATCAGAAAAAAGGGGAAGGTTGGCAATACTTAAGAAATGTGAAAATGTGTTGAATAGTCATGGAGTTGTGTAATTTGACATACCCTGTGATTTCTACTCATGTCTCCTGAGTATGTTAGATTACAAGACCAGCAACTACTGTCATCACATTTTGACATCCCCGCAGAGTAAATGTTGTGCAGTGTTCCTCAGGCTTAAGATGTAGCATTGTGTGCTTGACATCTTAAAATCAATTTATGATGTCACAATATGGGCAGAAGATTGCATTAGAAACTCCTTGGAGAAATCTGTAATTTCACATACCTCAAGACTGTTCAAATATGTTGAACTTCCAGTCTTTTTAAAGATATTTTTTTCAAATATCCTGAAATAAAACTTGAGAGTTTGAAATATAGTGCAAAGTATCAAATGCAGGAGAAAGCCTTTTCAAATTGTCACAAAATATGTAAGATCAAAAAATGTATTTTAGACATTTAGATGCATGATTCAGTGTGTGAATAACTCAAGCAGTTTAAGATAGCTTGACTGCATTTACAGGGGTCTTAAAATGATATCTTCAGATCATTTGAAATCTTCTTAAAAATGCAGAAAGTCCTATTAAATCCACAGGAAATTCTACCTGAAATTATTGTAAGAGACCTCACTATATTTGAGATCTCAAAATGCACTGTATATTTCATTTGGAAATAATGTTTAGATTATCTCCTTATTTAGTTTTAGTGAGCTTTGTTCAGAAGTGACTTTTGAGCCTTGCTTTCAAGAACATTTTCATTTTTTCAGGGCAATCGGGTAACACACGTATAGTGCAGTTTTTAAATTGTGCTGCAACTTCTCAACTGGACTTGGATCAGGTCTGTCATTAGGCAATTTGAGGACATTCACCTGTTACCTCTCCAAAGTTATGTTATTGTCCTGTAGAAAGATGACCTGTCGTCCAAGCTGCTGCATTTTGGGTTTGTTTTAAGCAGAATGCTAAAAGGTACATGGATTTCCATTTCCATGCTTTGTTTTGTAGGCAGATAACCTGTCCTTACAGACTTTCAGTGTAGTGCCACCATAATGCTAATAAGAGAAGAAAAAAGGCCAACTGCTTGAAGAGGATTTGTTAAGTGCAGTACACAAGTGAGCAAGATCAAATTTTATAACCACAAATATCACTCTAGTTTTCCCCTTCTACCAGTCCTCCAGGTGCAGCACCCTCTGCCTCCCGACTCTGAATAATAGGGAAAGGCTATTAGAGTGACTCCTTTTAAACTGGACCTAGAAGTTACTTCAGGAAGCCAGGGCATAGTCTGTTTGGAAGCACTTCCTGGTTAAGCAAAAATCTGCAAGAGTAGGGACCATGAATCCCCGTAGCACTGCCTGGTGACACCCATGGAGCTCAATAGGGTTGTTCCATAACACTACAGCTTCCAGC
>JANRMT010062806.1:82161298-82200888 GCA_026402145.1 Polypterus bichir lapradei
ATTACTTTTTCACACAGGGCCATGTAGGTTTGGATTTTTTTTCTCCCCAAATAATAAAAACCATCATTTAAAAACTGCATTTTGTGTTTAATTGTGTTATATTTGACTAATGGTTACATGTGTTTGATGATCAGAAACATTTTGTGTGACAAACATGCAAAAGAATAAGAAATCAGGAAGGGGGCAAATAGTTTTTCACACCACTGTATATATATATACAGTTTTAATTATTAAAGTATGGCTAAGGAGATGGTATGTTGTCAGCCAGAACTGCAGACTAAGTTTGTTATTAACTTTTGTTTAATTGTAATGGAGGCCTGCAGGTCCTACGTCAAATTAAAAATAAGCAGAAACCAAACCCAATACCTAATATGAACAGTTTTCTAAGGTGCTCCTATTTTTGAGTATTTATGCTGAAGCAATGGCGTTTTTGCATCATTCCAAATTGAACTGGAATAAAGTAAACAAGAAATGGCTGAAGTAGCCTACCAGTGCCTAATTTAAAGAAGACGACTACTTTTAATTCAATACACAATTCCCTTTTCTACAGTCCCACCAAAACATTTACTCTGGGAAATTGGGGGTCGAGTGAAGCAAAACATTTTCTTGATGACTGCATGTCACTTCACCTTATAGACGTTATTGTTTTAATAACCATATTGTCTTGGGTTCTTTGCGTTTTTGTGGTTTGTTCTCTGCAGATCTGCTGTTAACGTTTACTGTCTCGCACTATGTGGACTCGCTCTTGGATTTGCTCTCCATTTCCTGGTACTTTTTTAAGTATTTTTCTTTCCTTTACCCAGGAACAGGTCACACGTATGCTTATTTGTGGTAACTCTAAATGTGGATTTTACGGTTTGTGGGGTTTTTACATCTAATCTGTACAGTAAACACCATACCCTGCTCTAAGACAATATGCGTGTTATTGTCGCTCTGAATATTGTATTCAGCCATTTCCATTAGCGGTCTTTGTCGTTTTCTACTGATCATATTGACATCTAAAGCCATCTCAGTGAAGGTTTATATATAGGACTTGGCCCCCTGTAGGCTCAAAAAATTATGAAAAAAATCAGAAAAAATGACTGCTGTGTTGTGACACATCTGATCATGAAAACTGAGGGAACTTGAAGGGAGTTGACCCCTGGGCTTGAGCCATTGCCGGGCCCCCACCTGGCTGCACTGAGGGAATCACAGAAAGAAAAACTAGCATGTAGTGCCAAGGCAGAGGAGAAGCTGAGACGTGAATAGCCAGGACATCAGAACAGCAGGCGGTCCATGAACAGCGAGCGAGGGCAGGTCAGAGGACAATGGACTGTCACGATGCATTTAGGAGCAATACACAGTGCCTTCAGAAAGTCTTCAGACCCCTTCACTGTTTACACATCTTACAGTGTTGCAGCCTTGTGCTAAAATCGTTTAAATTAATTTTCTCCCCACATGAAGCAATGCTCAATAACCCAGAACAACAAACGAAAACAAATGTTTGAATATTTATTAAGGATTAAACTCTGAGATATCACGTCAACATAAGCATTCAGAACCTGTAGTCAGTACTCAGTTGAAGCCCCTCTGACAGCGATTAAAACCTGAGGTCTTCCTGGGTGACAAACTTCACTCGTCTGATTTGGATTTTCTGCCATTCATCTCTCCAGCTCTTGTCGGGTTGGATGGAGACTGGTGTTGGACAGCTTTTTTAGGGTCTCTTAAGAGATGTTTCATTGGATTCAAGCCGGGTCTCTAAGCCACTCCTGGGTGGTCTTCACTTTGTGCACAGGGTCACTGTAATGTCGGAAGGTGAACCTTCAACACAGTCTGAGGTCCGGAGTGCTCTGGGGCAGATTTTCATGAAGGATATCTCTGTGTACTGCTGACCTTTCCTGAAACCTTGTCTAGCCTTCCAGTCCTTGCTGCTGAAATTATGCTCACGATTCATATTGCCATTATTTTGTTATTATTTATTTATAGTCAAATTTCAAAGAATTAATTTATTTGCGTATATATTTATGTATTTGATTTTATTTTGTCATAAATATTCCACCATTCAAATGTAGTCCCGGAGCATTCCCCTTCACTCTGTTCAATCGTACACTGATATGTCGCATCGGCATTTTATTAGCTTGTGGTTAATAATTTAAAGGTTGTTAACAAGAGTTTAATTTTAGGGTTTCGGTGTTGTTAACAGCTTTCCTATCGGAAGGTTGCCGGTTCGAATCCGGTAAATGCCAAAAGGGACTCTGCTCTGTTGGGCCCTTGAAACAAGGCCCTTAACCTGCAATTGCTGAGCGCTTTGGGTAGTGAGAAAAGCGCTATATACATGCAAAGAATTTAAAAGAATTTAATTTCCTGCGTTAAGTAGTGTTTCGGAAGCTATTGAGGCATTTTTATAAGAATTTATTCTGGTTAGACTTTGTATACTTTTAAAAATAAATAAACCATTACCATGGGCTTCTCCTAAAGGCGCATAAGATTTGATTTGAAACGATTGCGGTGGGCGATGCGGTGGCGCAGTAATTAGCGACGCAGCGCGTGAAGGCTTCAGTGCGTGTGGACTGGATCAGGACGGCCACCCCAAGGATTTGTCCTTATGCATCGGGGACATAAGGCCCCTGAATTCAAATCCTGTTTTCATGTCTGACAAGTTTGTTGAATGTGCCTTGAGATCGAGTATCTCCCCACCTGGTGTCGGTTCTAACATGCCTTCTTTGCTGTCGGAGACGTCGGTCGCCCAGATTCTGTGCAATCGAGGATAAAGGTCATGACTGGATATGCACAATCGCAATCCTTTATGGGTCACCGCCAATTAACTCGACCTGCGCATTATCACTTCTAATAGAAACCTCCATTTTCGCGTATGTGACATGATTTAATGGGGCGACCAGTAGTGCTCCCGCTTCACGGACCCTTCGTCCTGAGTTGGAATTTCGGATTCCGTTACCTTAGTTTGCGCGCAGCTTTCCTCTCACCCAAACCGTGCTAATTGGGCTGTCCAACGATTCAATGTGCTGGTGGCTCCCGGTCCATAGCTGGTCCCTGCCCCATGCGCGATGCGATCTCCGACCCCCAGAAAACCCTAACTTTGGATAGAGCGGATGGCAGAATGTTTAAAAGTAACGCTTCGCCATCCGGACAAAACGTGCAATTTTAAAATATGAATTGTTCCCAATGAAGCAGTACGTTTTTCGTATATTATATTATATAATACTGTAGTTGGATTTGTCCTCGTTGCCCCACATCTTCGTAGGATTTTGATTTCTTCGAACCCATCTGTTCGCCAGCCCTGTAAGGGTAGGGCACGAGTGGGGGGAGTCTGTTCTATGACTGGTGCTGCTGTGCCATTAACCTTGACTTTCGTCACACCTCCCATGATTTGTTACCTGTGGAGCGCTTCTCGGTGACGCGAGATGTGCCCTTGTGTACCCGCGCGGCTATTTCACCACAACGAGGCGTCCGCGGAGATCATTATAAATAAGTGCGGTCTTTTTAAAGCGATTCTAAAGAAGAAAGAAGTCGTCCTTCGGCGATCTGCTCCGAAGATGTTCGAAATTCTGGTGTTGCTTTGTTCCGGGACTTTCTTACTTTTTTACCTTTTAAAAAACAAAAGACCTCACAATTTCCCACCAGGGCCAATGCCTGTGCCACTTTTCGGGAACGTGTTACAGCTGAACTTGAAGAACCCTTTGGTGGACCTGAACAAGGTAAATGTATGGAGGAATGTATGGAAGGATTACAAAATGAACTTCGTATTTCGGTGTGAAATTCTAAGCCGTGTAATGTTAATTACAAATCGCGTTGTTGCACAGAACCCTGCATTGTACCTGTTGCACCTAACGGCAGACTTCAACAAGGAATGCAAAAGTTTCCTTAAAATTCCACATGCGCAATAAGAAACTGAAAGCTGCCGGTCTGAGCTGGTTGTTTAACATATGCGATATTTTAATTGATTAATGTTGTGTGCAAGACCAATTTGCCCAATGTGGTGGCACAGTGTTAGTGTTGCTGCTGCCTGGGTGCCCCAGAAAAGTGGGTTCTCATCTTCCCGGTGTGTGTGTGGGTTTACCGTATGTCGAGCTGAAGTCCCGTCCACAGATGTTTCCTGCTGTGCGCCCCGCTGGTGTTGGCTCTGCTCACCGCAACCGCGGTAATTTGGCATGCACTGCACGCAAAGTTCAAGAACTTTCTGAAACGCAGATCGGTGGATGAGCATTGGGCGACATCATGGAGATGGAAACTCTAACAGAAAACGCGAGGCGGCGCAGTGGCGTGGCGGATTCAGTGCGCGTTTACGGCCACAGCTAACCGAACACATCATATACTTTGAATTTTTTTTCATTTATCGATTTATTTATAAAAACAACAGCTCGCATATCAATGTGAAGAAATAAAATTGTAAAAATACAGGGGGCCAACCAAAAAACTAAATATATTTTCACAATCATTTGCTGTCGTCCCTGCCATTATGTGACAAAAGACTGTTAATTAAGAGGTGCTACTAGTAATCACAAGATGTGTTTTTCACATATTAAAATGTTTTACAAATTTAGAAACAACCACAGGGGATGCACAAACCAGTGTGTTTCTTTGTGCCGGTCCCAAGCCCGGATAAATGGGGAGGGTTACGTCAATAAGGGCATCCGGTGTAAAATTTTCCCAAATCAACATGCGGACAACAAGACAAATTTCCATACCGGATCGGTCGAACCCCGGGTTTACAACAACCGACACCAGAACTGTTAAGGGTGCTGGTGGAAATTGGGCTACTGTTGGCCGAAGAAGACGAAGGAGACGAAGAAAAGGGAGACGCGTCCAGAAGCAGGAGGATAGGAGGAAGGTAAAGAGAGTGGAACTGAGGGTAGGAACTTTGAATGTTGTCAGTATGACTGGTAAGGGGAGAGAGTTAGCAGATATGACGGAGAGAAGGAAGGTTGATATATTGTATGTGCAAGAGACTAAATGGAAGAGGAGTAAGGCCAGGTGGATTGGAGGTGGATTCAAATTGTTCTATCATGGTGTGGATGGGAGAAGAAATAGGATAGGAGTTATTCTGAAGGATCAGCACGTCAAGAGTGTTTTGGAGGTGAAAAGAGTGTCAGGCAGAGTAATGATTATGAAGCTGGAAATTGGAAGTGTGATGATGAATGTTGTTAGTGCATATGGACCACAAGTTGGTGTGCAATGGGTGAGAAAGAAGATTTTTGAAGTGAGTTGGATGAAGTGATGAACAGTGCACCCAAGGGACAGAAAGTGGTGATTGGAGTGGATTTCATTGGACATGTTGGTGAAGAGAACAGTGGAGATAAGGTGGTGATGGGTAGGTATGGTGTCAAGGAGAGGAATGAAGAAGGTCAGAGGATAGTGGATTTTGCCAAAAGGATGGGCATGGCTGTGGTGAATACGTATTTTACGAAGAGGGAGGAACATAGGGTTACATACAAGAGAGGAGGAAGATGCACATCCTATGCAGAAGAGTTGATCTGAAGGAGACTGAAGACTGCAAAGTAGTGGCAGGGGAAAATGTAGTTAAGTAGCATAGGATGGTGATCTGTAGGATGACGTTGGAGATCAGAAAGAGGAAGAGAGTGAAGGCAGAGCCAAGGATCAAATGGTGGAAGCTGAAAAAGGAAGACTGCAAGGTTGAGTTTAGGGAGAAGGTGAGACAGACACTGGGTGGTAGTGAAGAGTTACCAGACAGCTGGGAAACTACAGCAGATATAGTAAGGGTGACAGCAAGAAGGGTGCTTGGCGTGACATCTGGAAAGAGGAAGGAGAAAAAGGAAACCTGGTGGTGAAATGGGGAAGTACAGGAGAGTATACAGAGGAAGAGGATAGCAAAGAAGTGGGACAGTCAGAGAGATGCAGAAAGTAGACAAGAGTACAAGGAGATAAGGTGCAAGGTGAGGAGAGAGTTGGCAAAGGCTAAAGAAAAAGATTCTAGTGAGTTGTATGAGAGGTTGGACACTAAGGAGTGAGAAAAGGACCTGTACCGATTGGCTAGACAGAGGGACCGAGCTGGGAAAGATGTGCAGCAGGTTAGGGTGATAAAGGATAAAGATGGAAACATACTCACAAGCAAGGAGGGTGTGTTAAGCAGATTGAAAAAGTATTTTGAGAGGGTAGTGAATGAGAGAGAGAAGGTTGGATGATGTGGAGATAATGAATCAGGAAGGGAAACTGATTAGCAAGGAGGAAATAAGGATAGCTATGAAGAATGGAAAGGCTGTTGGTCCAGGTGACATACCTTTGAAAGCATGGAGGTGTTTGGGAGAGATGGCAGTGGAGTTTTTACCCAAATTGTTTGATCCAATCTTGGAAAGTGAGAGGATGCCTGAGGAGTAAAGAAGAAGTGTACTGGTGCTGATATTTAAGAATAAGGGGGATGTGCAGGGCTGCAGTAACTACAGGGGAATAAAATTGATGAGCCACAGCATGAAGTTATGGGAAAGAGTTGTGGAAGCTCAGATAAGAAGGGAGGTGATGATTAGTTTGCTCTGAGGATGTTGATGGAGAAGTTTAGTGAAGGCCAGAAGGACCTGGCATCCTTTGTGGACCTGGAGAAAGCATATAACAGGGTGCCTCGAGAGGAGCTGTGGTATTGTATGAGGAAGTCGGGAATGGCAGAGAAGTACGTAAGAGTTGTACAGGATATGTACGTGGGAAGTATGACAGTGGTGAGGTCTGCGGTAAGAGTGACAGATGCATTCAAGTTGGAGGTGGGATTATATCAGGGATCGTCTCTCAGCCCTTTCTTCTTTCTTATTTGCAGTGGTTATGGACAGGTTGACAGACGAGATTAGACAGGAGTCCCCGTGGACTATGATGTTTGCTGATGACTTTGTGATCTGTAGCGATAGTAGGAGGCAGGTTGAGGAGGCCCTGGAGAGGTGGAGATATTCTCTAGAGAGGAGAGGAATGAAGGTCAGTAGGAACAAGACAGAATACATGTGTGTAAATGAGAAGGAGGTCAGTGGAATGGTGAGGATGCAGGGAGTAGAGTTGGCGAAGGCGGATTAGTTTAAATACTTGGGATCAACAGTACAGAGTAATGGGGATTGTGGAAGAAAGGTGAAGAAGAGAGTGCTGGCAGGGTGGAGTGGGTGGAGAAGAGTGTCAGGAGTGATTTGTGATAGACGGATATCAGCAAGAGTGAAAGGGAAGGTCTACAGGACGGTAGTGAGACCAGCTATGTTATATGGGTTGGAGACAGTTGCACTGACCAGAAAACAGGAGACAGAGCTGGAGGTAGCAGAGTTAAAGATGCTAAGATTTGCACTAGGTGTGACGAGGATGGACAGGATTAGAAATGAGTACATTAGAGGGTCAGCTCAGGTTGGACATTTGGGAGACAAAGTCAGAGAGGCGAGATTGCGTTGGTTTGGACATGTGCAGAGTAGAGATGCTGGGTATATTGGGAGAAGGATGCTAAGGACAGAGGTACCAGGGAAGAGGAAAAGAGGAAGGCCTAAGCGATGGTTTATGGATGTGGTTAGAGAGGACATGCAGGTGATGGGTGTAACAGAACAAGATACAGAGGACAGAAAGATATGGAAGAAGATGATACTAACAGGAGCAACCGAAAGAAGAAGAAGACATTTTAAAACAGTACTGAAATCCTGAAGGAGTGCAAATCTTTTCATTCGAAAAGACCATTCTCCCTCGGGGGATAATAAAAGTATATCATCATAATCATCATCTTCTTCTTCAGTAAAAGAATCAATCTATTAAAATAAATGTATTATCTATTTAAATGTTAAAAGTACATTTATATTAACAAAACCTATTCATAATTCATTTAATTTTGATGAAAAAACATTTTAAACATGCAACATTACTACCAGAAATTGTAAAAATATTCTAGGATGCTCCTTATTTTTTCCTATCAATCCATTTTCTAAACCCACTTACTTTGAGTCCATCCCAGAAAGCATCGGGTACAAGGTAGAGCACCTGGATGAAACCCACGTGCTCATATGCACATAATGGTGGGAACACAAGAGACGCGAACGCGTGTCACCACGTTAGACCGCCCCAAGCCCCACTTTTGAGGTTTGCGTGTCCCGTTCGAGCGGATTTGTCAAGTTATATTCTCCAGTATGTATATATATATTTGAGCTGCTTCTAAGAGGAACCCTTTTAAAATCCCTCTTCAAGGTAAAGTAAAATTCCGTTCATGTACGTCTTTAAAAACATTCTGTAGTCCAAATATTAATGCATAAAAACATGTATTGCTAATGATAACTGGCTGACATGACATCAACGTGAGTTATGACTCTGACATCCTGCATATCGAGATTTATCGAGTATACTTGCAATCTGGGTACTTTTCTAGAAGAGGCCCTGCTAATTTCCGCATGACACCTCATCGCATTGCGCACTGTCATGGTATTGTCATGAATTATGAATTGCACTTTTTAATAGATTATATCGTTATATTTTGATATAGTCCATGTGGTATTTTGCAAAAAATTAGCTGAATACTGTCATAAGAAAATCCAGTGTATGTTATTTTTTCTAAATTCGCATGCCAGTTTATACAGTCCATACACACCGGTCCCACACTTATCATGCATTAGCTATTAGGTGGTAAAGGGGTGAGAGAGATATTTTAGACAGTAAAGGACAGGGGGTGAGTAGGGGCCAGAATGACCAGGATGTGGTGGGCAATTTAGCCTGTATATAGGGGTACACCCTGCTCTTTTTTCAAAGATGCTCAGGGATATTTTTTGACAACAAAGAGTCAGAACCTCGGTTTTATGTCTCATCCAAAGGACAGCACAATTTTTGCAGCACAGTATCCCCATCACTGTGCTGGGCCATTGGGATCCACACACAGACCAACGCCAACACTTCTTCCAGCAGCAACTCCAGCTTTCCCTGATTGATCTCCCATCCAAGTACTGTCCAGGTCCAAACATACTTCAGACGGATTACCTGTTCCGAAGTGCAGGTGGCATAGCCGTGTTCACATAAAATCAGATATGCCATCTTTTTGTTTGCTTGCATAAAGCAAGTCAGGTCTGATTTGGCTAAAATTTGTCAGGAAAGTTCAGCTTTCATTGGGACATTTAGAACAGAGTGTTACACACAGTTTGACATTTCAAAAATTCCCATTTAAAAAGCATCCATCTTAAAACAAAGAAACATTTTGTGCAAAATCAGTCACTGCTTAATTTCCTCTTACAATTTTATCTTAAAAGAGGTTATTTGAACTTGTATTGTAGCGCTGCCGCCTCGCAGTTAGGAGACTCAGGTTCGCTTCCCGGGTCCTCCCTGCGTGGAGTTTGCATGTTCTCCCCATGTCTGCGTGGGTTTCCTCCGGGTACTCCGGTTTCCTCCCATAGTCCAAAGACATGCAGTTTAGGTGCATTGGTGATTCTAAATTGTCCCTAGTGTGTGTTTAGTGTGTGTGTGTCCTGCGGTTGGCTGACACCCTGCCCGGGGTTTGTTTCCTCCCTCGCGACCTGTGTTACCTGGGATTGGCTCCAGCAGATCCCTGTGACCCTGTAGTTAGGATATTGCTGGTTGGATAATGGATAGATGGATGGATGAACTTGTATTTTTTTCCTCATTTCCACACCCAATAACTAATAACTTCTGGACAGTGAAACAAAAAAAAATGTAACATGAGATATGGAAATGGAGACATAATCACAGCAAAGGCTTCAATTGAGATTTTAACTGTCTGCATTGGATCATGGATTAATTGGATTGGATTATGAAGAAACGTGAGCTTCAATTAGTCACAGCCCCTCCACAACTAACATCAAATAGTAGTGCATTCAGGGCCGGATTTGGAACGTCTAGGCTGGTGCTACAGTTAAAAACATTGAACATGGTGGGAGCTCCCCTTTGGCATTTCAAGCTGTGAAATTCAAGAGTTCCCCCTTGGTGTGTAGAGGGTTGTAACAGAAGTGACCTCATGGGGTTCAAGCTTTATGATCGAAGAGATGGGAGGGTGTCCTAATCAGTGTTTAGAAGGTCGTGATTAGAGATCGTTGGGTGGAGAGATCCCCATTGGCATTTTGAACAACGCAGTTACTACAAGTCTGCAAAATGGTTGGGGGGTTTCTCCTTTTAGGACCTCCTGTAAATCTGTCCATGAGTGCATCAGTCAATGCCATTTTTAACGTCACTTTTGTAATCTATGACTACACTCTTAAAAGTAATGATTCTGTAATGGAATTTCACCGGGTTGTGTGGATTCTTGTAGTGCCATTGCTTGACAAAGGCTCTTTTCATCTGGGAAAGCTTCTCTGCACATCAGATTGGTTCTTTGAGCTTTGAAAAGCTTCTTAATATGTGAACAAAGCTGAAATATTAAAAGTGTAGTAAGTAGGCTACCTAGAAGGATACTAAGAGATCAAGACAACCAGGACTGTGTAGTGTTATTGTATGCAGCGAGGGTCCGTTGACAATCGGGAGGCCGCTGGTATTCCACAGATCTGTGATCCTATTTTGATGGTTAGTTATGGAACATGTTACAGTTCTGAACAAATCTGGAACCATTATATGGATGGTTCTTTTGGGGTGGAGACCTAAAAAGGTGCCCCAGTGGCATCTTTCTGATGAAACGCTTGGTTGCCTTTATTTTTTAAGTATTATGAACATTATTTTATTTGAGCCTCTACAAGCTTGGGCTCCTTTTTATACCTATTAGTTGAAAGTGAGATGGGCCTAGAGAACTCTCCAGAAGGTAAAGGGTTAGAAATAGAAATAGTGCTGTGAAAAAGTATTTGCCCCTTCCTGCAATCTTCTGTTTTTACAGATTTTAAAGTACAAATGGCTTCAGACTGTTGTATAAAATGCAATATTTGAGAAAGAGAACCTGAGTGAGCACACAGTACCGTCCTTAAATCATTACTTTCTTTATTCAAGGAACCAAGTTATTCAACACCCCATTCTCACCTTTGTGAAAAATTAATTTGTAGTATTTCAAAATGTATTTATGAGTTCTGCTATAAATATGGTGATGACTCCATGTAGTATTATCAATCCATCCATGTATCCATTTTCAAACCCACTTACCCCGAGCAGGGTTGGCAGAGTGGTATTTAGTTTAGTTCTTTTTATTTTGGTCTTCTTTGTTAATTTCAACTTTGATATTTGATTTGGCCCAGTACATTGTCTGTGCATGCATCTTTTTGATCCTACCTAGCCTGACTTTGATTCTTGTCTCACAGCAATCATCAGTCTTTCGCTGTCCAGTTTTAGCCCACTCTTCTTTGCAGAACTGTTTTAATTCAGACACATTGGTTGGTCTGCAAGTGTGAACTGCTCATTTCAGGTCCTGCCACAACATCTCTGTTCAGTTCAAGTCAAGACTTTGACAAAGTCACTACAAGCGTTGAATTTAGTTTCTTGTGGGACATTCAGTTGAAGACTTGCTTTGGTGTGTAGGGTGATTGCTGTGCTGCATAACCTAATTACACTTAAGCTTCAGGCCATAGACTGGACATTTTCTCCTTAAGAATATTACTGGTAAAGTGTAAAATTCATGGTTCTTTCAATAATGGTAAGTCTTCCAGGTTTAAAGGGAGCAAAACATCCCCATTCCATCACTCTACCACCTCCATGTTTTAGTGCAGGTGTGACACTTTTACTGAAGAAAAAAAACTGAATTACCTTTAAATCAGATATGGTAGGACCTGTGTTTTCCACTGGGCTCCACTTTTAACTTATCTGTTCGTAGAATATTATTCAAAAAAGCTTAGAGATCATACAGGTGTCTCTTTGCAAATGAAAGACAAGCTCTCATGTTACTGTGGGCTGCATCAGGCGTGGGCAGGAGGAGGAGTATAGGAACCTAATCAAGGACTTACACCTGAACACCAGCAAAACCAAGGAGCTGGTGGTGGATTTTAGGAGACCCAGGCCCCTCCTGGACAAACTGGTGAGGAAGGCAGGCTCTATTGTAGGCATGGAGCTGGACAGTTTGACATCCATGGTACAGCGAGGGACGCTGAGCAGGCTCCTGTCAAACATGGAAAATCCACTGCATCCACTGAACAGTATCATCTCCAGACAGAGGAGCAGCTTCAGCGACAGACTGCTGTCACCGTCCTGCTCCACTGACAGACTGAGGAGATCGTTCCTCCCCCACACTATGCGACTCTTCAATTCAAACCGGGGGGGTAAACGTTAACATTATACAAAGTTATTGTCTGTTTTAGCTGCACTTTTATCACTCTTTAATTTAATATTGTTCTTTATCAGTATGCTGCTGATGGAGTATGTGAATTTCCCCTTGGGATGAATAAAGTATCTATCTATCTATCTATCTACCCTTGGATAGTAGAGGTTTCCACCTTGCTATTCTCTCATGAATCACATCATGGAGTCATGAATGCTGACTGTAATTGAGGATAGAGAGGCCTGCAGTTCTTCAGTTGTTCTTTTGGGATCCTCTATAACTTCTTTAAGGAGTTATTACTACGCCTGGAAAGATTCACCACTGTTCTAAATGTTCTCTATTTGGAGATCATGGCTCATACTGTGCTGTAGAGTCCCAGAGTCTTAGAACTTGCACGGTAACCCTTTTATGATTGCTAAGTTTCAGCAGCCTTTCTTAATCTTTTCTGGAATTTCTTTTGATTGAAGCATAGTGCTCTTACAAAACAGTGGTTCCCAGTTCAGTCCTGGTGGACCACTGTGGCTACAGGCTTTTTATGCCAACCAGCTTTACATTTAATTGGACTCCTAACTTAATTAAACAAGCTGTTATTTCCCAGTCTCTGTGTTTACAAAAACAATAAAACTGAATTTCTACATTTTTATTTGTAAGCATTTCTGTATGGTATATGAAGATATTTGAATGATTTTTTCTTTATTCAATTTTCATCATCCTCATAATGATTTTCATTACAATCATCCAGAAGTGCCGGTCATTATTTACTAATTAGCACACTCGAGGGTCTGACGCTCAACTAGCTGCAGCCTCTCACCATTTTCTGCTTTGGCTGTCCTGATGTGCTTCATTAGCTGTTAACTGCCATTATTAGACTATAATTAAGGGAGCACGAAAGGTGAATTAATAGGAAAATGACAAAGGAGACATAAGTGCTATGGCAAACATTCAGATGTTTCTAAATTTAATAGAAACCCCACACTGTTGTGATTTTGAATTTAGAATAAGAGAAGAAAAAAAGTGAAAGACTGGCTACATAAACAATGAGATTAATTAAAGTAATATGTCAGACTGACTGATTGAGAGACCAATTAGGATGAAATCCTGCAGCCACAGAAAGTATATAGTGACTACTTAACTCTCATGGCATGTGTCAGAGTATGGTGAGATTAGGTCCACCAAGGCTGGCTACAATCAGGTCTGGCTGTGTTCAGTCTGCTCAGTCTTATTATCGGTTATGTTTCTTTGAGATCAAGCTGTTTGAGTGAATAACTAAGGGGGCCAGTTACCTTTTCACACACGTTTTCCTTAACTTTCTCTGTTGTAGGAGGCATTCCTATGCCATTAGACTTATATCAGCATAACTGAAGCACACTCGTTTTAAGAAACAGAATATATCATTTATTCATAAACACAAGGATCATAGACATATATATATATATATATATAGCTTTTTTTTAGACTACTGCTACATAGCTTCTGCTTGGCAGACTGGATCTCAGCTTTCAGCTCCCCAAAGAGACAGAGAGTGAGCAGCTAATCAGCTTTTAGTTTCACAGAGAGTCTCTAGAGCAGTGTTTCCCAAACTCGGTCCTGGGGGCCCACTGTGGCTGCAGGTTTTTGTTCCAACCAGATTCCTAATCAGTGACAACACCTTATAACACTGATCTCATTTAATTAGCTGGTATTTGTTTTTTCTTTTATTCGACATTCAGAAAAGCACAGCAGCGTGATTTTTACATTTATAAGGCATTTAGAAATATTTCTGCTTTTGCTAGAGATCTAAATGCTTAACTCTCTTTTGTTGATTTCATTATATTTTCCCCCTTCTCTGTGCAGTTTTACCCCCTTCGTTGTATCTTAATAATGACAACTTAAAACGAGCAGAGCAGACACACTTGCAAACAACACTGAATAATCAAAGGCTGCAACTACTTTAGAGTCAGACCCACTAATTAGTAAATAATGGACTAATTAATCAATTAGAACACCTTGAAAAGTAGAATGAAAATCAAGATGAAAATACTGTTAAAAAGAAAAAAAAATACATTATTCCTATATAACTGCTTGGTACATTTTAATATATATATATATATTTTTTTAGCAAACTTAGTTTTCTAATTTCTAAATTGTTCCCTAAACACAGAGCATGGGGAATAACACATCACTTTATTAGCCCAGGAGTCCAATTAAAAACAGAATCTGGTTGGAACAAAAACCTGCAGCCACAGGGGGTCCCCAGGACCAGGTTTGGGGAACACTGCTCTAGAAGGTCATTTTAGAGAGTGGGAGAGCAGTTTGCCCTCAGTATTCTCCTGAGTGATCAGGGAGTGTGTACAGAGAATATCCCGCCAACTGGATGAATGTAATTAGTTTATGAAGAAATGCGGAACCTCTCGTGATTGGGTTCAAGTCATTAGTCTTCTCAAAGGTGGATGATTTTGTGCATCCCAGTAGTCATTCCTTGTATTATAAGTCTTTGTTCTTGCTTGTGTTCTTTCTGGCCTGAAGGAGTTTGCAGAGGGGCCTCTGATGTCAGTTCGTCTCGTCAGTACACCTTTGTTATCAGATGAAGTGCAAGCAGATCCTAGTACCAGCTGCAGTTCAGTCACTTAGTTTGGAATGTAAATTGGGGATTTTGTGCAGCTGGATGTCTGTTAAATGTGCTGCTTTAGCAGGCTTGGTGTGCCACTAAAGTCTAGCAGAATGGGCAATGCCCATTTTGTCCTGCAGTACTTTAAGTATATTAAGAAGCAATATAGTAATAGTGCTATGCTTACTCTGGCTCCCTTAATCCATTATTACATTTTGTCTAAAGATCTTCACATATTCAATGTGAAAAACATACAAAATAGAGTATATCAGGAAGGGGACAAATACTTTTTAACATCATTGTATTTTCACAGTGCCACAGATTATCTGGAAAAAAGTGGGATAAAAGCTCCAAAAAGAAGTGTTGGTGTTATGCTGACCAGATTTTGTATTTTTCCAAGTCTTTCTTTGGAAATTGTATCCATCCATCTATTTTAGAAATTCAAGTATCCAGAGTGTGTTTGTGGGGAAGCTGGAGCCTAACCCAGCAAGCATTATGCTCCAGGCAGGAACATTCCCTGGACCCGGTGCCAGTCTGTCGCAGTATGAACACACTGACACACATCAGGGTCCAGTCTAGCTTTGCCAATCTACCTAACCTGTGAGTTCATTTTAAGTGGTCTGTGTGCTTAAGGAGTCCTGGGCACTAAGAACAGATTTTCGAAATTTGTGTAAACATATCACTGGTGTCTCTGGTGAAAAACGAAACCTTTTCTAAAGCACCTCATGAATCTTGATTGTATACATGGGTTGTTAATCACTGACCATTTAAGTGAGGGCTATACAGTAAATTGATAATGAGACTGGACAAGCAGCCTTAGGCTTAACTATACAACTTGGCTGCAATGCCTGTCAACCTTAGCAAGAACAAAAATACAAAATATATACGTATAGTCAAGGCCAACGAGGTATTGCGTTGATTGGACAACCCTTTACACTGGCTGTCCTACACACAATGCCTAAATGCATGTCTCTAACATGGATGCTGCACCATTTGAATGCTGATCAGGATGATTTTGACAGAGAGGCACAATGAATATGGGAAAACAAGTTAAGTCTGTGATCGCAGACTTGCCAGACAATATCTTGGTGAACAACAGGACAATTGGAGTAATGTGCTCTGGACAGATGAGACAAATGTTTGGCCAAAATGCTGGATGCTATGAAAATCACCTTTGATCAAAAAATCCTCAAGTCAGCTGTAAAGCATGATATTGGAGGCATTATGGTTGTTGGTTTCTTTTCTGATTCAGGTCCTAGTCGGCTTGCCATCATGGAGTAAACCATGAATTCTGCATTTTACCAGAGCATAATAATAATAATAATAATAATAATAGTAATAATAATAACACATTTTATTTATATAGCACCTTTGCCATACTTAACTTTAGGAGAATGTGAAGCCATCTGTCCAAAAGAAGTAGTTGAAATGCAAATGGTTCTTGCAACAAGACAATGACATAACACATCTTCAAAAGAATGACTCAGAAAGAAGAAACTGGGTGGTATGAAATGGCCAAGTCAAAGCCCAGATCTTTACTCCATAAAAATACTGGAGTAGGGAGGACCTGAATTGGGGAGCACATGTAAGAAAGCCCTCAAACACTGCATAGCTGAAGGAAGAGTGTGAAAAATTCTCTCCAAGCTGATGTACAATAGACAATTTGAAGAAATGTTTACAAGAGTTAATTTCTACCAAAGGCGGCAACAAAAGCTAGTGATCTATTTTATTTTTTCCACCACAGCAGACAACTCCATTTCTGTCTTCAGTAAATGATCTCAAAAAATAATTTGTACTGTTTATTTATTAAATTAAATCACCTTTACCTATCAATATTGTTGAGAGAAAATCAAATATTCATACATGCTAAAGTTTTGAAGAACACCAGCCTTTTGTATTACAGTGTTCAGAGCAAGAAAATGTTGCTGTAGCATCATGTGCAAGATAGCAATTAACCAAGCCACACATACCCACAGAAACCAACATGCCCAAAGAAAAGCCAGAAAGACTGTGGGAGGACATTGAAGTACTATATGGAAGGTGACTGACACACAAAAGAAACACTCTTATTTCAATCCTGGATTTGTGAAACCATGCAACTCACCTACTTTCTGTCTTCAGTTGTCCATTTGACCTTTAATGATTTCTCTTGCAGATTTCTAAGAGATATGGTAAGGTGTACAGCCTGTACATTGGGAGGAACCTAACAGTATTTCTACATGGGTATGAAGCGGTGAAGGAGATCCTGATAAGTCATGGGGCTGATTATGCTGGAAGGCCACAAGGACTCTTAGTTAATGACATCACGGAGTATCGAGGTAACTTTGTGTAGACCATAGCAAAACCCATTGTAGATACTGGTAACATGTCATCATTTCCTAACCTGCTTAATCCAGACCAGGGTCCTGAGGGGGCTGAAGCCTACTCCAGCTACCATGAGGAAGCAGTGCTACTCCTTACTGTTAACATGACTTTGAGAAAATAATTCACCTTTGTCTGAAAGCCACTATTCAGAGCTGCTAACCATGCAAAACCAAGTATCAAACACTATATATGGTATGCAGAGTACAAAATTGAAAAAAATCTTAGTCTTTTCATAACAATGCTTTCAGTAGCAGTCACTTTAGGGCTTAAAATGATTTTGTTTTTACTAACTGCACACTTTTCTGATGTTTGATTAGTTTGAAAGCTTTCATATTTGCAGTTAAAGTAGTTCTTTGGTAATTATATGAATGTATTTATAGAAGGCTAGCTGACTTACTGTAATGGATGACCTAATGGTGGCTGAGAATTTAAGTAGCTGTGTTGTTCATTGGGCCTTCGAGAAATGACTGAAATATACAAGAAATAATACTGGCTTAGCAACACATTTCACTAGAAGTTAACTAATATTTGTTATACATGGATAAGTTGTCGTCACCATCTATGGCATGAATGCCAAACTTTATACTGAAGCACTAGTGCCTTTTAAAAATCGCAAACCCCCAAAATCTTACTGTTTTACAACATTGAATCTCAGTGGATGTAGCTTTGCTTTTTTGAGACAGATCAACATAAAAAGATTCTTTAATGTCAAAATGAAGAGAGGTCTCTGCAAAGTGATCTAAATTAAATAGAAAATAGAAAACACAAAACATTTGATTGCATAAGTCAATATTTAGTATATGGCCCTTTTGGCAGCCTTGTGTCCGTGTAGTCCGGTCTCTCTGTCTGTCCGCTTTGCATATTTGGAAACTGCCATTTTCTTCATTCTTCTTTGCCACAAAGCTTGGGCTCTGTCAGGTTGCATGGGGATCCTGAGGTTACAGCCATTTTCAAGTCCAGCCATAAGTTCTCATTTGGCTCTGACTCAGCCACTCCAGGACTTTGACACTGTTGTTTTTAAGCTACTCCTGTATAGCTTCAGCTTTATGCTTGGGGCTGTTGGCTTACTAGAAAAAAACTCCTCTGCCATGGTGCAGATTTCTTGCAGACTCCTTCAGGTTTTCCTCCAGGATTTCCCTGTATTTTGCTGCATTCATTTTACCTTCCACCCTTACAAGCCTTCCAGATCCTGCTTCAGTGGAGCATCCCCACGTCACAATGCTGCCAGCACTATGCATCAACATGGTGATGGCGTGTTTTTGATAATGTGCAGTGTTTGGCTCACAACAAACAGGTGTTAGTCCGATTACATGCAAAACTCAATTTTGGTCTCATCAACCATAAAACCTTCTTATAACTGACTTTAGCATCTTTCATGTGTTTTCTGGCAAACTCTAGCCAAGATATTGTGTGTTTTTAACTGTGGTTTTCTCTTTGCCACTCTCCTATAAAGCTGCAACTCATGAAACACCCAGGCAACACTTGTATGCAAAGTCTCTCTAATCTGAGCCTCTGTAGCTTGTAACTCCTTTACAGCTATCAGAGGTCTCTTGGTGGCTTCCTTCACTAGCCTTTGTCTTGTGTGAACTCTCAATTTCTGTGAATGGTCTGCTGTAGGCAGATTTACAGTAGTGCCATACTCTTTCCTTTTCGTAAGGACTGATTTAACTGGACTCCAGATATTCAGTGACTTGGGTATTTTTGTACATCAGTCCCCTGTCTTGTGCTTTTCAAGGAGTTGCTTGGAGTGTTCCTATGTCTTCATCGTGTTGGACAGGCCACCATAGTGACAAACCACAATTGGGCCCTGTTTTGTCTTGGTAGAGTAATATATTACTGTACTTTCCCCTTTTGTATTACTAATGTGTAGCCTTTGTCAGAATGCCTCAGATCTCACAGACTTACCACTGTTTATAAGGTACTGGACCTCAGGCAATTAGGTTTAGTAAAAGACAAGCAAGGAGTTAAGTTACACTTTAAATAATGTACTATTGATAGTATTCATAAATAATAACAATATGCAAAGTTAATTTGAATATTGGCAACCATACAACCTGATAAATGGTGATGTGTCGTTTCAGACGGTACACAGGCTTGTTGGTTACTTAAAATGTCTCTAGTTAAGGCATCATTTGTGGTCAGCTTTGTTCAGAACAGACCACATGCCTGTCACAATATGGTTGCCAAGCTGTGCTCTTCATTGTGTTGTCCTTTTCAGTTCACGGTGTGACAGAGAGATGCTCCTTTATCAGTTGGTAAGAGAGAGAGAGCTAGGGAGGAGTAAAGCAAGCAGATTTACAGATTCTCTGTCCAAACCCTACAGCCAATAGGGCGCCTTGGTACTTAAAGGATTCTGATACAAGCCAATTCCAAACAGCCATACTTCAGACCAGTGAGGCATAGAATACCTTCACACCGGCCCCCAAAAACATGTGTTAAGGTGAAGCTTGCCAGCTAGGCAGTCTGGCTTTCCTGTGGCCACTTGATTGAGAAGAGTCCTAGAAACATTGGCCAAACTTGTTTGAGGCACTTCCCCCAATCCTGTCTTAAAATTACAAAGAGACTCATTCCTAAAAGGGGGAAAGGGGTTCTTAACCATCTAACCACTGCTGTTCTTATCAATGATAGACATTAGTGTTATAAGTTACAAATAAAGACATACAAAATATTTATCAACTTATATGCAATATTTCACACCACAATTGGGCCCCTTCAGATAAGGTGCATTTAAAATGCAATTGAAACCCCTTGACCACAGACAGGTGATCTCCACTGAACTCATTCTGTGACTTGTAAAACCAATTGACTACACCGGTGATGATTTAGGCTTTCTGAATTAAAGGGATGACACTTGTTCAATCAGTTAGTTTGAATTTCATATGTGTAATTAATTTAGACCACTTTGCTGAGATCTGTTTTCACTTTCGCAATGAAGAGTCTTTTTTCAGTTGATTAGTTCAGTTGTTAAAAGAGGCAAATTAAATCCACTGTGATTCAATGGTACAGAAAAATAAAATGTGAGAACTTCCAATGGAGTTAAGACTTCTTATGGGAACAGTATGTATATACTACTGTATTACTGGTGCTTCCCAGAAGTAATTGTGTGGGACAGAGATTGGGAAATATACAATATGCTCAACAACAAGAACAAGGTGTGCCAATGATCAATGTAGTGCCAGAGCTGGTATTAGGTTTGTGGTGAACTAATCATGAAATATGGATAGAAACAGGACACAAACAGCATTAGAATGATCAACTTTGACATGTAACAATGAAAAGTTTTTGCTGGAGGATTAAAAGTCTTTAAGATAAAAGTGTAGACAAATAACTGAAACAGTTATTGCAGTAAACCCACTGATATATTTTTTAAACCATCCTTTAGTTTTAAGAGCATACCGTACAGCTCCTTACTGTTCTTAGCAGTTATTGATAATACTCATATTGTCAGGGGATGTCCAGAAGGCAGCAATTGGCAGAGATTAGGGCACCATCAGGATGGCATGAGACTCGGACAGCTTCTGGGAGAAAAAGAAGCACACCATCAGCAGAAGAGATTCTGAACACATCGGTGTGGGTACAGTCATGGCTGAAATTATTGGCACCCCTGGAATTTTCCCAGAAAATGCACCATTTCTCCCAGAAAATTGTTGCAATTACAAATGTTTTGGTATACACATGTTTATTCCCTTTATGTGCATTGGAACAACACAAAAAACAGAGAAAAAAAGCCAAATCTGACATCAAGTCACACAGAACTTCAAAAATGGGTTGGACAAATTTATTGGCAACTTTTCAAAATTGTGGGTAAATCGTTTTATTTCAAGCATATGATGCTCTTTTGAACTCACCTGTGGCAAGAAATAGGTGCTGGCAATATAGCAATCACACCTGAAGCCAGTTAAAATGGAGAAAAGTTGACTCAACCTTTCTGTTGTGTGTCTGAGTGTGCCACACTAAGCATGAAGAACAGAAAGAAGAGCAGAGAATTGTCTGAGGACTTGAGAACAAAAATTGTGGTAAAATATCAACAATCTCAAGGCTACAAGTCCATCTCCAGAGATCGTCATGTTCCTTTGTCCACTGTGCGCAACAGAATCAAGAAGTTCACAACACATGGCACTGTAGCTAATCTCCCTGAACGTGGATGGAAGAGAAAAATTGATAAAAGACTGCAAGGAAGGATAGTCCGAATGGTGGATAAACAGCCCCAATCAACTTCAAAACATATTCAAGCTGTTCTGCACACTCAGGAGGCAACAGTGTCTGCTCGAACTATCCGTCGACATCTGAACGAAATGAAATGCTGTGGCAGGAGAGCCAGGAGGACTCCACTGCTGACACAGAAACATAAAAAAGCCAGACAGGAGTTTGTCAAAATGTACTTGAGGAAGCCAAAATCCCACTGGGCGAATGTCTTGTGGACAGATGAGACCAAGGTAGAGCCTTTTGGTAAAGCTCATCATTCTACTGTTTACAGAAAACGGAATGAGGCCTACGAAGAAAAGAACACGGTACCTACAGTCAAACATGGTGGAGGTTCTAAGATGTTTTGCTGCCTCTGGCACTGGATGCCTTGACTGTGTAAAAAGGCATCATGAAATCTGAAGACTACAAAAAGATATTGGGGCGCAATGTAGGGCCCAGTGTCAGAAAACTGGGTCTGTGTCAGAGGTCATGGGTGTTCCAGCAGGACAATGACCCTAAACATACCTCTAAAAGCACCCAGAAATGATTGAAGACAAAGCGCTGGAAAGTTCTGAAGTGGCCAGCAATGAGTTCGGATCTAAATCCGATTGAACACTTATGGAGAGATCTCAAAATTGCTGTTGGAAGAAGGCACCCTTCAAATCTGAGAGACCTTGAGCAGTTTGCTAAAGAAGAGTGGTCGGAAATTCCAGTTGAGAGGTGTAACAAGCTTGTTGATGGTTACAGGAAGCACTTGATTTTTTTCAAAGGGCGTGCAACCAAATATTAAGTTGAGGGTGCCAATAATTTTGTCCAGCCCAGTGTTTGAGTTTTGTGTGACATGATGTCAGATTTGGCTTTTTTTCTTAGTTTTTTTGTGTTGTTCCAATGCACATAAAGGAAATAAACATGTGTAGACCAAAACATTTGTAATTGCAACAATTTTCTGGGAGAAATGGTGCATTTTCTGGGAAAATTCCAGGGGTGCCGATAATTTTGGCCATGACTGTGACAGTGTGTGTGTGTGAGAGAGACACAGAGGGGCAGCCTGGGCTATACCATGAAATGCTATCCGAGAATTCTAGGAAGCTGGTAACCTTAAAATGGAAGGGGGTAACTGACACTGCGTGAGAACAGGAAGGAGAAGTTCAGAGTGGTAACACCTCCCAGATACTAAGGGGCATAGGGTCCAAAATGGGACATTATGGCACGATGTTGTCAGAGCAGGCAGCTGGGAAAATTCTGCCAGGCAACTAAAGGCTCAGGGGTGCAGGTTGGCCAGTGGGCAGTAGAGGGAGCTTTAACCCGGATTCGCAGACCTCAGAAATGGTTGTGGATGAAGCTGTGAGTGCAGTGGTGCTGGGGAAGTGGACAACTGGTGTTAAGAGGGGATGCCAGGGTCTGGGGACTGGGAATATAAATGAAAGTGGGGAAGTGATATTTGTTACTACGGTTTGTTGAGTGTTCTAGCGTTTGTGCCCGGCGAGCAGAGGGTCCAAGCCTTGAAAGCTGGGCCCTGGTTAAGTTGGGTTCTAAGTTTCCCTTTTTTATCCCTCCTAGTGATATTTCTTAACACAGTTACAGTATTTGTGTAGTGTCCTGCATACACGGCACTTCCATAAGAGGCCCCTGCTCTCACTCTCATTTTTTTATACTTCTCACATTTTGCCTGTTTTTTGGTTAGCTGGAAATGTGTCAGGGTGGCTCATGATGTAACCTTTTTGTATTTTACAGGGATTTCTATGGTCACCTATGGGACTCACTGGAAGGAACATAAGTGTTTTACTCTCAGCACATTACGCAATTTCGGACTGGGAAAGAAACTGATGGAGAGTAAGATTCTAAGTGAGGCCGCACACTTATTACAGTTTCTGGAAAAACAGGAAGGTAGGGGTGGATAAACAAACATGTGTTATTATCTAACTACAAAAGTACTTGGGTCTCCATGGGCTAAACATGTCCTTTCATGCAGCTGAGTTTTTTCCCCCCTTTTAGTGTAGTCAAGACCAAGTAGTTCTTGAGCAGGAAGCCCACTCCCTGTCTATGCCTTGTACCACATAATTACATTTCTTTCCTGTACCACCATCAAGGGAAAATGCTGAAAGTAATCTTATTACAGTTCTGGGGGTCTAAAGGTTTCATAGCACAGAGAAATGTGTTGATTGCTGTTATGTTTACAAAGTTATATTTTCTATCATGAAAAAGATGATGTACAGTGGTGTGAAAAACTATTTGCCCCCTTCCTGATTTCTTATTCTTTTGCATGTTTGTCACACAAAATGTTTCTGATCATCAAACACATTTAACCATTAGTCAAATATATCACAAGTAAACACAAAATGCAGTTTTTAAATGATGGTTTTTATTATTTAGGGAGAAAAAAAAATCCAAACCTACATGGCCCTGTGTGAAAAAGTAATTGCCCCCTGAACCTAATAACTGGTTGGGCCACCCTTAGCAGCAATAACTGCAATCAAGCGTTTGCGATAACTTGCAATGAGTCTTTTACAGCGCTCTGGAGGACTTTTGGTCCACTCATCTTTGCAGAATTGTTGTAATTCAGCTTTATTTGAGGGTTTTCTAGCATGAACCGCCTTTTTAAGGTCATGCCATAGCATCTCAATTGGATTCAGGTCAGGACTTTGACTAGGCTACTCCAAAGTCTTCATTTTGTTTTTCTTCAGCCATTCAGAGGTGGATTTGCTGGTGTGTTTTGGGTCATTGTCCTGTTGCAGCACCCAAGATCGCTTCAGCTTGAGTTGACGAACAGATGGCCGGACATTCTCCTTCAGGATTTTTTGGTAGACAGTAGAATTCATGGCTCCATCTATCACAGCAAGCCTTCCAGGTCCTGAAGCAGCAAAACAACCCCAGACCATCACACTACCACCACCATATTTTACTGTTGGTATGATGTTCTTTTTCTGAAATGCTGTGTTCCTTTTACGCCAGATGTAACAGGACATTTGCCTTCCAAAAAGTTCAACTTTTGTCTCATCAGTCCACAAGGTATTTTCCCAAAAGTCTTGGCAATCATTGAGATGTTTCTTAGCAAAATTGAGACGAGCCCTAATGTTCTTTTTGCTTAACAGTGGTTTGCGTCTTGGAAATCTGCCATGCAGGCCGTTTTTGCCCAGTCTCTTTCTTATGGTGGAGTCGTGAACACTGACCTTAATTGAGGCAAGTGAGGCCTGCAGTTCTTTAGACGTTGTCCTGGGGTCTTTTGTGACCTCTCGGATGAGTCATCTCTGCGCTCTTGGGGTAATTTTGGTCGGCCGGCCACTCCTGGGAAGGTTCACCACTGTTCCATGTTTTTGCCATTTGTGGATAATGGCTCTCACTGTGGTTCGCTGGAGTCCCAAAGCTTTAGAAATGGCTTTATAACCTTTACCAGACTGATAGATCTCAATTACTTCTGTTCTCATTTGTTCCTGAATTTCTTTGGATCTTGGCATGATGTCTAGCTTTTGAGGTGCTTTTGGTCTACTTCTCTGTGTCAGGCAGCTCCTATTTAAGTGATTTCTTGATTGAAACAGGTGTGGCAGTAATCAGGCCTGGGGGTGGCTACGGAAATTGAACTCAGGTGTGATACACCACAGTTAGGTTATTTTTTAACAAGGGGGCAATTACTTTTTCACACAGGGCCATGTAGGTTTGGATTTTTTTTCTCCCTAAATAATAAAAACCATCATTTAAAAACTGCATTTTGTGTTTACTTGTGTTATATTTGACTAATGGTTACATGTGTTTGATGATCAGAAACATTTTGTGTGACAAACATGCAAAAGAATAAGAAATCAGGAAGGGGGCAAATAGTTTTTCACACCACTGTATGTAGTGCATCAGAGAAAAGGCAATTCTTGCCATTGCTTATCTTTTAATCTTTCGTTATAGTATAAGAAAAGTAGATCACTTAAACAGTACATTTTTAATCCAGGAAGCAATATCTGAAAATAAACTGCAACATTCACTAAGTTGCCAAATCTCGTCATTCAATGCTGCCACCTACTGATTGCTGCAATTACTACACCTCTCCTAATCTCCGCTTCTTCACGAGTCAAAATAAAAAAAAAAAAAACACTACACACGAGTGTCTGTGGATCACCTTCTGGGCTGATTTGCAGCAAGTACTATCACCCCAAGTTGACCGGGGGAGTTTGTGCCAACCTTCTCCCCTTTTCTTCTCTCCATAGCACTGAGAAGATGCCCAGCGCGGGTAACTGACTCCGCCCCTTTCGGAGCAGAGCTCCCTAAACATAACTGAAGACATTACTACAGCCAGATGGCTATCTTTACTTCAGTACTTTTCAGCTGTTGCTCATAGTGGTGTGCATAGCGGTCCTTCCGTCTTGTTTAGTGACTGAATTAAACATGGACAACCTGGTTGGCATTCCTACGTTTTCCTGAGAAACCCTGCAGTGCCTTATTCCACCACAGTGTAGACATTAAAACTTTACTGTAGGCCGACTTACTGTAGCATGCATGCAGATTTACTCTGCGCCATAAAAAATATTTTTCCAACCTCGAGGAGCCATGTTTGTTCCACTTTGTGTTTACGCTATTTCGGGTCAAAGTGCTTATGTATTCAAACATATTTACTGCTCATGCAGCTTTGGAGCTGGCATATTGGGTACTTTTCCTCCTTTTTAACAATCCCCTCTTTCTCTGTCACTAGGTCTTGCCATATACCCCCATATATTACTAGAGAATGCTGTGTCCAATGTTGTTTGTTCGGTAATACTGGGATTGCGATTTGACTATGACAACAAACTCTTCCAAAAAATGATGGAGCTTCTGAATGACAGTACCAAAATAGTGAATGGACCCTGGGGCATGGTAAGAATCTCTGTGCGTATCGGGAGGTGTGCTGTTGTTACTGGATTGCTATTAAATTTTGATTGTTTATATTCTGTTGGGATGCTCCAGCACTTAAAAAAAAACCCAACTTTTAACAAAGTAAATGTATTTACACATTTGCTTGTCTGCTAACTACCATATGATAAAGCCTGAATAAAAAAATAAAAAAACAGGGGTCAATAGATGCTATTTGCAGCCCTATGTATGTATGTACTGTAGGTTTTGGGCTGATGTATTCAAATTTCTATTTGATATTCAAAATGTTAATAAAACTTTACATTTAGAAACATCCAGCACAGTGTACAAATATCAAAATGTATTGCACATGAGTTATATGTCAAAACACACAATGCCATGAGTACTGTGACAATGAAACCGATTAGCAATATTCACTAAAAATTCAAGATGAATGAATATGATGGCAAAAGTACAGCATGTTGCTTCTTATTCTAAGGCATTCTCTTCCAAATGACTTTCAAGTTAAGCTTGAAAATAATAATTTTGTAAGTTTTGGGACAAAGTCGTTTAAGTTTCATCTAAAGCAGTGTAAAAATTTGTACTTAGTGGAACATTCTTTACACTTGCTCCTTTTCGGCAAGTACAATATGTACTCAACTAGATTATACCTGGCTAATCTATGACAAATCAGCCTAGTGAGCTCCTGCAGCAAGTCTATGGTCATTGTCTTTTTAAATGAGGGACTGTTAATCAGTAAATATAGTTTCACTAGCCAACCCGCGGCATAGCACATGCCGCATAATTATCAACGTGAACAGTCAACGTGGCTCACAGCTGCATGTGGACTGTAGCACAGACCAAAGCGAGTGAGGATGTGTTTGGTGACATGTTGGGGACGGGCACATGAGCAAGCAGTGCGCATGCCTCGAGAGCGAGGCTGGACGCAGGAGGAGGGTAGAGTGGGCAGTCGGGGCTCTGTCATGCGTACCCCATGGTCGGGCGACTTGGTCGATTATATATACGGTGCAACCTTGGTTCACGACCATAATTCGTACGAAAACTTTGGTCGTAAACCAATTTGGTCGTGAACCGAAGTAATTTCCCCCATAGGATTGTATGTAAATACAATTAATCCGTTCCAGAGCGTACGAACTGTATGTAAATATATATTTAAGTTTTTAAGCACAAATATAGTTAATTACACCATTGAATACACAGCGTAATAGTAAACTAAATGTAAAAACATTTAATAACACTGAGAAAACCTTGAACAACAGAGAAAACTAACGCTGCAAGAGTTTGCGCTATGGTGCTACGAACCGCTCGCTAAAAACACTTTTTTTTAATGAGTTTTAAGCACAGTGAAAAAAATGAACATTTGAAAAATCCGTAATTTAATAAACAACCAAGAAAAGTAACATTGCAACAATGCACGTGCGCGCCTGTGTGTGTCTCTCTCTCTCGCGCGCCTGTGTGTCTGTATCTGTCTCTCTCTCTCGTGTGTGTGTGTCTCACATGCCTGTGTGTGTCTCTCTTGTGTGTGTGTGTGTCTCTCTCTCTCTTGCGTGCGCGCGCGCCTGTGTGCGTGTGTGTGTCTCTCTCTCGCGCCTCTGTGTGTGTGTCTCTCTCTCTCTCTCTCTCTCTTGCGCCTGCCTCTGTGTCTGTGTCTGTGTGTGTGTGTGTGTCTCTCTCTTTCTCTCTTGCGTGCCTGTCTGTCTCTCTCGTGTATGTGTGTGTGTGTCTCTCGCGCACCTGTCTGTGTGTATCTCTCTCGCGCGCGCCTGTCTGTGTGTCTCTCTCATGTGGACTGTAGCACAGACGAAAGTGACTGAGGCTGTGTTTGGTGAGTTGTTATGTGCGGGCACATGAGCAGGGTTAGAGTTGGCAGGCGGGGCTCTATCGAGCGTATCCTATGGTCTTAGAGTTGGCGGGAGTGGTTCTCTGTCTTGCTTGCGCTCAGTGTCTTGCGTGCCCTTAGTGAATTATATATATAGATGTTCTTGAACAGAGAAAACTTTTGTACATTTTCAAAGTCATTCTGCAACTACAATCAATAGCAAATTCACTAACAATGATGAAAGGACCCACACCAGGGGCACTCATGGATGATGAAACCAGGAAAATACAGATGAAGATGAGGTATGCTTGGGACTGTCTGCAGTTTGTACCTTTTCACCCAACCATCACTTTGGCAGAGGTTTATCTTGGTTTCATCTGTCTATTGCACATTCTTCCGAACTGCTGTCTCTGAAATGGATTAAACAGGATTGGAAAAGTTCTTATTCTGGCTCATGCCCATGCAAAAAAAGTACTGCTTGTGACAGCCATGTCTGTCTGTCCATTTGAAACAGCTTGGCTCCCAGAAGAGACAGTTACTCTTTGAGGAAATTTATTGGGATAGTAAAATATTTATTGAGGTGTCTTGAATACAGAGCACTGTACACATTTTTGAAATTTCAAAATCTTACATTGAAAAACATTGGCAAATTTGAAATAGAGAAACATTCTGTGCAACTTCAACTATGGAATAATTTACAGTTTCAATTTTACCTTGAGGGCCTTTACTTCAACTTGTCTTTATATATAATATGCTACCATGGCTGTCCGTTTGTCTGTCCAGGATTTTAAATCACCTGTAGCTTGCAAACCGCAAAGTATTGACCTAAAATTTGGTACACATATACGACGTGACGTCTACTGTCCGCTTTCTTGGTGATGATTGACCTCCAAGGTTATTCCTCTTTTTAATTTTATTTTATTTTATATAGAATCAACTCTTGGAGGCGGCCAGCAGGGCAGCCAGGCGGTGCATGTGTGCGAGAGCCGTTCTCATTCCCTACCACCTCCACCATCACTTCCCCTACCTCTTCATATCTTAAATCATACTTGAGGCAGATTGAAGACTTAAGTGCCAGCTTAAGTGAAAAATTAAAGAAATTGTACTAAGTAATAGCAACACAAACTCTTACTTAATCAATTTAACGTGAAAACATGCAGAAGAAAGAAGTGAATAAGCGGGTCGCTAGGGTGGAGAAAAAAAGAGCTGCTCAGGAAGCACCAAGCGCATCAACGTCTGAGCTAATGAATGTTAAACGTACAGAGAAAGAGTATGAAAACTATGAATGCTCAAGTCAAGCGTATCTGCGACATTACTGGTATATATATTTTTCAATTTACTCATATGACAGCCACTCCTATGGTAAAACAATGCAGTTGAGGGCAATGAAGCAAGTACACCTTGCTGCAGGACACGAGGAGAAGAGTCGTCATGATATTCATGATATTCTTTTATTATTAAGTATGATAGTAATGATATTATTTATTCATCACTGTCCCTTAATATACCAGAATGTAGCAGTAGGTCTTATTATATGCTAACAATGTGGCTTCTGCCTCCACCTTATCTGGTGCTCATCACTGCAGCATCTCGTACAAACTTCCATCAAAGTAGCTCACTTCTCCTGCTCCTTGAAATAAAAGCAGGTAAGTGAAATGATATTCATGTCCATAAAAGTAAAAAATAAAAGCATGAAATGTATGAAAGATGGCTCATTTACGCTTTATAACACAGTGACTAAGCATGCCCTCAGTATTTCTCGCAGCTGCACTTTCTTGAGATTATAATGATTTGTTTTTTTTCTGACACTAATTTATTGGCAAACCACCACAATGGTCCACTGTCCATCATGTTCAGATGCTGCCAACATCGGGTATTTCTTTGAAAAATGTTATGTTTTTAAGAAATTTGAACTCCAATTAGCTACAAACCCTCGGCATCCAACTAATAACAACAGCCCAAGAAACTTTCATCAATTCAGTAGGCATCTGCCGTCTATGAAAGCAATTTCAGCCACGCAATATTGTAAAGTGGTATTAACAAACATTTTTATGTACTCTGTTAATACATGTATTTACAATCTGTTATCACCATTACAGTATTTTTGAATGTTACACACTTATGATATGACCTTCATCTTTTAAACTCCTGTTCATTTTGTTTGTGCACATGATCATAAAGCAATGGTGACTAATGTGGGTTATTTTGTATAATTCAAAATGTCTCTTCTTTCTTTCACCCTATTTAGCTGTATGATGCCCTACCTTTCATCAGGTCTTTACGTCTGCCTTTTCGAAGAGCAATATCCAACAAAGATAACATGAAAGATTTCTTTCGGTCCTTTGTAAAACAACACAGGAAAAACTGGGTGCCAGGAGAGCCAAAGGATTACATTGATTGCTACTTTGAAGAAATGGAGAAGGTTTCATTTCAGTTGTTTTACTACTTCTACTGTGGACCATCAATGTGATTTCCACTTTGCTTTACAGCATCACATCTACCTGGCAGATCTGTAGGAGTTTGGAGCTTCAAATAGAGTGTAACATAGCCACACTGGGTTTTTATTATTAAGTGTTGAATACAGTATCTCACAAAAATCTAATATGAAACCGTTTCACCTCTAATCATACTTTAGCCATACCTGAAAAGCTATTGCATGGTTACAGGTAGGATTTAAATATGAAGTATAAAGTGTTGGTTGGGAATAATGTGGAATAGAAGATGGGGTGGTGGAGATAAAAGTGAAAGTTTTTTAGTGGTGAAGATGTGACTCGTAAAACCAACACTTAACAATAGTCACCACATTTCCTTAATGTTTGCAATATATGGAGACAAAGCAGGCTATGCATCTCAAAACAGTTGGGATGAAGGCATAAGCATTCACTCTGCAGCTAGTCAGACCCGCCTCGTAAGTCTCAAATGTCTACACTGATTTTTCACTGTGCATCATTTTGAGATCTTGCAGACTGTTTTATGTTCACTAGTATGCTGACATAGCACTGAAACAATCTCTGGTTACTTTGTTATGCATGCTGGAATGCTCTTAGACTTATTGGGCTGAGCTGTGGTAGTTAGAAATAATTTCTTAAAAGCAATAATTTTGAACAGGTTGATTTAGGGTATTCCAAATGCTAATGTGCCATTCTTTTGTTTTTTCAGCGTAAGAATAATAACGAATCCATCTTTGATGAGAACAGCCTGCTTCTCAACCTAATAGATTTGTTCTCGGCAGGTACTGAGTCCACCGCCATCACAATAAGATGGACTCTCCTATACCTGATGCGCTATCCAGATGTTCAAGGTATAAGCAGGACTATCAGGAATGGATAGAGTTGAGTGTGAGATATAAATCACAAGGGTCTACTTTAGGAAATCAATAGTCCTTTCTTGAGCCTCTTCTTGAGTACCAAAAATAACATTACATGAAAAAACCATCTATTCATATTTGGTAAAACTTAGTGGTTTGTATGCAATTCGTATTGTGCTGTACATCTGAATAGAACTTTTCTTATTACAATGTTTGAAACCTTTTTTCCTTTGACCCCATTAAAATTTTATTTATTTATTTATTTTAATTTATTTTTTATTAATTTTATTACAATCCATACAAAGCAATCAAGTTTTTACAAAGAGAAAAATTAAAAATTTCTAATGGGCCACAATCACGGATTGTTATATTCTGAGTTAAGATTCACTGCTGTCCTCCATTTAGTGTAAGATCTGTTGAGCCTTATTTCATGTAAAACCTCACTTCAAGCAGCAGTAAATGAGGTACTTGACATTTCAGCTTAACCATTTAATATTTGACAGAATATACTGGCATGACTGGCCTTTGTGTACATATTACACAGATTATCTCTGAAAAACTTAATCACTTTCACAAACATGGCTTATACCAAATAGAATTGTCACCTTAGTGGGGTTCTTGTAATGCAAATAATTTAGGTAATCAAAGAGGCTTTGTATAAATTATAGCTATGAATTTGTCCCGTCTTATTTTTTTCCCCATTGTAGCAAGGTGCCACAAGGAGATTGATTGCATTCTTGGTAGCAAAGAACAGATCAGTTATGAAGACAGACATGCCATGCCATATATGCTAGCTGTGATTCATGAGTCCCAGCGCATGGGAGATGTTGCTCCACTGGGAGTATTTCATGCTGCCTTGAAGGACACCCAACTTTTTGGATATGCAATTCCTAAGGTATAAAAACTCAACATTTCAATACTCACTGGTAGGCAGATGTAATAAGGGGTGGCTTCAATCTAATATAAGAAAATGCTAAACAATAAGGAATGAAATCACATTTCATGAAAACAGTCTGACATTCTCTAAACTCTGTTTTCCATAAGTTACCTAATGGTTATCACAATATTTTACAATGAAATAATCATGGATGCCAATTTCATTGTTATTAATGGGGAAGATGTTTGAGATTAGCTTAAATTTTCAATAATGCTATTTGCTATTTAAATATGTTATTTAGGCAACACAATTTTTAACCTCCACTGGAGACAATCATTGCCTTAGATTTTAAAGGTAGCAACTGGATTAACTGACCATCATCTTGTGTTTTCTCGACTGCTGAAGCAAGATCAGTAAACTTTACTGTGAGCTTTTCCTTTATATTATCTGCACTAATTCATTTTTTCTCCAAATGCACCTTGCACCTTTTACAGAGCAGTATTTTTAAGTACAAATTATATTTAACTTTTTTTTTTTTATTCAGGGAACTACTGTGATTCCTAATCTCAGTTCAGTTCTCCATGATGATACTCAATGGAAGTTCCCCCATGAGTTCAACCCTTCCAACTTTCTCAATGAAAAAGGGGAATTTGTGAAGCCAGAGGCTTTTGTCCCTTTCTCAGCAGGTAATATGGTTAAGAGCAGCACTGATATTATGCTATTGTGATTGATACATATATTTAATTATATATATTATTTAAATCAACAAAAATAATGTGCACTAAAGCATGCTCACAGCTGTCCTTACATGTTTCACTTGGTTCAGGATGGAGTAATAATCTGTGTGAGTATAACTGCAGTGTGTGACATGTACATATGCTTTGATTGCCAAGAGCCAATTGAAAGATGGCTAGAATACCACTACTCTAAAGATAATTGAGTTCAAGTCCCACTTTATCGACACATGTACTAAGAAGTTCTTAGCTGCAAGTCTAGGATGGGTTAAGCAACAATACCCAACTGGGATGGCAGTGTGATGCAAGGAGAAAGGGAGATCAACCTGTCAGGACTATATGCTCCCCTGATACGCTAGGTGGCAGAATCCCTGGACGACACTACCTGTATGGAGACCCACAAGGCATTCTTGGGAACTGTAATCCTATCGGACAGCCTTGTCAGGTTCCGTGGAGCCAGGGGGTGCTACAGAGATCCATGATCAATGGAACTCGAGTCTGATCCGGAGGTACTTCCAATGGGTTATGCCCTAGCACTGGAAGTACTCTTGAGTCAAAGGTAAAAGGAGCCATTCAACATCATCCCTGTGAGTTAGAGTGGGGTGTGGAGGACGGACAAAGCTCACCTGGGAGGAGTGGGGGTGAAGAAAGAAAGAAAGAAAGAAAAAGAAAAGAATCATGTTGATCCATTATTACAAAGAATCCCTTTGGAAGGTATTTTGTATGATAAAGCGTGTAATTACACCTGGGACTTGTGTCTGTGAGGTTGTGTCTGGGATATGGGGTGCTGCAAAGCCCCCTACTGGTCACACTTGCTTTTTAAAATTTATATATCCAAACTCACTGTTTCAAATTTAATATACACATTAAAGGCAATGTTGAATGTTTTTAGATTTTTAGGAAAATGTAATTACACACTGCTCTTAAAATTATGCAAAGCAAACAGTCTTCAGACACAAAGTTAGATAAAGTTGGACAAATGTTTATATGATGAATATAATTAAAAAGGATGACTTTTAATCCTAAGTCTATGTTCGAACACTGCTACACATAGTAACAAGATGACACAATTAAATTTACTGTTTATCAGGTGCCTACATATCTTGGGGTATAAAGGCATGCTGAAAGGTTTGACATGCTATCTGTCCAGTCATTTTTGTTTAATTTTCCTTTCATTTTAGGTCCAAGAATCTGTTTAGGAGAAGCTCTTGCTAGGATGGAACTATTTCTCTTCCTTACGACTCTGCTACGACGCTTTGAAGTCATATGGCCAGAAAACTGTGGAGCACCTGACCTGACTCCACTCTATGGGATAACACAGGAGCCTCAAAAGTATAAAATGAAGCTTAAGAAAAGAGAAAACTAGTGTGCTTTATTCTCTTACAGCAGACTGTACTTCAAAATTCAGCTACACTTTTTCTTAACGGATAAAAGCATATGTAGAAATTAACAATGAGCATCCATGTAACACTATTTTATTTAAATACTTTTTAAATGCATTTAATGCATGTGTATTGACTTCTTTAACCTCCTTACAATTAGATGTACCTTTTCCCCCTTGTTTTACAGTATAGTGTGAAGTATTGTATAAGGAAATGGTCTCTAATGTACAAGCTTGATGATTGAATTTACATCCGCAACTATTACTGATGTTAAGCGAGTCCTTTTTAGAAATAAGTAATACCGTTATAATGTAAAGTGATTTGGGATGGTCCTTGCAAGAGAATGTTATTATGTAAAATAAGTGGTCAGTTGGTTTGCATGCCTCACAAAAGTTTCAAAAGTCTTCATTTTCATACTTAAGAAACATGAAGCTCAGTATAAGAGAGTTTCACAAAAATTCTTTTGTGTTTTCATTATCAATACATATTCTTTCGTAATAAATTAGTAATCACTATTTTGGTATACTGTTGATCTAATCAGAGCAAAATTAATTTGCAAACATAAAACTTTAACTTGTATACTATTATTTTACTGTACTGCCATCTATCTGCTTAACTCACTTATTCCTAGGTTAGAGTCAAAGGAGGCGATGCACATGTTAGCATTACGTGCAAAGCAGGAACCAACCCTGAACGGAGTGCCACGTCCACTCCAGGCTCAGTCACAGCCAATATAAAGTTACACAGTAGGCTAATACAGGGATATGGGTGACAACACATGCAGACACTGGACATATCTGCAAGCTTCATATGGGCAGAGACCGAGAGAGGATTCAAAATTAGTCTCCTGTTGCTGTGAGACTGCAGGACTGAACACTGACTAATACGTTTATGGTTAAAAAAAAAACAACACTGGTCTGTGGTAAAACAAATTCAGAATGGTTCTATTCAGCACAGTTTGAACCTATGAATTGGGACTGATATGAATACGAATCCATAAGTAATTTTACAAACTTAAAGAAAAAGCATGTGTACACTTTCCATAGATGACCATATTGTTCTTACCATCATTGTAAAAATCTCATATGCATTTTTCTGTAAAATACTTCAGTGTTACTATAAGTTGCTATCTTTGTTGCTTTGTTAAGGGTCTTACAATGGTGACAGCCAAGAAAAATGCAATATAAGATGTAATGGCTGGAAAAAGATTAATTATGTTAAATAGTCCATTGATTATGTTTACTAATGGACTTTATAAAACAGATCAAACTATTAATTAGTTTATATTTAAACTATAAGCAGAATATCCTTAGTAAACTTTGACTGACAACCAGTTTAGCTTTGAAAAGAATGACCCAAATTGTTTTTCTTGATATATTACAGACGTGGTCATATTTCTTGGTACCCCTCCACAAAAAAAGAACCCATAATTGCCTCTGACAAAAGTAGTTGGCAACCATCATTGTTTATTCCGTATTTAACAAAAGCCAGACTTTGACTTTTGATTCAACAGAATATTTCAAATAATAAAACAAATTAAAAAGGCATGGACAGAAATGATGTAGACCCTTAACCTAATATTTTGTTGCACAACCTTTAGAAGCTTCACAGCAAACAATTGCTTCCTGTAGTTCTCAATGAGACTTCTGCATCTGTCAGTAGGCAGTTTGACCCACCTTTCTGATCAAACTGCTCAATCTGTCAGGTTTGAAGGGGGCCTTCTCCAAATGGCATGTTTCAGCTCTCTCCATAGATGTTGAACAAGATTCAAATCAGGGATCATAGAAGGCCACCTCAGATTAGTCTGTTTTGTTCTTAGCCATTCTTAGGTGCTTTCAGCTGTGTGTTTTGAGTCACTATCCTGTTGGAGGATCCATAACCTGCGACTGAGACAGAGCTTTCAGACACTGGGCAGTACATTTCACTCAAGAATATCTTGATACTCTGGAGATTTTATTGTTCCCTGAACAGATTCAAGACCTCATGCTAGATGCAGCAAAACAGTCCCAAAACATAACCAAGACTCCTTCATGTTTCACAGTAGGTATGGTGTTCTTTTCTTTGAAAGCTTCATTTTTTTGTCTGTACACATACAGCTGATGTGACTTGTCATTAAGCTCCAGTTTTGTCTTATCTGTCTAAATAATATTCTCCCAAAAGGTACTGGCTTGTAAGTATATAAATATGAGTTTTTATATTGTTTTTTCAATTATAGAGTCCTCTTGGATCTTTTTCTGTTGGTCCCACTGTCACTCAAAAAGAGACACTGATGGACTTAACCTTGTAGTTTCAGCTTGTATCTCTTTGAAAGTTGTCCTTGGATTTTTGTCTATCATTCTCATTATCCATCTGCCCATTCTAGGGTCAATTTTCCTCTTGTGGCCGTGTCCAGGGAGGTCAGCTGCAGTCCCATGGACCTTACATTTCTTAATATTTCCAACTGTTGTCACAGGAACATTAGGCTGCTTTGAAATAGTGTTATAGCCTTTGCCTGTAACGTGTCTATAATTTTCTTTCTGATCTCCTCAGACAGCTCTGTTCAGTGTAGGACACACAATGACACCAAACAGCTTAGTGACTACTTTTCTCCATTTAAATAGGCTGAGTGACAGATTGCACGACTGGAGACACATGGGATACTACTTAAAGAAAACAGCTAGTTTGAAAAATCATTCTAAGTATTTATCATCATTTCTACGGGTACCAACAAATATGTCCAGGCCACTTTAAAATATGTCAACATATCAAAGGCATGCAGGTATACATGGAGAATTGCTTTTCACTGAATCACTTTTCAGGACGCATACAGCAATTTTTCAATGAGCTGCAAGGGTACCAATAAATGTGCTCACATTTGGGTGTATACAAGTGTTCATGTAATGAACTAAACCCTGACCAGACTTGGTTCTCACCTTGTACCCAATGCTGAACCAGTATAGGCATCGGCTGTCAGCAACACTAAATTGGATAACTGAGTTAAAAAAATGGATGGATGTGTCACAACAGTGTATCTAACTTTCTTCAAATGTATTTTACACAAATATAGACAATGCAAAATAAATACCACCCTAAACACTTGTTTCTGTGTCAGTTATAACAAAGACTTAGCATTATACACACATCATCTTGTGCCATCAACACTGATCTTGTGCCTCCTCAATTTAGGACTTTGTGCCACCCACTACCAATGACTTTTGAACTTCTTAATCAGCAGATCTCAGTTTATGTGAAATGGCAACATCACATCCTCAACACTGACCCTCAACACAGGTACTCAACAGGGCAGCGTGCTGTGGTCCCTTCTAATACTATTTGTTCACCTCGGGCTATTTGTGCAAGTACAGCTCCAACTCCATCATTAAATTTGCTGTTGACACCATCATTATTGACTTAATCGCCAACAGTGATGAGACAGTTTACTGAGAAGAGGTCTGCTGACTCCACTGTACCAGAGCTGCTTATAGACTTAAAAAGTAAAAGGCAGACCACACTTCCATCTACATTGGAGGGAATTCTATTGAACGAATGGCAGCTTTAAATTTACTGAAGTGACTATCTTTAAGTGAAATTGGCACAACACATTTCGGCTCTTGTCAAAACAACTTACCAGCACGTAAACTTACTTAGATGTCTGAGGACAGCTTGCATTTCTCAATCTGTTTTCGCAAACTTCTACAGATGCACAGTGGAGTTCATTCTCACTGACTGCATCACATCCTGGAATTGCATCTGCTTGGTTTACGATTGTATAGCTCCGCCGAGGGTGGTGAGGTGGCACATGAAGTTACTCACACCCAAATGTCTTCTATCCTGGAACTATACAACACTCAATGCCTTGGAAAAGTAAACTGTGTAATTAAAAACCTCAACCATCTTGTGCTGCCTCTTTTCTCACCCTTCTCTTCTGGTGTACAGTACAAGACCACTGGAAAGGCTGCTGCATATTCATTCATAAGAATTCATATACTATAATGTAAACTGTGTATTAAAAACACACAAAAACATGATGATATAAAATTGAGCATATACTATATGCTGCATGGTATTTGTTTAGTCAACTGTTCTGAGGAGACATGGAAGTACAAATTTCATTGTACTACATACATATGACAATAAACTTTATACTGTACTGTTATCCTTAAATCTCTCCAAGATTTGTTCAACATCTTCCAGCAAATGAAATTTCTTTGAACTAAGTAATACTAGAGTCCATAAATCTGTATCAATGGGGTTGTGTCATTTGTAGTAAATTGGAGAGAATGACCTTCTGTCCATAACGAACATAAAGAGCCCACTGCTCCCGCCTATTGAGCTTTACATTCGTACCCATATTTTGAATTAGCTGCATGTCTTCTTTTATATCACTGGAGTAAAGCTGGACAGAGAGCACCATGCTGTTCCGGAGAAGCTGTTTAAATGGACAGCTCAGCTTTGGTATTCCTTCATTGGAGAGAGACATCGCCATTACCTCTTCATCACTGTCCTCTGCTTCCTCCCAGCCTTTGTTTTCCTTAAAATCTTTAAACTGCTCTTCAGACATGCATAAAACCTACAATTGAAAAACAAAAATGCCATTATCAAGTCAAAGAATATTCTTGGTTTATTTCACTTAAATCTCGCCTTTATGAACTATAATTAATGTATCAGGTGTTTGACTAGATCAGAGGTGGCGAACTCCAGGCCTCGAGTGCCGCAGTGGCTGCAGGTTTTCATTCTTACTATCTTCTTAATTAGTGACCAGTTTTTGCTACTGATTACTTCTTTTAATTAACTTGACTCAGGCCCTATACTTGTTTCTTTTTCTTTAATTAGCAGCCAAACAATAATGAGACACAAAACAAGCCACCCCATGACCAGCTCCCCTGTGCCCATTATATAATATCTGAAATTAAAGAGAGGTGAAGGTCTTGGTAAGGTTGAGCTCTCAGGTCACCAAAAAATTTTGACAGTGCTCTTAGAAAGAACAGAAAAGCAACAGTTTTCGAAATGTGTGCTGTGGCAGAATGAGAGCAGCAACAAGTAGTGAAGGGCCGCTCGATACTCAGGTTTCGATACTGTGTCAAGCTATCGAAGCACTGGAGATCGAAGCACCGCTTCGAGGCTTGCTTCAAATGAGCCCGTCACGTGATTTTGAGCACGCTAGCGTAATGACATCATGGATATCTGCGCAGTCAGCAGTCGATTTGGTCAGTAACTAGTCCGCTGAAGTGCTTTGGCTCAAAGCGTAAAAGCGGTTGTCTGTGCTATATTGATAAAATACGCTAACCCGAGTTCAAATCCTAGTTGGGGCTCGCATATGTTGAAATAAGGATTTTGTATAAAACAGTTAAGTAGTACTTGTCTGAAAGTTAACAAATATATTTTGGAGACATTATGAA
>JANRMT010062806.1:82216283-82231189 GCA_026402145.1 Polypterus bichir lapradei
TTGATTTTACAGGTTCCAACACATAAAGCAAAGCAATCTTTTTTTGTAAATAATAAAAATATTTGTTTTGTGTACAGTACACTGACCTTGAAGTGCTGCTTTGTATACGGTGGTCATTAGTATGTCTACTGTGTCATTTTTGTTGCTGGGATATGGTTCCGCAAAGCCATACATGTGCAACAGCTGCCAATTAGCCAAATCTCCGTATGTGTTAAACACTTCTTCCCCTCTGTGGATCTTCCTAATTGATATCATTTTTAAACAATCCTGATAAGGCAAAAAATTAAAAATTCAGCCTTTTGGAATCAATATACAAAACAAAAATGTTAGTGTAAAACAAATCCTTACTTACAACTTCATACTCCAAATTGGCATTATGGTTGGCTACATGATTTAAGATGTCTGCCACGGGTACCATCATGGGTAGTGTAGATTCCTTATCAGTACTGTCGTCATCATTATCATCATCATCATCATCTACAGGTTCTTGGAAACTGGAAATAGTGGAAATAGTGCATTAATTAGTATTACAGAAAGCAAGGCATTTCTTTTGTAAAAGTTATATACAAAACATTTAGGATTGTACACACCTGTACGCCATAACAAAAGCAACAAGACTCTTATAAAGCTCTAGCATATGCTTCTCTGGATCAAAAAGGTCAGAATGTGTCTGGATGAATGGCAGAATAATGTCATTATATTCTCTTTCAATGTTGTGCAGGTCTTTCTCGACAGCCTCTGCGATGCCTGTTCCTCTAAGTAGTGCCTCCCGTTCTTCCTTGGTCCTAAAAGACAAAAGAAAACGCATTATTATTGTTTCTGCAAAAAAAAACTTTCTCTAATATTTTTCTTCAAGAAATGTATCAGTGTTTACATTATGACTATTTCACAGCCAAAATTTTCATTCTCACCAAAACATTGGTTGGTCTATTACAGTAAAGTCAGACCACATAGACAAGTATGGATTCCAGTAAGAGTCAGTCTTGGTGTATTCAAACATTAAAGCCAAAAGAAGAGGAACCCAGCCTGATTGGCTCTTCAAAGAATCCTTTTCTATGAAAAAAGGTAAATAAATATCAATGTTATATACATAATTTCAACCACCCATCTCTGTTATGCACAGCAATAACACTGCACAACAAAGTTTTTGCTTCTTGAACACTGTTGGGTGTTTCTTATAGTTTTTGGGTGCTGATCACGAATATCACATTAAAATTTACCTATCACGTACCGTTTCAGAGACATCTTCAGTTTTGTCATGATTTGTTTTGACAAGGAATGGGTGGCTCACATTTACTGTGCGACATGTGCTGTCAGTCTGAGAGCCTGGCTCAGAGGCACTCGAAAGACAATGCTGTTTGCTGTTCCGATGATATGGCGAAAACAGAAAGACACAGAAAGACCATGTGATGGACTGTTACTTCTGTTTGACTAATGTGTCTGGTTTCTCTGCCAAAAACAAGAAGTCAATTGAATATCCTAATCTGCCTTCAGCAATGAGACCCATGCCACATGACGACAGTCTTCCAATTCCGAAACCACCAGAGGATTGGACTTTAGACGAACCAGATGAAGAAACTGCAATGCAGGGTACTGACACTGACCCTGATTTTGAACCGTGCTCATCAGGCGATCCACATCTGATAACACACTCCGAACTGAACGATTTGGTCAGAGATTTGGGACTGTCAAAAGCAAAAGCCGAGCTGCTGGGTTTGAGACTGCAGGAATGGTGTTTGCTGTCACCAGGTACGAAAATTTTTGTGTTTCGAGGCTGCCATCATGATATAACCAAATTTTTTTGCACAAGTCGACAGTCTCTGTTTCTTTTGTGACACTGAAGGATTGTTCTCAGCCTTGGGTTGTGATCATAACCCGGAAGAGTGGGGTCTCTTCATTGATTCATCAATGTTAAGCCTGAAAGCTGTTCTATTACACAATGGCAACGTTTATCCTTCAGTACCTGTTGGCTATGCAGCACACATGAAAGAAATGTATGAGAATATGGAACTGTTGCTGAAGCATGTCCAATATAGCAGGTACAACTGGAATATCTGTGGAGATCTTAAAGTCATTGCTCTCTTACTAGGACTGCAGCTCAGCTATACAAAGTACTGTTGTTTTATCTGTAAATGGGACAGCCGGGCCAAAGTGTCGCACTATTGTCATCAGAACTTGCCACTCTGTAAAAAGTTAGTTCCAGGACAGAAAAATGTGGCACATGGATCGCTTGTCAACCCGGCAAAGATATTTTGCCTCCTCTTCACATAAAACTGGGACTCAAGAAGAATTTCGTGAAAGCACTGAACAAGGTAGGCGAAGGTTTTTGTTATTTAAGACAGATGTTCCCAAGAATAACTGACGCCAAGATCAAAGAGGGCATTTTTGTTGGCCCCCAGATCAGACATGTTATGAGTGACAAGCGGTTTGAAGATCTGTTAGTTGGGCCGGAAAAAATTACCTGGAAAGCCTTCAAAAACATTGTTAACAATTTTCTGAGCAATTACAGAGCCCCAAACTACATTAGGCTGGTAGACAAACTTCTCAAAGCATACAAGACAATGAAGTGCAACATGTCACTCAAGATTCATTTCCTCCACTCACACTTGGACTTCTTCCCCCACAAATCTCGGTGCTGTCAGTGATGAACACGGTGAAAGGTTTCACCAGGACATTGCTACGATGGAGAAACGATACCAGGGCAACTCGAATCCGTCAATGCTTGCTGATTACTGTTGGACACAGGAGCAATTTAACAGCTTATGTGAAACATAAACGTGACTAAATACGTTATTGTCAGTAAACATATAAATGTTCCTACGTGATGCAATAAAACCAAAACTATATTTGTGCATACCCAGTAGATACCTGTCACAGTCAGCAAAAACTTTTCAGGAAGCAAGACTTTTCAAAAAAATTGTTGTGCAGTGTAATTAGCCCTATCCATGAGACTTTATTATTTAGAAATTTCCACAATTTATTAACTCTTATATAGGCCACCAAAACACGAAACAGGAATTCTATTTCTTAACATAGTTGTTTTAATAAGTATTGTTGGAAAAGCATTGCACAAACACACAGTAGTCATTCTGAATACAGTAATTCCTCGCTATATCGCGCCTCGACTTTCGCGGCTTCACTCTATCACGGATTTTAAATGTAAGCATATCTAAATATATATCACGGATTTTTCGCTGGTTCGTGGATTTCTGTGGACAATGGGTCTTTTAATTTATAGTACATGCTTCCTCAGTTTGTTTGCCCAGTTTCATACAAGGGATGCTATTGGCGGATGGCTTAGAAGCTACCCAATCAGAGCATGTATTACATATTAAATAAAACTCCTCAATGATATACGATATGCTTCCCGCGCGGTGCTTGATTGTTTGCTTTACTATGTCTCTCTCACTCTCTCTGCCTGACGGAGGGGGTGTGAGCAGAGGGGCTGTTTGCACAGAGGCTGTTTGCCTAGAGGATACGGACGCTCCTCTACAAAATGGCGCTTTATCGCGGTGCTTTGGCATTCTTAAAAGCACGTATTGATTTTTTGATTGTTTGCTTTTCTTAGCGAGCGCTCTCTCTGACATTCTCTGCTCCTGGCGGCGCTCCTTTGAAGAGAAGATATGTTTGCATTCTTTTAATTGTGAGAAAGAACTGTCATCTCTGTCTTGTCATGGAGCACAGTTTAAACGTTTGACTAAAGGGTGTTATTTCACGCCTAGAGGGCTCTAATAATGTTAACACTGTGGGAGAGTTTATAAGGGCTTAAAATATATAAAAATATCCATACAAACATAAGGTTTCTACTTCGCGGATTTTCACCTATCGCGGGGGGGTCTGGAACGCAACCCCTATGATCGAGGAGGGATTACTGTATTCAAACTGGGTATAAAATCAAATGTAGCTCAATATGATATAAATGAGCTTTTCTTTATGAGGTTTACTGCAAACAAAGAAAAAGATAATTTAGGGCTTAATTTTATTTAAAAAAAAAAAAAACATACACAAAACTGACTGGCAAATGGAATACACTCTGATCCTTATCTGTGCAATTACCTTTCTCTAAAAGTGCATGGATGGCAGTGGTTTCTTGGCTTAACAAGGCTGTTCGAGGAACAGAAAATATTTCCTCCCCTTCTTCAATGTCTTCCTTAGCCAACATGCCATAGTCTGACACAGTACCATGTTTTGTCATATAAACCTATGAAACAAGTTAACTAAGTTAATTCAGAACCATGTTCAACACTGTAATTAATATTGTATACATCCTCAGAATTAGGAATATCTGTCAATAATATGTGGCATATTCAGATTCATGAATACAAATTCCAAAGGACGTGGTCTTTTTCAAAGGCTAATTTGGTAGCAACAAGCAGAAGGCAGGCAGCCAGTATAAAACACTAGCTCATTAGATCAACATATACTCTGACCAATAGTGATGAGGGAACCGTGCATATTTTGCTTCACCATGAGTTAGGTAAAATCATGGAAATGTTCAGGAACTTTACGCATTGAAGACAATGAGGAAGGAGGAACTGAATAGTTTTAAAAGGATTGCAGTGTATCTGGAAACTTAAGGACTGGAAGTATTGAAAAGTGCATGAAAATGCGTAAGTGATTTGTTTCTGAGAAAGACTGTACTATTAAATCATCTAACCAAAATCTAGAATTGCTGGCATTTGAGCTTCTTTAATCATACATTATTTTAACATGTGACTTACTAAAGAGATATGATTTTTGCTTTTATATAAATTGATAAAGCAGGCCAAAGACATCCACATTAGCCAAACTGAAGTTGTTAATTTGCCCTAATGTGTATGTGTATTTGTTCACTTTGCAATGGATTGACAGCCTGTCTAGGGATTTTTCCTGCCTTGTGCTTGTTGCTTACCTGGACATACTTCACTTTCCTTGAGACCCTGCCCTGGATAACATAGTAGATAGCTGCCATGGTACAACTTGCAAATGGAATCTGACCCTAGTTAGATTTGTGAGAGTTGCACATCGTGTACACTTTAAAATGTTACTAGTATGTATTAAGCACTAATAGAAGAATAATTATTTCAGATGTAGCATTTCATTCATTGTCTTTGTAAAACCAAGACCTCCTTCCTAATATTTTACTGAGTCTAACAGAACTGTCTTCTAGGTTTTGATAAAAAGATAACTGCTTTTCACAAAGGGTAATTTAGTATAATTATTCTATAGTAGTAAAGGTTCACATGTTAGGAAACTGAGGCATGTTACAATGAGCAAAACGCATGGGTAATTGTTCTGTGTCAAGTTTTATTTATCAAAGATCTGCAAAAATGATACTAAAGTGTTTACAAAATATAAGTCTATTAGGATCTCAGTGGTCTGTTCATACTGGGAAAACCTGATATTTCAAAGAAGGTGTAAACTTATAATTTGATTTTAAAGGTGCAATCAACAGTTATTAAGCAGATTCTAAATCTGCCTGTATTAGTGCCAAATAAATAAACTTGCTAGTTTTTAGCAAAAGTCTTTTCTTCATCCAGTGATGAAATGACAGGGATGAAGTGTACAGTGCATTAAATAGAGAGTGAGGATTAAAAAAACAAACAAACAAGCATTTACTATTGATGAATCCTGAGTCATCAATCCATCCCTGGTCACAATGCCAGTCTCATGAGACCATACACAAACACAGACACACTAAACCTATTGAGAATCATAACTAACATGACATGCAATGAATGGGTAAAGAATTCCAACCCTAGATCTTGATCTTTGAGGAAGCAACACAAAACATATTAAAAACTGTGCTGCTAGGGAATTCATTAAAATTCTTCCTTTGAGGAACATTAAACTGCAGATTAACATGGCCTTCAAAAACTGAAAGTTCAAAATGTTGAAAAAGTACTGCAGAATTACAACTTTGACAAAGACACTGCAGAGATACTTCTACCTTTACTAAGATAGTGTGTTTCTTATCTTCTTATTCTAGATTAGAAAACAATTAAAGGGTGTATCTTCAGAAATGTCAGTTCTAGTGTAGTCTTTAGCATTAGGTTAAACCCATTTAACAGTATAGATTGCTTTTATAAAATATTTCCAAATACTATTATTACAACAGTTAGTCTTGAAATGCTTTTTTGTGTAACATTAAATAACATTAATATTAATTTCAAAAAGACATAATTAACTTAATGTTTAAAATTCAGAAAATGTACTATGGACAGGGACATTCGAGGTTTTTCTTCTCTTACTTTTGAAGACAGTTTAATTCCAGCTTTCTTACACCAACAAAGAAAACGATCAAGAACAGGATCTTCAGAAATTCCAAATCTACAGTCACCATCCAGCTGAAAAAAAGGATTATTCATACTTAAAACTTGTTAATTCTAATAGTAAAAATTAAGAGATATTCTTGTCAGTTAATTAAGTCATTTTTAGTTAAGGGAAGATGAATTGTTCAAACCTTACTATCAAATCAGCTTAATACTGTTCAGGGACACAGGACCCATTGCCTATCCTAATATATTTATCATTTAGCACCATTCAATCCTTTGGGCGACATAGGTGGCCACCTAGACCGTTACCTTGTTTTGTTGCTTTGTCTGGACCTCCACACTAAAATCCAATACACTTATGCATAAAACATATTTATAAAAAAAAAGTTATTTTCATCAAACATGAACCACTACAGATTATTCAAATATATTTTCTTGTGAAAATAAAAAAATGAATTAGGTTTACCTTCACGTTCCATCTGGGATGAGTGTGCATGATTATTGGTAATTTAAAAAGCTACAATTTTGCAGTCAGTTAGTTGATAGACAGCTCTTGCCTTAGCTAACCGGAATGGCAGAAGCTGAAGATGGATGGAGTGCAGAATGGCAGAGATTAAAGATTTTGGTGTCAGAATCAGAACATGAATCTTTACTTTTGAAAAGTAAATGCAGTACATCTGCCAGGTTCGGTGAATCTGTTTCTTAATATACAGTTACTTAGATTATTTCCTATTCAGGTTAACAGAGCTGTAGAATAGGTAGTTGGTTGCAATCAGAACAGCTGCTGGCATGGCTCAGAGAAGCCTGGCAGCTTGAGAAGTTACATATCAACATGTAATATATTTACCAGTAGTGTTTTTTTTGTTTTGTTTCGTATGGGGTTATGTACCTATGTGGCTAGACTAGATAATGGATGTACAAAATTAGCCTGCAGGCTGTTAACTTCCTACCAGAGAGATTCACTTCAAAGAGGCCACAAATATTCTGTTGTAACTCCTGTTAGGATGAAGCAATCTGAATCAAATAAAATATGCTATATACCTGGATGTATATGTAATCAATTGCATTACATGCAATACTGGAAGTGGTTTCCGTTTTCTGCCAGACACATTTCGACGTGGCGCTCCATTTTCCTGAATGTATCAGCAAGCGTCTCAGGAACAGCAGCAATTTCATGTTGGATGTTTTCCTTCAAATCTTCCACAGTGCGAGGCTTGTTCCGATAGACTTTTCCTTTGACTATACCCCAAATGAAGAAGTCTAGTGGTGTTATATCCGGTGACTGTGGTGGCCAAAGCCCTTTTGATATTACCCTGTTGCCCAATGCCTGAATTTCTGCCATGATCCTTGCTGATGTGTGAGACGTTGCTTCATTTTGCTTGATGTAACCTTCCGTTAACTCACGATCATCCAGTTGATTCTGACATCACTTAAACGAAATGGTGACCCAATAGGTTTGTAGCATGAAGATGTGCTGCTCAATACTGTACACCACCATCCTGTTGAGAAGTTGAGTGGCTGAGTGAAGGGGTACAGGCAGTATGCACCCAGAAGTTGCAAAGGAAGGTTAAACGTTGCAACAGCTGTCCAGCGCCTACCTCATCGCTCTGGCGCAAGGGCATCCCGGCTTGTTCGTAACTCCATATACTAAGGAGCATATTGCACATTATTTTGGTCAGATTGCTTTGTCCTAGCAAGAGTTATTACAGAATATTCGGGGCCTCTTTCGAGTGAATCTCCCCGTACTTAGCTACCTGTATTTTCTTTTCTTCATAAATTGTACATAATGGTGTTATAGACATCATAAACTAATGTAGTGGTCAAAAAGGTTTTAAGGAAAAAGACTGCACATTCAGCCTTAAGTTACTATAATATTATAATCATTATTTACTTAATCTTACTACCTAGGCATGCCATCCATGGACATTTTAAAATAAAATGGAATATTCTTCAGGGTTTGACTGTATTTATGTCACTGAGTATTTAACTGCAGCAGTTAGTGATGTGGGCCAGTAATATTATAATAAATGGTAATAAGGCAATTACTTAGGTATGTTTTATAGTTCTGTCATTTCAGATGCACTTTTATATATATATATATATATATATACACTTTATTTCATATGACAATGTCATAGAGGATTTTGCAACACGCAAGTCCAGGAAGATAAAACTGTAAATAAAAAAGTTACCAGTGTCATGTCAGTCCTTAAATTCTGTTAAATGTCTGTGGTGAATGCTCTGCAATTATTGTATATTGATATAATGTATAATGTATACAGTTCCAGAGATAATGATCTTTATTTTATTTTGCATTTATATATTTTAAATTTTACATTTGCCTCAAAGTACTTGTTTAAGATATTTATTATTACTGTATTACTATTTGGGGCAGCATGGTGGCACACTCGTAGCACTTCTGCCTTGCAGAAAGGAGATCAGGGTTTGCATCCCTGTTCCTCCCTGTGTGGAGTTTGCAAGTTGTCCCCATGCATGCATGGATTTCCTCCCACAGTCTAAAGCCATGGAGGTTGGATGAATGCATGATGTTAAGTTGGCTGTAGTGTGTGTGATTGCCGCGACTGACTTGCTCTCTGTCCAGGGAATGTTCTTGCCTTGTGCCCAATACTTGCTGGGATTGGCTCCAGCACCCCACAACACTTTTCAGGATAAAGCAGGATTAAAAAATGGTGTGGTATGCTATATTATTATTATATTATTTATAATTATCTTGCATGTACTTTGCGTATGTTTAGTTTGTCATTACTTTGGGCTGATGTGTTAAATAAAGGAATCAATGCTTTTTATATCCATTGTTTCGTATTTTGGCATGGTATTTAGTGTGTTTTTGCAGGAGGGGTGTTAGGGATGAATCTTGTGCAGTGTTTTTTGCCCTGGTTTGCACTTTGTTCACTGTTAGCATTCATTAAAAGGATACAACTGAAAGGGCAAACTTCACAAGAAGAGTGAAAGAATAGGAAAATGATATGTGAGTTTAGAAGTACAACTATGACAAAAATACAGGTATTTCTAAATTTCTTACTAATGTCTTGTAAATCTCACATCCCTGCTCTTTAGTAAATGCAGAATGAGAGAAGAAAGAAAACGACTAAGTAATTAAAAAAATAAAAATCAATCAGAGGTAAACTCAGTGATTGTGAAACCAGTTGGAACAGGAATCTAAAGCCAAAGAGATTTCTCAAAACTTTACTTGGAAACCACTTGGTTAGGGAAATATAACTTGACACCTAGTCGGTGTGCTCGGTGATGAAATGGCCCCGGCCTTGTGGCTCAGGCTCCCCGCCACCCAGAACTGGAAAAACGAGTTAGGAAACGGGTGGATGAGTTACGCTGTCATAACTTGCAATTTCCAACTTAAATAATAAAGTTCGCTATTGAGCATTTATGTTAACCTAACGAGATAACGTTCTATGGAAAAGTACGCTCCGGTGTGGCATATTTTTCCAGTATTTCGAAATGGAAAAGAATATATGCGCAATTGCACAACATAAATATTTAATATGTTATTCGCCAATAACCACTATGAATTATTATGTATATTTACCAACAACTGAAAATGACTTCTAATTATTGTAACCAATTTGATAATACCTTAGCTTGTTTCGGGTTACTTGCCATGCTGCAGCTCATCAGACAAGAAAACAAAACCACGTGTACCACTACCCCAGTATTCCTCCGCCCCCAATCCTCCTCCCGCCCTTAGCCGAGAACTTCCGGCGTAACGCTTAATTGTCTCCCTGTGTAGCAATTGCTTAGAAAGACATAGTTCCATATATTAACGGGATAATGGGGAAGTACAGGAGAGTATACAGAGGAAAAGGTTTTCGAAGAAGTGAGATAGTCAGAGAGATGCAGAAAGTAGAGAAGAGTACAAGGAGATTGGACATAAGTTCAAGAGAGAGGTGGCGAAGGGTGAAGAAAAGGAGTATGATGAGTTGTATGAGAGGTTGGACACTAAGGAGGGAGAAAAGGACCTGTACCGATTGACAAAGAGACCGAGATGGGAAAAATATGCATCAGGTTAGGATGAAAAAGGATAAAGATGGAAACGTACTCAGTAGCGAGGAGAGTGTGTTGAGCAGATGGAAAGAGTACTTTGAGAAGCTGATGAATGAAGAGAATGAGAGAGCGAGAGAAGGTTGGATGATGTGACGTTAGTGAATCAGGAAGTGCAACGGATTAGCAAGGAGGAAATAAGGACAGCTATAAAGAGGATGAAGATTGGAAAGGCTGTTGGTCCAGACATACCTGTGGAAGCATGGAGGTGTTTAGGAGAGATGGTAGTAGACTTTTTAACCAGATTGTTTAATCCAATCTTGGAAAGTGAGAGGATGCCTGAGGAGTGGAGAAGTGTACTGGTATCGATTTTTAATAATAAGGGGGATAAAATTGATGATCCACAGCATGAAGTTGTGGTTGAGTAGTGAAAGCTAGGTTAAGAAGGGAGGTGATGATTAGTGAGCAGCAGTATGGTTTAGGAAAGAGCACCACAGATGCAATGTTTGCTCTGAAGGTGTTAATGGAGAAGTACAAAGAAGGCCAGAAGGAGTTGCGTTGCATCTTTGTGAACATGGCAAAAGCATATGACTGGATGCCTCGAGAGGAGTTGTGGTATTGTATGAGTAAGTCTGCAGTGGCAGAGAAGTATGTAAGAGTTGCTCAGGATATGTATAAGGGAAGTGTGACAGTGATGAGGTTTGTGGTAGGAGTTACAGATGCATTCAACATGTAAGTGGGATTACATCAGGGATTGGCTCTGAGCCCGTTCTTAAATGGAATGGTGATGGACAGGTTGGCAGACGAGATTAGACAGGACTGCCTGTGGACTATGATATTTGCTGATGACATTGTGATCTGTAGTGAGAGTAGGGAGCAGGTTGAGGAGACCCTGGAGAGATGGAGATATGCACTGGAGTGGAGAGGAATGAAGGTCAGTAGGAACAAGACAGAATACATGTGTGTAAATGAGAGGGAGGTCAGTGGAATGGTGAGGATGCAGGTAGTAGAGCTGGCGATGGTGGATATTTTTTAGCAAAGTAGTATTTAGTTGTATGGAATTAAATCAAATATGAAAAACTGGCTGTGCAAAAATTTGGTAACCCTTGTAATTTTGCTGATTTGAATGCATTTGAATTGCTCAATACTGATTACTTGCAGCACCAAATTGGTTGGATTAGCCCTGTGTTGGCTGGGATTGGCTCTAGCAGACCCCCGTGACCCTGTAGTTAGGATATAGTGGGTTGGATAATGGATGGATGAATGCATGTAACTGCTCAATATTGATTACTTGTAACACCAAATTGATTGGATTAGCTCGTTAAGCCTTGAACTTTATAGATAGGTGTGTCCAATCGTGAGAAAAGGTATTTAAGGTGGTCAATTGCAAGTTATGCTTCCTTTTGACTCTCCTCTGAAGAGTGACAGCATGGGATCCTCAAAGCAACTCTCAAAAGATCTGAAAACAAAGATTGTTCAGTGTCATGGTTTAGGGGAAGGCTACAAAAAGCTATCTTAGAGATTTAAACTGTCAGTTTCAACTATAAGGAATGTTATCAGGAAATAGAAGGCCACAGGCACAGTTGTTGTGAAACCCAGGTCTGGCAGGCCAAGAAAAATACAGGAGTGGCATATGTGGAGGATTGTGAGAATGGTTACAGACAACCCACAGATCACCTCCAAAGACCTGCAAGAACACCTTTCTGCAGATGGCGTATCTGTACATCGTTCTACAATTCAGAGCAATTTGCACAAAGAACATCGGTATGTCAGGGTGATGAGAAAGAAACCCTTTCTGCACTCACGCCACAAACAGAGTCGCTTGTTGTATGCAAGTGCTCATTTAGACGAGCCAGATTCATTTTGGAAAAAAGTGCTTTGGATTGATGAGACAAAAATGATGAGTTATTTGGTCATAATAAAAAGCACTTTGCATGGCGGAAGAAGAAGACCGCATTCCAAGAAAAACACCTGCTACCTACTATCAAATTTGGTGGAGGTTCCATCATGCTGTGAGGCTGCATGGCTAGTTCAGGGACTGGGGCCTTTGTTACAGTCGAGAGTCGGATAAATTCAACCAATATCAACAAATTCTTCAGGATAATGTTAAAGGATCAGTCACAAAGTTGAAGTTACGCAGGGGTTGGATATTCCAACAAGAAAATGACCCAAAACACAGTTCGAATTCTATAAAAGCATTCATGCAGAGGGAGAAGTACAATGTTCTGGAATGGCCGTCACAGTCCCCTGACTTGAATATCATTGAAAATCTATGGGATGATTTGAAGCAGGCTGTCCAAGCTCGGCAACCATCAAATTTAACTGAACTGGAGAGATTTTGTATGGAAGAACTGTCAAAAATACTCCCATCCAGAATCCAGACACTCATCAAAGGCTATAGGAGGCATCAAGAGGCTGTTATATTTGCAAAAGGAGGCTCAACTAAGTATTGATGTAATATCTTTGTTGGGGTGCCCAAATTTATGCACCTGTCTAATTTTATTATGATGTATATTTTCTGTTAATCCAATAAACTTAATGTCACTGCTGAAATGCTACTGTTTCCATAAGGCCTGTCATATATTAAAAGGTAGTTGCTACTTTGAAAGCTCAGCCAATGATAAACAAAAATCCAAAGAATTAAGAGGGGTTCCTAAACCCCTTTCATATGACTGTGTATAAGGGTGCAGACCTATAAATATCTGGGAGTGCAGCTGGATGATAAATTGGACTGGACTGCCAATACTGATGCTCTGTGCAAGAGAGGACAGAGCTGACTATACTTCCTTAGAAGACTAGCGTCCTTCAACATCTGCAGTAAGATGCTGCAGATGTTCTCTCAGATGGTTGTGACGAGCGCCCTCTTCTACACAGTGGTGTGCTGGGGAGACAGCATAAAGAAGTGGGACGCCTCACGCCTGGACAAACTGGTGAGGAAGGCAGGCTCTATTGTAGGCACGGAGCTGGACAGTTTGACAGAGTGATGGGCGCTGAGCAGGCTCCTGTCAATCATGGAGAATCCACTGCATCCACTGAACATGATCATCTCCAGACAGAGGAGCAGCTTCAGCGACAGACTGCTGTCACTGTCCTGCTCCACTGACAGACTGAGGAGATCATTCCTCCCCCACACTATGCGACTCTTCAGTTGCACCCGGGGGGGTAAATGTTAACATTATACAAAGTTATTCTTGTTATACCTGCATTTTTATCACTCTTTGATTTAATATTGTTTTTTATCAGTATGCTGCTGCTGGAGTATGTGAATTTCCCCTTGGTATTAATAAAGTATCTATCTATCATATATATATATATATATATATATATATATATATATATATATATATATACACTCACCTAAAGGATTATTAGGAACACCATACTAATACGGTGTTTGACCCCCTTTCGCCTTCAGAACTGCCTTAATTCTACGTGGCATTGATTCAACAAGGTGCTGAAAGCATTCTTTAGAAATGTTGGCCCATATTGATAGGATAGCATCTTGCAGTTGATGGAGATTTGTGGGATGCACATCCAGGGCACGAAGCTCCCATTCCACCACATCCCAAAGATGCTCTATTGGGTTGAGATCTGGTGACTGTGGGGGCCATTTTAGTACAGTGAACTCATTGTCATGTTCAAGAAACCAATTTGAAATGATTCGAGCTTTGTGACATGGTGCATTATCCTGCTGGAAGTAGCCATCAGAGGATGGGTACATGGTGGTCATGAAGGGATGGACATGGTCAGAAACAATGCTCAGGTAGCCCGTGGCATTTAAACGATGCCCAATTGGCACTAAGGGGCCTAAAGTGTGCCAAGAAAACATCCCCCACACCATTACACCACCACCACCAGCCTGCAGAGTGGTAGCAAGGCATGATGGATCCATGTTCTCATTCTGTTTACGCCAAATTCTGACTCTACCATTTGAATGTCTCAACAGAAATCGAGACTCATCAGACCAGGCAACATTTTTCCAGTCTTGAACTGTCCAAGGTGAGCTTGTGCAAATTGTAGCCTCTTTTTCCTATTTGTAGTGGAGATGAGTGGTACCCGGTGGGGTCTTCTGCTGTTGTAGCCCATCCGCCTCAAGGTTGTGCGTGTTGTGGCTTCACAAATGCTTTGCTGCATACCTCGGTTGTAACGAGAGGTTATTTCAGTCAAAGTTGCTCTTCTATCAGCTTGAATCAGTCGGCCCATTCTCCTCTGACCTCTAGCATCAACAAGGCATTTTCGCCCACAGGACTGCGGCATACTGGATGTTTTTCCCTTTTCACACCATTCTTTGTAAACCCTAGAAATGGTTGTGCGTGAAAATCCCAGTAACTGAGCAGATTGTGAAATACTCAGACCGGCCCGTCTGGCACCAACAACCATGCCACCTTTCTTTCCCATTCTGACATTCAGTTTGGAGTTCAGGAGATTGTCTTGACCAGGACCACACCCCTAAAGGCATTGTAGCAACTGCCATGTGATTGGTTGATTAGATAATTGCATTAATGAGAAATTGAACAGGTGTTCCTAATAATCCTTTAGGTGAGTGTATATATATATATATCCTTATATACAGTGCATCCGGAAAGTATTCACAGCACATCACTTTTTCCACATTTTGTTATGTTACAGCCTTAT